>CM053515.1:480147-495029 GCA_028627145.1 Eidolon dupreanum
CGCCTAATAGTCTTACCTAAAGCCAGCCTGGTCACTGCTTGTACAAATTGCCAATTAAATGTGATTGATATAATGAAATTGGGTTGTATTTTCACTTACCTTCTCCGTTCCCCCTCACTCCGCATCATCTCACCCCCTCTGTCAAAGACCGCGGGCACACACGTGCACACGCCCCCATCACAACAGAGCTAAACAGAAGCGGCCCCCCAGCTCGGGCCATCGGGCCTCCGAGCAGCGCCAGCGCCAGGGCCGCGCGAGTCCCTGTTAAGCCAACATTTCTATTAGTTGAAGTTAACAGGCGTAATCTTGTTTCCAGATATTTATCCACGTACCAAGGGCTGTAGTTACATGTTTGAAGTTAGGGGGGAAAAGTGTAAGATCTAAGCAGCCGTTCTAAAAATACATTAACAGTTTCCAAAATCTATATCGCTGCTTAATTAAATATGTTATCCTGTTTATAGGATCTGTGGCTAATTATTTAGAGTCATTTAATCTACTCAATTTGCACGTTAATTAAACAGCATCGGTTTGCAGAGCGCGGCCGAAGGCTGGGCGGGAAGCAGCGCCGCCTGGCGGGGATCTCGGCCCGGCGGGTGCCCGGGGCCGCACACGCGCTGACCGTCGCCGGGCCGGCCCGGGCTGAGCCGCCCTGACCGGTGGGAGCCGCGGCCGCGGGAGGGGCGCCGCCGCCGCCGCGAAGCGTTCCCAGGCCATCCCGCAGGAACCTGGGGGGTCGCCGGGCCCGGCCGCTGGGGCTCGGCCCTGCGGGTACTGATGGGGAGGCTCGTCCACGCACCCGCGCGTCCCCCCCTCCCCCGGGCGCGGGGCGGGGCCGGGGGCGGGGCGCAGCCGAGGCGCGCGCGTCCGGGCCCCGCTGCAGCCCGCTGCAGCCCATGCAGCCCATGCAGCCCGCTCCCTGCAGCCCGCTCCCTGCAGCCCGCTCCAGCCCCCTGCAGCCCCCTCCAGCCCCGCTGCAGCCCATGCAGCCCGCTCCCTGCAGCCCCCTCCCTGCAGCCCCCTCCCTCCAGGCCCCTGCAGCCCCCTCCCTGCAGCCCGCTCCCTGCAGCCCCCTCCCTGCAGCCCCCTCCCTCCAGGCCCCTGCAGCCCCCTCCAGCCCCGGGCGCGGGGCGGCGCCGTGCGGCCTGGTTAACGGGAGAATGATGGGGCCGCGCCCCGCCCCCGCGCTCTGCGGCCTAATTGTTTTCCCTCGCCCGGCCCCATCTGTCCCTCTCCGCCCGTGTGTGTTTTGGCCTTTGTCTCGCTGCCCTGTGCTGACACCCTCTTTCAAAGACCACTTCTGTCGCCCTTCACCGATCTCTTCTGCCCCATTAACCCATCGGCACGAGGCTCCCGCGACAAAGGCCTGAAATCGCGTCGACGCGCGGGCACCTCGCCATTGTCTGCCGCTGACCCCGCAGCCCGGCCTGCCGGCCCGACGGGACGGAACGGGCTGGCCTTGAAAATAAACAGAGGACACCGTCCTGTCCGGCCGAGTTCCGCCCTAAGTAAACATGGAGCAGGGCCGGCTGCCCTTGGCAGGGCCCGGCGGAGCCACCGTCCGCCCGCCGCGGAAGCTAATCCTACCCGCAGTCCCCCTTTGTCCCTCCCTGGACAGAAACGGGCAAGCAGAGAGAAAGCAGGCTACAGGAGAGGCAGGGCCACCATGTGGCCTGGTAAACAAAGACCAGTAACCTGTTACAAAGCCAGGGGCCGCCCCGGATTCCCTTTTCCTCCCTGAAAAAAGAGAGAAGGCCCCTGCCCACCTAGCGTCTGCTGGTGTGGGGGTGCCGGCTGCAGGGAGCAGACCCCAGCGCCAGGCCCTCTGCCAAGGCCTCCCGGCACACACCCCACAGCCCAGGAGTGGGCCACTGCGGGGGTCCGGGGAAGAGGGGCTCCCAGGCAACACCTACCCCCCCAGCCTTGAGGAGTCCAGGCAGAGTGGGGTGAGCACTGAGGCTGCAGAGTTCCACGCTGCTGCTCTTTGAGGGTGAAGGGCTTCGCTGGACTCTATCGGCAGCTTGCTGGGGAGACTGGCGAGGGCACAGGTGGACAGAGACCCTTTGTGCCTGCCAGGCTCGGCCTTCACTCTTGGGGGAACTCCGTCCTGGGGGTGCCTTACTCTGACCAGTGTGGCAAGAGGAAGGTGGCTGATTGTCCACGGGTTGTCCATACAGGCCACCAGAAGGTCACCTTTGTCTAAAGTGGGAACCGGGGTGGCAGCAGGGGGCTGGTGGCCCAGCCGGTGCACGCTCACGGCCGGAAGAGCTTCCCTCCCTTCCCACCAGCCCCGCCTGCACGTGTGCTCCGGCCCGGCCCGGGGTGGCCAGGGCCGGCCCTGGGGGTGCGTCCCTGGTCTGGACACGCCACGCGTCCAGGCAGGGTGAAAGGGGCGCCGGTTCCCAGCTCGGCCTAGTTTACCTTCTTGTATCTAAAATTCATCAGACATTGAAATCGAGAGATCGCAAGACCACGAGAAAGGGCACGTGTACAACGATGGCCCAAGCCGCCTAGGACAGTGCTGGCGAGGACCCCGGTGGGGACGGGATCAGCGGGGCTTCCTGTCCGGCGCCGCGCCCCCCCCCCGTGGTGCTGTGGGCCAGAGGTGTGATTCTGGGGCTCTCTGCCATGTCCTGCTGCTGGCCCGATGAGAGGGGCAACGGTCACTGCTTTTGACGGGTCTGGTGGTCCCCGGGTCTGGAAAGCATTAACGGGGCCCTGCGTGCCCCCCGTCCTTTGCCCGGAGCCCGAGGCGTGCTCTCACTTTGCTCCTGCGGGGCCTTTCTATGGCAATTTTACAGCAGAGCGGAAGCCCAAGTCCCCCACTGCTTTGGCTTCGCTCTGCGACTGGCCCGGGGTGAGCGCGGGGGTCTTCAGCGTCTGGCTGCTCGTGCGGGTGCTGGGCAAGAGCGAAAGGTGACGCCAAGCGCCAACATGGGACAGTCCGGGCAGCCCGCGGGTCTGCGGCTGTGGGCGGAGGACTCACGGCTCAGGGCCGTGGACAGCCCAGCACCAGGGCCAAGCGTAATTTTTAAACAACAGCTTTATTGCGCTGTCACCGACACTCTCGCATCCGCCCGTTCAAGTGCACGGCTCAGTGTTTTCTAGTGTGTGCACAGAGCTGTGCAACCACCCCGCCGCGAACGCCAGCACGTCTCATCACCCCAAAAGAAACCCTCGCCCATCTCGCCCCCGCCCCCTCAGCCCCTGGCAACCGCTAATCCACTTTCCGTCTCTATGGATTAGACAGGATGATTTTGTAAAAGGAAATTCTCCCAGTCTGGAAAGGAGTGTGTAAACGGGGAACGAGGGAGCGAGGCCTGCGAACGCTCTGTCTCTGGGCCGACCCGTCCAAGGCACAGGGAACACACCGCCTGGGAGCCGGAAGCCGCGGCCGCTGGTCCTCGGCCCCCCAGACGTTTTCATCAGCAGCACTTTTTATTTTATTTCGTTTTGTGTTACAGCCTGGCTTTTAAAGTCGCCTCTGGCCCCCTGTGTCGTCCATCTGTGTCTGGGGTGCAAGGTGGCTGCCCGCACGGTGGGGACCACAGCCTTCCTTCCGGTCTAGTCCATTCGATTAGGTGCTGACCTCTGGGGTTGTCTTGGCACCCACAGTGGTCACCAAGAAGGTCCCTCATGACCTTGAGGGCCCCCCTTAATGCTCAGGGCCATCTGCTCCGGTGCCATGTCAAGTGTGGTTTGGACCATAATGCATTTAGGAGGTCGCTCCGTTCAGAAAGTGCCATTTTCGTTCCCTGAATAAAAAATATTTTTGAATTTAGCCACTTTCAACAGCCACCCTTGCCACGATTCCGTTCCTTACAAGCCAAACTCCTTGCAATCACAGCACTGTTTCTAATGAGTATCTTCTCGATTTACAGCAGAAACGAGCAGTTATCTGCTAATAACCTAACTCTGAAATTAAAAGGGATAGAGAAAATAAACCAAATTGCAAAGATCAGCTCTTATTAAATAAAGTCATTGTGAAAAGACATATAACAACAGCTTCATGCATCAGATCAACGACATGACGGCTCGCCGTTTGCGGGTTGTAATTATTAATGCTACTTAGCAGCACAGAGCGCGCGCCCTGCAAACGCTTATCGGACGTTCGTTAATTAACTCTCAGCAGAGCTCGTCCAGCCACTTTCGCCCAGAGAAACTGAGGCAGGGCTGAGAGGTGACAGAGATGGGAAGTTTGGCACAAGCGCCTCGGTGCCTGTGTCCTCCCTGTCCTTCCTCCCTCCTGCCCCTTGCATTCTGGGCCCATCCAGTCTCTCAGCTTGCTCCCGCCCAGTGGCAGAAGCGGGGGGCCATGGGCGGGGGGCGGGGTGCTGGCTAAACTGCTCTGAAGAAATCCACAAATGAAGGCATCGTTAAGGAATTACGTTTCTGCAGCCTTTGTCTTCCTAGAGTTGGAGGTCATTTATATTCCGCCCACCAGGGAAAAAACGTGAACATTTGGTCAGATGAGCACAGTGACAGTGAGCCCAGAGGGGCAGGATCTGTGGGGAGAGGCAGCAGGTTTAGGAGAAACGCCACGTGAGTCTGAGTCATTTACATGAGCGGGAGCTTAAGACAGCATCGCTGTCGACGACGGCGGCTAAGATGGCCGAGGAGACGTTGAAGTTTAAACTTAAATCGCTGCAGGTTTCCCTGTTCTGCACCCCAGACAACATGGGGGGTCCCCAGGCCCCCTTAGGTGCATGAGAGACGGCTCTCTGTGGCTTGCCGTTGTCCTCAGAAGAGCGTGCTTTCATTCCCGAGACACCCACAGCCGCGGACAGGAGAGTGAGCCTGGGGGACCGGCGGGGAGGACGGGCGCCCGCCTGGTGGTCCCTGCAGAGCTCGACGGCCCGCAGGTCCCCGGCCGACCCGCAGACCCTCGCTGCCCTCCCCGGCTCTGCAGCGACGCCCCACACTGCACCACGCCTTTAAGAGTGGCCTGTGCTCAGAGGAGACCCCTCCAGAGACAGTCCCTTCATCTCCACCGGTCTGGTCAGTGGCCGGGTGGCCGACTCGACCCTTGGGACCGGTCAGGAATGGGGACAGTGCAGCCCGCGGGGCGTGGGGCGGGGGGCCAGTCGCGGCTCCTTCCGTGCCGGCCGCCTGGCCAGGGCCGGTTGTGGGAAGAGGCCCCTGGAGTCCGGGTGTCCTGGGGGAACGGGGCCAGCGCGTCCACGCTCCCGCCACCCTCGTGACTGGGAGGCGGTGCAGGCGGGTGGCAGCACGCGGGCCGCGGGCGCTCGGCTTGTCCGCACGGGAGCGCGGCTCCCGCTGAGGCGCGGGTGCCAGTCCCGGAGTCTCCCGCTCCCTGAGGGTGCCCTCCCCGCCGAGCGGCTCGCCCTGCTGGCGAGGACTACAGGCTTGAAGACAAAGTGACAGTGACGCCACACCTCCCAATGGGCGGACGCGGGGGAGGACACGGGACCAAGGCCCGCGCACCGGGCAGAAGCCTGGACGTGGTCTGCGCGGGGGGTCAGGGGCCAAGGCCAGGGGCCAAGGTCGGGGGCCGAGGTCGGGGGCCGAGGCCGGGGGCCATGGCTGGGGGCCCAGCAGGCCCGCGTGCTGCGCCCCAGGGGTGGGTAAGCAGTGCCACCCAGCACCGCCGCTGGTGCTTGCTGCCGGGGCCGGGGGTCAGGGCTGGGCGGGGACGGGACCCTGTGCCCGGCCACACGAGGCGCCAGCTGGCCAGTGACGCCCCTCAGAGCCAGGGTCTCGACCTCGCGCCAATGCCCTGCAGCTGAGGCGGACAGGTGGGTTCCGCGCCGGTGGCCGAGGGGGGCCGCACACTGGGGACCGGCATCAGCGAGGGGGGGCTGGGAGGCCCGGCCGGCCGTGCGCCCCGGGAGGGCTTCAGGCGCCGGGGCCCAGGGGGGTGGAGCAGGGCTCAGCTGTGCCCAGCTCTCCTGGGGCGCCCCCACGGGGAGGGACGGGGACGGCCAGACCCGGAGCAGGCGGGACGCGGCATCGGCTGGCGCTCCTGTGGCTTGCTCGGGGACACTGTTCTGTCTGTGCCGACAAAGATCACGAACGTCCCCCTGCTTCCGTGACACCGCCGGCAGCCAGCAGGGCGGCGCCCGGGCCCTGGCGGGCCGGTCCGCTGTCGGGGCGCGTGTGCCTCTCACGCAGAGGCGAGACACACCCCCCGCGACCCGGGCCTTGCCGTGGGCGCCCACACCACTACCTTTCTACTTCCCTTCAAAGCTCCTTGGAACAGAATCGCTTCCTGAGTCACCTCATCCCGAGACCGAGGCTGTGCAGTCGCGAGTCCCGCGTGCCTGGCGCGTGTCCTCACACACGCGGGGTGAACGCAGTCGCGAACGTGGAGACGCTGGTGTGTGCGCCCTGCGCTCGGCCCGTGTGCAAGACCCTGCCCGGAGGACGCAGCGTGGAGTCTGCGGGAGCGAGCCGCCCTTCCGGGGGGGCCTTGCGCCCTGCGCCCGCCCGCTTGCGGGTCAGAGGCCATGGGACCAACTGAGCCCCGCCAGCAGGTGCCGGGGCACGGGCGGGGGCTGCCCCCGCAGAGGGCGGTCGCAGCCGGAGCTGGGCACCTGGCTTCTCGAGTCTAGAAAAATGGAGGGTGGGCGGACCCTGGAGACATGGTGTCCGGGGAAACACCGGTCCCAGAGGACACACACTGTGCGGTCCCCCTTCTATGAGGACCAAGGCGGCAGGTCAGAGACGGGGAGGGGCTGGGGGAGCCTTGTGGGGACGGGGGATGCGGGGACACGGGGACGGGGGACGCGGGGACGGGGGACGCGGGGACGGGGGGACGCGGGGACGGGGGACGCGGGACGTGGGACTTGGGACGCGGGACGGGGGACGCGGGGACGTGGGACGCGGGGACGGGAGGGACTTGGGACGCGGGGACTTGGGACGTGGGACGCGGGGACGCGGGGGCGGGCGCGGGCTCACTCCGGGAGGGGCGTCCGGGAGGGTGGCGGTGACGCTGCTCCGCGGTGCAGACGGCTGCTGGCCCCGAGCTGTGCGGCTGGAGACGGCCGGCGTGGGAACGTTCACGCGCGTCCCCCGCAGTGAAGAAAAGGCAGCGGGGGGGGGGGGTGCGAGCGGCGGTGGCGCCGCCTGCAGGCTCCCCGGGCGCGGTGGGCCCGCTCCACGCGAAGCTGCGAGAGACGCCGGGCCCCAGGCCGCCCACCTTGTCCTCTCCAGAGAAGACGGCGCCTCCGGGGACGGGTCCCGGACGCCCACTGAGCCAGCGCGGGTCTGTGCAGCCCCGTGAAGTCCACGCAGGGGACACACGGGTCCCCGGGGGACCCCGCTGACGCGTTTTTATGGCTTTCTTCCCCTCCGTCCATCCCAACGCAGTTCATTCTGACTTAGCCCTTCGCAGTGGCCGGGGCTCGCCCCTCACCCCGGAGAGGCAGCGAAGCCCGTCCAGGAGGGCTCAGGACGCCCTCTGAGGCAAGGGACAGTGACTGGGGACACAGGTCGCTTGGGGGGGGCTCCCTCTGGTCCCACTGCGTTCCGCCCCCGAGGGGCTGTGACATTCCAGCACAGCGGAACGCTGGTTCCCGGCACCGTTTAAATTCCAGTTCAGGCATTTAGCAAAGAACGCCGGCTCAGTCTGAACCAACTAAACTGTCTGTCTCTTGTCTGCGTTCATTCCCAGACTTCTCACACCCTTTAGAAAAGGCCTGACCGACAGCTCCGCTGACCCCGCCAGGCCAGGTCCGCGGGTGCTGGCCCCTGGGCTCGGACACGCCCCCAAGCACAGCAGCCTGGCCTCTGACGAAGCCGCCTCTCGCAGACGGTCCACGGCACCCGGACTTCTTCACTCGCCTTGAGGACAAGACTGAGGAGAACCTGGGCAGGCCCCGGGAGGAGACAGGTGGGACGGCCCGGCCCGGGGGACACGAGGTCTGCTCCTGCTCCCCCCCGGGCCGTGGCTCCCTTCATCCCCCAGCTTCCTGTCACGGGTCAGAAAGAAACACCAGCTGGAGAAAGGACGTCGCACATCCGGACACACATGCCTGCCGGAGCCGGAGGCCTGGCCCGCGCCCGCCTGCCCCCGGTCCTCCCGAAACCTCCCCCACCCTGCCTGTGTCCCCAGGGGCCGATCGGTGCGTCCCTGACACTTGTTAGTTGTCTCCCAACTTTCTTGTACTGCATGAAAATATCTGAACAATTAAAAAGAAGCCGGCAGACACAGAGCATTAATGAGACACCGAGAAGCCCCCCGGGCGCCGCATGCGACGACCCATGAGCTGTGGGGCCGGCCGCGCTCCCGCCGGCCGGAGCGCTGGCCCGGGCCTGCGCCCCGCATCTGAGCTCCACGGTCCCTAGCCTCGCCGTTTTATTAATTTTTTTTATCTATAATTCCAAACTACTATTTCATTTATTAGAACAATAGGGAAGCTTATTGAGGTTGTATTTTTATTAAAATTTCTATTAACTTTTGCTATCAGTGCAGTTGTAGATTAATTAATTTTTACTAGTTTTCTAAAGCAAAAAATATTAGAGCTGATCCTGAAGTACTTCAGATGTGAAAGACGCCAAATCAGAAAGAGAACAGCTCGGGAGAGCGAGCTGCAGCCGCGGGAGGCCAGGGAGAGCAGGACAGGGTGGCGGGGCTCCGAGCGGCGGGGCCCCGAGCGGCGGGCGGGCGGTCTGGGCGGCTGCTCAGGACCGAGTTGGTGCAGGTCCCATGAGGTTTCTTCCTTTGGAGGCAAAATCCAAACAACGTGGAATCCGCCGCTGAAAGTGAACTTGGTCTAGCGCCGTGCGATGGCGTGCACCCCCACGCTGTCCGCATCCAGAGCACTCTTGCCCCGACTGGCAGCCGCCTTGCCCCCGGTCCCTGCTTGCCCACCTTCCGTCTCTGGGGGTGCACCTGCTCTGACGCTGCACGTGAGCGAGTCGCACCCCGCGGGCCTTTGTGTCCCGTGGCTCCGAGCCTCATGCGCTCAGCCCCGCTCACGACTGCGTCCCGGCCGCTGTGTGTGACCGCGTGTAACCGCGTCCTGTTGCTGTGTGACTGTGTGTGACCGCGTGTGACCGCGTGTGACCGCGGCCCGCCCGCCCTCCTCCCACAGGGCCCCTGGCTGTGGTGCGTGTGCGCACAGGGGCTTGTTCGCGTCGTTTTCAGTTCTTTGGGGTGATTCTGCTGAACTTTGGAGGACACACCAAGCTGTTCTTAACTCTGATTTTCAGCTTTTGCTAGTCAATGTCCTGCTCCCGTCTCAGTTAGGGGAACGTGGGTGTCCCGTGCAGGGCTGGTGACAGGTGACGACAGTCGCCTGCCTCAGGGGCAGCTTCTCACCCTGAGGGGAGAAGGGAGATGGGGGGCCTCTGTGGCTTGGCATTCCCGGAGACACCGGCATGCGTGCCCCAGGATGGTCACCCCAGGACGTCTTCTGGGAGAGTCTGGGTGTCGCTGTTAGCCACATCTGTTTTCGCTCCTAAACTGGCTTCCTTCTGAACGGAAATATGTTACAACCTCCACTATTCCAACCAGAAAGGAAACCCAGCACTGTGGAGCAGGGGCCAGTGGAGGGGGTGGGGAGGGGGTAGGGAGGCGCCAGCCGGGCGGGGGGGGGGAGGGGGGAGGGGGCCCCTGGAAAGACGAGTGGTGCACAGGGGGATGCTGGCGCTGGACAGTCAGTGACGTGCTCACGGCCAGCGGAGCAGAGGACTAGGGCCCCCCTTTCTTCCGATCCCCCTTAACCTGTTAGGGAGCCGGTCAAGCACAGATCCCGGAAGGGATGGCACAGGCGCTCCGTGGGCGCCGAGCCGCCAAGTGGCCTTTGCTTCCTGCCCCGCCCTGGCCTGGGGTCTGGGACCATGGGGACGCTGCCGCAGCACTCCTGGTCAGCCCGTGGCTCTCGCTGTCCCCTGCCCGGCCATGGCACGGCAGTCTCGGACTATCGTCTGAGCACGCGGAGCAGCTGCGTCCCCCGCGGGGAGCTGTCGCGGAGGGAGCCGGGCACGGGCCGTCTAAGTCAGTGCCTGGTCTGCTGCTGCGCCCGCCACGGGCTGTCAGGCAGGAAGGGGTGCGGCAGGCCTGTGGGTGGGGGCGGGGGGCGAGCAGCAGAAGGGAAACGGGGCTGAGCTGCTTGTCCCCGGCGCGGCCCGCAGCCCCGTCCCCAGCCGAGTGGAGCAGCTACCGCGTGGCAAGTGCGGCCGCCAGGTCAACCGCCGGCCTCGGGCGCGAGGCACATCTGGCGCCCAGGTGTGCGGGCTTGGATCTGGCAGCCGGCCAGCAGGCGGGGACCCCGTGTCTCCCTTTGGTCTGACCTCCCCGCCCTCAGTGCTACCCAAGGAACAATGTGGAGCCGTCGCCTCACAAGATGACGCCGAATGGCGCAGAAACTTCTGTCTGAAAACCCAGGCTCGGTGTCCCGCCCCCTCCCCGTCTGCTCACGCTGGGTCGGGAGAAAGGGCTGGGAGGCTCCGAGCACTCGGAAGGCGAGCTCATTGGCTAATTAGCACATGTGGAAACAGAGGTGCCCAGACCCCATGGAAACCCCAAACCAATGGGAGGTGGGGACTTCCTTAGGGACGCAGTAGAGAGGGGCCTTCCTTCAGTCTGGGGACATTCCCACGCTCCAGGACAGACACCCCTCCGGGGGTGGGAGGGATAGGACATGGCCGTGGGGGGCTGGGGGTGCCCGCTGGCTAGTAACGAAGGCGAGGAAGGCCCTGCCACAGTCACCAGCGTCCCCTCTGCTTTCGCAGACGGCCAGCACCCTTCCCTGCCGGCCGCACCGACGGCAGAAGGGGCGCTCTCTGCGCTCTCCCCAGAGACGGAGCCGTCTGAGAGGCTCGATGATTCAGACAGAGAGCAGGCCCAGCCTGCTGGATGGGGGGCCCCTCTTTCAGGCGGGAGCAGGGGGGAGCCAGGGACACTGGGGATCCGGAGCAATGACCTGTCTGTCGAGGCTTGGAAGCGTAAATGCAGTTATCAAAATAAGCACCGGCTCCCATGCATGGGACCAAAAATAAATCAGGACAGGCCGAAAAGACATCAGGCTGGCTGCCGATTGGAAATGCAGGTGGCCTCAAAGAGAAGTCTATACATGGGATCTGACGCATCTTCGTGCGGTTCGCAGGGGAAACGTTTTTCAGTGGGATTCTGCATGTCCGTTCCTGATGGTTCTTAACGCTAAGTCGACGCACGCCTCTTGCCCCCGCTCAGCGAGCTGGGCCTTGTAGCTGCTGCGGTGGGGGGCGGTGAGGGGCAAAGCGAACCAGGAAGGAAAAGGGGGTGACGACGCTCACCACGCACAGAAACGAAGCGAGGCGGGGAGAGGTGACAGGAGGGCCACGTGCCCTGGGAGGCGGGCGGCAGGACGGCAGGAGGACGAGGCCCGACGCGCTAACCGGCAGGCGAGGGCGGCAAGGGGACGGGGCCGAGGCGGAGTGCAGGGCCTGAGAACGTCGCAGGGCTGATTCTAGACAGACCTCCTCAGACTCAGAAAACACAAGTCCCGACCAGGCGGCACGAGGAGAAATCCGTGTCCGAGCACGTCTAGTGAAAACCACAGGTGACCGGAGACGCGGGGACAACCCTGCCAGCTGCCCGTGAGAAGGCGCCTGGTGACCCGGATACAGGTGACAGGGACAGCTGACGCCCAACGGCAGAGAAGAACCGGAGACACGAGGAACGATCCCTCCAGAGCGGGGGGAGGCAGCGGACTCTGGAAGGAAGAGGTGACGAGCAAGACGCGTCGGCTGAGTTAAAAAAGACGGGCGGACACGCGGGACCCTTACTAAGCATCATGAAATGAGAAGAGCTCATCCGGGGGCTTCGCGAAGTCCTGGCGAATGGAACACGGAGCACAGGCAGTGCTGACCGTGGTGGACACGGCCGGAGGCCGTCTCGGGAGGAGGGTCAGTTCTGAGTGACTGTAGACTTTTCTAAATTCAGGTCGGTGTGTTAGGAATTAGGGGTGCTCCTGGAAGACTGTGAGAATTCTGCGAAGTGACAGACAGTGTCCCTCCAACTCCACTGACGCCCGCCGGCAAGCCGCCTGCTTCAGGGACGCGGAAGCGGCTGAGGGCGGCCAGCAGGGCAGGTGGTGGAAGGGTGAGCAGCGGCGTGACGGTCGGTGGCCCGTCAGGCCGGAGTTTGGGAAACGCCGCCCCGAGGCGCGGAGCGGCTCTGACAAAGCCCTCGTCCTCGTGCTGGGGACTTTTCCCTGCACAGCCCTAGGACCCTGGATCAACTGATGCTGTGAACACCAGTCTCCCTCTCAACTATCCAACGGACGCTGACACCCGCGGGCGGTATTTACAATGAAGCAACTGTCTGGTGCCCTGGGGACCGGCTCGTTCCCTCAGAGCAAAGCGCGGCCGACTGCCGCTGCTGCTGTGCGGCTCTCGCGGACGCTGCAGGTCACTGCGTTACACGAGCGCAGGCCGCGAGGGCCTGAAACCCAGCGCTGTGCCCAGCTGAGCGCCACAGCGCCCGGGAATTCACGGCGACACCGGATCCTCCTGAACTTGCCCAAGCAAATACTGAGCTCGTCACACGGCCCGGGAGCGCTCTGCGCCCTGGCTACGAGCGTGCGCCTCTCCTTCGGGATCCAGGTGACAGGAGACCGCATCGCTTCCTGACGTGCTCAGCCGAGGACGTCGCTCTCACGCACGCACACACGCACATGCGCGCACATGCATGCACGCACACACTCACACGTGCACACACACGCACGCACACACGCACGTGCACACAAACGCACACACTCACACGCACGTGCACACGCACAGATCTGGCGGAGCCCAGTGGCCTCCACGCAGGGGTGTGGACACACGCGCGTGCTGTCCCCGGGCCCTGCGTCCGGCCGCCCCGGCTGTGAAGGCTGGGGGTCTGCAGCGGACACAGTGAGTGTCCACTCAGGGCCAGCACAGCCTGTCCCCGGGCCACTGGCCAGCCCGATGCCACGGCCGTCACACTTGCATCCGCTCCTGGGAGTTCAGAACGCATGGCTCGACTAGTCCGCGGAGTAAAGTGGCTCTGTTAACAGTCGCTCCACCTGGACGCCACGGGCGTGCGGCCCACCGCTCCCCCCCCGTCCCTCTGCGTCACCGGAAGGCGTCCGCAGCGCCGCTGCCCTCTGAGCCGGCGGCTTTCCCAGGTCTGCCTGGGTCTCGCGCTTACCCCTCCAGGCCAGGAGAGGCCGAGCTGCGGCCCCGCAGGTCACACGCGCTGCACGAGCGTGCAGCTGACGCGTGTGCACGCGGGCCCCGCGTGCAGGCCATCGAGCGTGCTCAGCGCCTGCAGGCCGCAGCGCACTCCCCTCCCCCGTCCCACTGCCCCGCTGACCCGCCAAGGAAGGTCTCTGCTTCCTCGTCACGGCTGAGGACGAGGAGACAGGCCCCGTTTAACCGCGGCCCCCACAGAGCCACAGCGGCAGTCTGGGGGCAGGAGGTGAGGACTGTGTTGGCTTCGAGCGGCCAGAGCGCGCTCACACGCCACCCCTGCACACGCGGCCGTCACGCGAGGGGCTGGCGTGGCGTGCCGGTGACGGTGGCCACGCGGCGGCTGAGAGCACGCGCCGAGTCCCGGGGGGGGGGCCGAACCGCCAGAGACAAGCAGGGACGTAGAGAAGCCGCCGTGTGGGCCCGCGACCTTTGCTCCCCACGGCCCCCCCGTCTCTCAGTCTTGCACCAGTAGAGACACCGGCCGGGGGCGGATGCAGCTTCCAGACCAGGGGCGGCAAATGCCGGCCTGGCCCGCGTGGCCGTCGGCTGCCCCCTTGGCTCCCGCCAGCAGCGGCTGCGAGCCCCGCTTCGTCTTCGCCTCCGTGCACGAGGGCTCCCGATCTCCGTCGGCTGACGTTAAAAACCGATCTTAAGACCAACAGGGCAAAGCCGGTCTGAAGAGTGCGTTCTCCTTGCGCGTGCTCCTGCGTGTGCCACGCGTCACGAGGTCCCCCTCTGAGCGGGGCCTCCCCGGGAACGGGAGGCTGGCAGATTGGGAGCCCTGTGGGACAGGCCCACTTTGCGTCTTTACCTTAATTGCTTCCATGTGCCATATGTATCTGGAACGCTGTAGAAACAACAACCCAAAACAACAGGAGGGGAGGCTGCACTTTCGCGGGGCTGCGGCGAGCGGGAATACTGCCAGCAGCACGCAGGCGCCGGGCGCTCGGGCGTCCGGGACTCGAGGCCGAGTGGGGGCCGGGGCCGGGATGCAGCGGGCAGGCGCGCACCTCTCCCGGGGGGCCGGCTCCCGAGGACAGGAGTCCCCTCTTGGTGGGAGACGACAAGGTACTAGAATTTCAGTGGCGGGGGAGCGGTGAGTGTTCTCTGAGCTATTCAAGGCAGACAGTTTTGGTAAGTGAGGAATTTAGAAGAAAATACGCCCCTTGGCCCAAACTTCAGTTTAAAAACACGACTATTCCTCGTGAAAAATAAACACAGAACGGGAGTCCCCAGGTTGGAGCATCGTCTGTAGCTCGGTCTCTGTGGCAGATGTCCTGCGCCTTACGCCTAAGAAGCTGCTGTTCCTCCATGAATATTTATGGGTCGCCGTAATCCCCCACGTTGCAAGGATTTCTGTCCTCATTTTACTACCCCAGCCGGCGTGTGAGTTTGGGTTAGAAGTCATTAAACCCGAGAGCATGTCTGACGCTGGAGGAGCCTCCCCCCGCCCCCCCCCCCCGGGAGAACAGCCCCCCACCGGCGGCACTGCCCGACACAGCGTGTGGGCCCCCTGCCCGACTGGAAGGTACCTGGCAGCCTTCGTCGGCGAGATTTTTATAAGAAAGTTTGGGGTTTCTAGCTCCATCCAAATGGCCGCAGACCTAGACTGCTGGAAAAATCAAGCCGCTAGTACAGTCTGGCTGTGGCTGAAGAGGCGTTTCCGCACGCACTTCACCGCGGCCATTTCTATAAAGTTGTCATTGTGTGGTCCCGTCTTC
>CM053515.1:495529-520357 GCA_028627145.1 Eidolon dupreanum
GAGAGAGAGAGAGAGAGAGAGAGAGAGAGAGAGAGAAACAGAGAGAGACAGAGAGAGAGGGAGGGAGAGAGAGAGACAGAGAGAAACAGAGAGAGAGAGACAGAGAGGAGAAACAAATGCTGATGCATGCCATGGATGGACTTTGACGACAGTAATCCTCGTGAGAGGAGCCGGGGTCCCGTTTGTATCACTCTGGGGGGACAGGAGGCAGACCTGCGGTTGCCTAGGGCTGGGGGTGCAGGGGGACGTGGGGAGTGAGTACAGACTTTCTTTTCGAGATAATAAAAATGTTCTGGAATTTGATACTGGTGACGGTTGAATATACTGAAATCACCGAATCATGTACTTTAAATGGTGGGTTGCATGGTACGTGACACGGCTGTTTTTATAAACGACTATTTATTGAACATTTCTACGTGCGAGTGTGCTCAAGGGGCTGGGGACAGGAACAAAACGAACCCCACCTCTGTCCTACATTCTACTGGGACGACGTCCTGTGTGTGGGATCAGTGAGACGCGGCTCGGGAAACGGTGAGCGGCACGGGGGATAAAAACCAAGGGGCGCCGGGGGCTGTGGGCAGAGATTCCACACGGAGTCGAGGGGGTCGGCCTCACCGAGAAAGCAGGCTATTTTTCTACATCCTAAACTGCACGTAACGTGAAATTTCCCGTCTTAAGCATCATCAAGCCTGCAGTTCAGCGGTACCTCCGTGGACAAAGCGGGCTCTACTCCTTGCGCTTCCTTTTCCCGTCTCGGGGCGTTGGCTAGGATTTCCAGCACGGTCCTACGCGGAGTTGTGAAGGGGACATTCTTCTCTGGTTCTGATCATGGCTCACTCGGGCGACCCTCATCTCGTCTGCGGCCCTCTACTCCCGACAGCTGGGCCACCTGCCCGTGCTCACCGGGAGAGCCGGGTCTGCCCCGGGGCCCGCACCCGCCACCAGGAGCCACGGAGCACCGGGCTGCAGGTCGGAGGACCTCCCACCACACCTGTCTTCATGGCAGTGCTGCCCTCTGGTCCCGACTCGGGGCTCCTGACCACCTGTCGAGTGTCCCCACCGACAACCCAGATCCCTAGTGGCGGTCCCCATGCTCCCACAGCACCACAGTCCCGCCTCCTTCCCCCTCGCCCCGCTCCCTGGGATCGGCACACGCTCCCGAGTGGAGGTTCCCATCAGCCACCGGGGACGCCCGCTGGCTGTCTCTCCAGAGGACCTGGCCCTCGGGCTGAGTCAGCAAGGCCCCCGCGAGCCGCTGCTCGTCACGGGAGGGAGTCCTCGCCCTCCGCATTGGAAGGAAGGCTGAGGAGACCGCTCTCAGCAGCACGCGGCCGCCGCCCTTACCGCTTAGACTCCTCGTTTGAGCAGATACTGGCGGAAGGGGAGGGAGCCACGTGCTCGGCACGTGTCCATGGACAGGCGAGCCCCCGCTCTGTGCCGGGGACAGCGATGAATCGGCCTCACGTCGCCCCCAGTGGAGCCGGCGTGGACGCCGCGTGAAGAGGCGGCGCTTGGGAAATGCGGGATTTCTCTTCTCATCTTCCCATGTCTCACCTCCCGAACACGTCTGTAAGTCGAGCGCCACCCAGCCCTTCGCGGACGCGGGCTGCACCGGCTGTCCTCGTTGCCGTAAACGTAACATCTCTGAAAATCTGCAGCACGACTCGCGGGCACGTTTCCTCTCTTGGTCTAGGCTGCCGGTCTCAGATCAAATTCCGCTTTTCAAGCAATTTTATATCCAAATCCTCCCACGTAATTTGTAATAGTAATAGTTTCTTTACAAAGAACATCAAGCTAACGATGATCCTTTACTGACTTATGCAGCATCCACCACTCTCCTGTTTTTAGAATCCTTATCCTTTTCAAGTGGAATTCTAAAAATATCGGTTAAGCCCCCGACTCGTTTCTAATCCTTGCTTCTATTAACATTGACGGATGGGCAGCTCGCCTCCTAGCCTTTGTCCTTGCTTGATTAAGTACTTCTAAGCTTTTCCTGACAATCCGACGGCTGGCAATGCGGCCGAGCCCGACTGGAGTGGCGGGCAGCCTGCATGTGTCCGTGCTGGGAGCGGCTTAGCTGGAGAAGGCCCTCAGGTCACTCTCCTCCGTCCCCAGCCCACTCCTTCTCGGAGCAAGGGACCGCGGTCCTGTCCCAGGTGCTGGGTTAATACCTCACATCACAGATGGGTGTGAAATTCTGCGCCGTCAGCCTCCTGCAGAGCGTGGAGAAGGGCCTCGGGAGAGGGGCCGGGGTGACCGCGCCGCCGGGGCCGCGCCCACCAATGGAGACGGCTTCCCTGGCCAGTGGCTCCCGCCGAGGGCCGAAGGACAGCATGGCAGTACCGTGGTGCACTGCCCAGGACCCTTCGAGGTCCGGTGGCCTCGGCCGTGTCGCTCTCGGGGTGCCTGGGGCTGCGGGGGACCGTGCCACTCAGTCGTGCTCCTTCTCCAGGCAGCCGCGTGGAGCGGCGGGGCAGCAGGCGGGGCACGTGGCCTCGCCCCGCTCCTCGGCCGCAGTAGCTGGCGCCTCAGCTCTGCGCTGCCGCACGCCCCCCACGTCCCCCCCCACACACACACACTGTCGTGGGTGCACCCCGCAGTACACCCGGCGCGCGACGCTTCGCCTCGGAGCCCGTTCTGGGGAGGGACAATGGGCGTCAAGCACGGGCCCAGAAGTAAACTCGGAACGGGAGCCCTGAGCTGGTCGCCTGCCCGCTGGCAGCCAGGCCGATAGGGAGGACGCTGCAGGGAGGGTGCGGGCTGAGCTCTGATCACCCCTGACGTGTGACATCGCCAAGGCTTCGATGCCCTCTGACTTCAAAACTTGCCATGTGCTACAGCGGTCACACGGCGCACCATTAGCAACAGGACAGACACACAGGCCGGTGGGACGGGAATGCCAACGAATAAATGTAGAACAAATGATGGGAATTTTAAAAAGCAGCACTTGGCAGCGGCCACAGTGAATCAGGGAAAAGCCACTGACAAAGGCTAAGGTTTTCAGGCAGGGGCTGGAGAACAAGGTAACGGCGGAATCTCAAAATAGCTCCCTACAAACTACTATCAACTTATAAATGAAAAACATGGTCCTGAGGGACCATCGGTGGGCCCTGAGACTCATCCTGTGTCATGCGCCATTGAGTCCACTCCAACTCCCGGGGACTCTGAGCGATGTCCACAAGGTCCTGTCCTCAGCAGCCCTGCTCACACCTGCAGACTCCTGCCTATGACTCCTCTCATGGAGTCAGTCCAGCTCATATTTGGTCTTTCTCTTTCCCTATTGCTTTACTGTCTTTTCCAAAGAAACCTGCCTCCTGATATGTATGAAGTCTGTAATCTTTAATAAAAACTGAAACACTGTTAGGGACAGAGTGACCAAGGACCTATCCTAGCTTGGAGGAGAGTAACCATGATCGTGGATGAGATCCTGGAGCAGGAAGGAAAAACAGACATTGTTGACACACAGTTGGCAAAATCTAAACTGGGTCTGGGAGTTGGCCCTTAACATTTTTCAGTAGTGATTTCCGCACGCGGACAGCTGGAGGGTGGTTATGCAGGAGTGTCTGCTTTTGGGAAATACACAAAGTGTTTGCAGGTGCATCATATCATGTCTAGAGCATGCTCTCAAGTGGTTCAAAAAAAGACTAAAGAAAATGGGCATACACAGGTATACACAGTCGATCTGCATTTGTGGATTCCACACTTGTAAACCTATTTGCTAAAATTTATTCGTAACTCCCAAATCAATACTTGTGGAGCTCTCGCGGCCTTTCGCAAACATGTGCAGAGTGGTAAAACCCTGAGTTACCTGCTGAACACACTTCCAGCTGAGGTCAAGCAAGATGGCGCCTGCCTTCTTGTTCCAGCTCTGATACTGTAGTGTCTTTTTGCTGCCTATTTGGTGCGTTTTATTTGTGCGCTTTTTGTTCATGGCTTGGCTGTTTAAGACGGCCCCCAAGGTGGTGCTCAGGTGCTGTCCAGTTTCCTGAGCCCATGTCAGATAAGACACTCATGTCACAAGCAGAGTTCAGGAACGAATTACAGTGCTGTCGGCTGTTTTGATAACAAATCAACAGTACATATCAAATGAGGGACCTTTAAACAGAAACACACACAAAACATAATTACTAAGGCTTGATCACTTGACAAACACCCGGCCAGAGGCTCTCTGGGAGCTAGCCCAGTATTCCTCCAGGACCGCTCCCCTAGGAGCATTCGCTACTTGTGCCCGATGGGTCTCTCTAAACAACACGAACGCCAACCTGAGGCAACTCTGGTCCAGCCAGGTCCTCGAATACTGGCGTTAGTTTTCTTGCGACCTCAACGCGGTGCCCTAGAACTGAACTGGTCTGTTGTCAATCAGCCTGCGGTGAATCTGGTTTCCTCTGACGCTCTGGCTTTGAGTCCGGAGCCCACACACCTTAAGTGAGGGCTTCCCGTACATATCAGTGCGGGGTGTGTGACGAGCGGCAAATAGGGGAACGTTCATGATCGGGAAATCTGGGAGACGCCGATACAGAAATTTTCGGTATGTCCTTGCAATGTTTAAGTATGTTTGAAATTACTACACGTTCTTTCTAGAAATAAGGGCTTTCTCTTTACACTCCGGGGCGGCCGGCGCTCCTCTCAGGTCCCGGTAGGGAAAAGGGCCCGCACGACTCGGCCCGGCGCCCCTCGGACCCCAGCGACGCTCGGACCGGGTCGCCAGAGCCTCGCTTACCTTCCTGGGCGCGGGTAATAAACGGACGCGGTCCGCGGCTTAGGCCGTGACAGCTCCATACCTCGCTGCGGCCTCCCCGCGGCGCCCGCTCCGCCGCCCGAAGCCAGCGGCGGCGCCCCGGCCCCTCCCACCCTGACTCAGCTTTCCCGCGCCTCCGGGCCGGCCGAGTGCGCCTGCGCAGAGCCGCCTCACCGTGACTCGGCAGCTCCGAGAAGCTGCGAGATTGTTGGAGAAGGGAGGCGGGGAGGCGAGGCGTGGGCGGGCCGAAGGGGCCTTGGCGGGGCGGGATTGGCCGGCCTGCCGATGACGTATTAGGGCGCGCCAGGCACGCCGGGCCGCGGCGGGATGCGATTGGCCTGTCGGGCAGTGACGTCATCGAGGCGCGCCGGGAACGCCCCGGCAGCAGTGGCCCTTTGACACCTGTTGGCAGCGAATAAATGGCAGGGAAGTCGGTGCGGCGCGATGCTGTGCTCGCCTGTGGGCTCGGACGGGTCTCGGCCGCCGCTCGGGTCCAGTTTTCCTCGTCCTTTCGGCCTTGTCCGCCGCGCTGACCACGGAAGGGAGAACCAGCTTCCCGTCACCGCCATCTACCCCTCGCCCCCGCGGCTGCCCGGGCCTCCGACGAGAGCCAGGTGCGGGGTGGGGCCGGGCCGGCAGCCTGCCCAGGGGCCAGGGTCGGAGCTGGCGGGGGGCGCAGGGCGGGTGCACGCATCTCGGAGCGCGGTGCCGGGGTCAGACGCTGTCGTAAACCCCGCCAGCCACACGAGCCCCAGCTTGTGTGAGCGGATAGCGCGTTACTGCCCTTGCAGAAAGACCCATCCAAGGTTGGGAGCACCGCTGCTGTGTTAAGAACTGAGGTCGGATTCTCGTCCGTTCCTTCCAGGAGAGATTTCGGAGTACCTCGGTGTCACGTGCGTGTGATACAGCGGTGGGCAAACCCCTCGTGGGCCCTGCACTCCGCACAGCTGATCGTAAAGGATGGATGTGCAGTTGGAAATCGACTGAGCGGGGGCAGGGAAAGGAATTACAGACTCCTTTAAGAGTAGAGGCTCTGTGGCTTAGGCGGGGCGCGGTGGGGGTGGTAGCAAAGGGCCCTTTTGAGGAAGTGACACTAAAGCGAGGCGAGGGGATGAGTACGTGTTAGCTGAGGCCAGAGTTTTCCACGCTTAGGGGACAGCAGTGGAGACCCTCCCTGGACTGGAGAGAGCTGATGGAAAGGTCTAAAAAGGCCTTTTTTTATGGAAGGGACAAAATTTGAATTGAATTATGGAAGGGACAAAATTTCGAGAGGTTTGGTGGATACAACAAGGGGGGACCTTGTGTGGTGTGCTGTCGACCTTAGTTTTCTCTCAAGTGCACTAGCTCCGCCAGTTGTCTGCCTGTTTTCCACAGTGAGTTAACAGCTTGCCTTCTCCCTGATCAACTCCAGGCTGATTGTCATTAAGGAATAAGTTCTCAGCATAACTCAATGCATAAGGGAGTTAAAGAGTCCAGCGAGAGATAGAGTTGAATCTCTTAGGGATAGTGTAGCCAACTAATGTGATTTAGCACTTGGTAACAGAATTTTGTTTGTGTCAACAAGTATATTCAGTAGATGAAATTGTGACTTAAACTTCACTGAGGCTGCAGCTCTCACAGGCAGCTGTGTAAATGGTCAGTATGAGTCAAAATTTGGTTTAATGAAAATCTGCATTCAGGGAGAGCTTCATAAATGAGGAATTAAAAGGATTGAAAAACAGTCCGTCTCCATGGGGTTGATTCCAAATGAGCCGGTACTTGTGCTGACTCCCATTTTTCTCTTTGCTGAAAGATAAGAATTTGTGACACTTTAGACCCCCGCAGGGGCCCAGGATAACTTGGACATTTAATGCTCTCTACAGAACATGTTTGTTTACTTTCTTTAGCTGTAAGGTCTGAATCTTGGGGACTGAAATTAGGGATGTCAGTGCTTTCCCCCTAACTAGTCTAATTCTTGCAGGTGATATTGCACTCTGCCATCTGTGTTTTGGACACTGTCTCATAATGGAGTTCCCTGATTTGGGGAAACATTGTTCAGAACAAACTTGCAAGCAGCTAGGTAAGTACTCTTATGAGAATATGAATAGAAAATGGGGATTTTGTTGGCCCTTTTGGGCAGGGCGGGGGCGGGGGGACTGGCCAGTAGATTAATTGACAGGGCCAAGTGATTGATAGAAGTGTGCTACTTTAATAACTTGTGATTCCACATGAGATGGAATCACCTTTGAAGAGATAGCTTTGTGGATTCTTCAGTGTTGCCGACGTGAGTGAGATTCATGACCCACCATTTTTTTCTCATGCGTGATACCTCAAAGATGTATTTGATAGGCATAAAGGACTCTGTGTAGGTAAATACCTGTTGGACATGATCTAGAATTTTTTGTAGTTTTTTAAAAAAAACTTTTTTGTTTTCGTTTTAGATTTTCTTCCATTTAAATGTGATGTCTGTGAACGAGATTTCTGTAAAGATCATTTTACCTGCGCTGCACATAAATGTCCCTTTGCATTCAAGAAGGTAATGAATCATACTTTACTCAGAAAACTCTAATTTTCACTCTAAAGCTGTGTTCTCAGAAATGCTAGCAGCATGTAGCTAATAACAAATAAAATTGAGTAAATTTACTGTCTGCTTCCCAGCCACCTGGCCACGTTTCAGGTGCTCGTAGCCACGTGTGACAGTTAGTACTGTGTCACAGTGTGGTTACGGGGCATATCCTCCATTGCAGGAGGTTCTGGACAGCACAGCTCTTAAAAAATAAACAGATTTTATTTTCAGAGACTCAGGGAGTCAAATTGTTGCTGTGTTCAAACCTTCACAGCTTAATTTACATGTTAAAATACTTAATTCCTTTGATTCAAGGGACTACATAGCTGCATCTGCATGGCGTGCAAGAAAGCGTTTAATACTTGATGTGCAATTTAATTGGGAAGCTATTAAAACGGTTACTTGTCTGGGTAACTTTGCAGCCTAAATGTCACATTTAAGTGGTTCGAACAGTTCAGGATGGAAGCTGGAAATGACTTTAAGAAAACTGGCTTGCGTGGTCCAGAGGTGTGAGACTGTTGCGGACGTTGCAGGCGGCTCCCAGCCTGTGCTTCAGGGGGGCTCAGGGATTATTCTGGTGAGCTCTGTGTCAGCACTCTGCTGCTTCCTTGTCGCGGCAGTGGGAAGTGAATGGCTTAGCGTTAACGCGCTTTGACCAGCGTTTGCCTGGGGTCTGCCCTCCGATGTTTTCCAGGCCATTACGGGGGCAGGAAAGGGTGACTCACACACGTTACTCATAATTACCAGGCACTGATGACTAAGCCATCCTGTCCGGCTTATTTGTTGATGTGACCTCCCCACGTCCCTGGACAAGGAGAGGCTGTCTAGAGGTCATCTAGTGATGCTTTCTGGCAGATTTACCAACTGAAGGAGCACTCCGGGGTGACTTTCCAGACACTAGGCCCCTGTGATTCTGCGATTGCCTGTCACCTTTCCGGATATAGTTGTCATGTCAGCGTTCTGACATGTCGTCAGCTCCTGCCTGGCTCAGAGGCTGTCTTAACCATGCTGGGCATTCAGCTGCCGGGTGCTCCGTTGTCCCCTCCAAAGCCCCTGGGGCTTGGGCTTGGACCATCTCAATGTCCCCGAGAGCTCAGCCTGGCTGTGCGCCCCTGTGGGCGGAAGCCGCAGAAGGGTCAGAAAGGCTCTTGGCAGTCGAAGGGAGCTGGAGGATTATGGTAGCGCTTTCTTCCGTCATCTCTGCAGGTGTTTGGGCAGGTCCAGCTCTCGCCTGATGGTGCTGGACAGACGGCCCTCTCCTGACACCGTCAGAGGGGTTTCAGCAGCTTCCTTCCTGGCTGCCTTTTACCGGCCAAGGGTTGTTTCTCAGGGGGTTGACACTTCATTATGTCTAAGTCCCCTTAGAGTCCACGCAAGGCACCCCGATGCTCGGGTTCTGGGTGCCTTAGTGTTAATCCATGAAGCGAGCAGTTCCTCTCAGGAGTGGCCAGAGCTCACTGTCTGCTGTGAAGCGCACCGTAGCGTCGTACCTCTTTCTTCTCTGACCGATTGTCTGGATCTGGAACGTCATCTCATATCCATCGTTTTTAGGATGTGCAGGTCCCAGTATGCCCACTTTGTAACAACCCAGTTCCAATAAGGAAGGGAGAGATCCCAGATGCGGTGGTTGGTGAGCACATTGATAGAGACTGTAAATACCGACCTGGGAAGAGAGAGAAGGTAAGGTCAAGTTCTGTGTCGGCTCTGGGGTCTGGTTGGTTTCCTTCAGGGGAAAAGGGTGTGGGAGGGGGAGGGGCTCATCTAACAGAAGATCGGTCCTAATAGTTTCTATGCAAAACAAAGCTCTGAAGATATATTAGCATCTTCCGTGTCGTGGATGGCACGGGTTTTGACAGTTATGTAATCAAAGTCTCCAAGTATTTGGGTCTACATTAGGATTTGCTTTCTTTATGGGAATTTCACACTTTTTCTCCCAAGATGGACAGTTAATTGTGGTTTTCGGGAACCATTCTGCTAGTATGCACTTTTTTTCCTAAGCACCTTTTAGGGAAATGTAAAGATGAAACGCAAACAGGCGGTGTTCCAGGTAGCTAGTGTTGGCATTTTTATCAGAGGTCTGTGCATTTGGGGTACCGCATGTTAGGAAGATAGCAGGCCCCTGCTCCCCACGGCAGCTGCTTTTGACCTCAGCCAGTTGGGTTCGTTTGGGGTGTCTCCTTTTTCTCCAAGCGCACGATCGTCATGTCTCGAGTTTGTCTTGTCCACGCTTTCATTCTGGGTATTACCTGTTTACCAGAGAATGAGCTGAGCATCGAGCTGCTGCCTCCGTCCTGACACTTACACGTCCTCTTCCCGCCCTCCCAGCAGATGCGGAGTGTGCTTCTGGGTGGGTGGTCCAGGCTCTGTTGCCGCGAGGACACAGCCGAGAGTCCCCTCTGCGTTTCTCTCGTGATGGAGCGCAGTTCCCTGCATCTCCCTTGCTGGGGCCCCTGGTTTCCTCGTTCCTTTGCTTTGGCGGGGCGCACCCTCCGCTTTGTTCCTGGGGCGAGAACGGCAGATGCGCGGGTTCTCTGCTCGTGCTTGGCTGGCTGGCTGCCAGCGCGTCCTTTCGAGGCTTCCCTCAGTGGCTGCAGTCAGATCTCCACTGGGGCGGACGCCGCATGTCCTCGCGGGCCCCCTCCCACCTCTCCCCGGGCTGCCGCCTGCAGCCACGCTCCCCTAGGCCGGCAGCCTCTCTGGGCCTCTGCAGAGCACGAGTCTGCTGCTGGCCTCGGGCAGGGTGTGCGGGTCACAGCCTTTTCTCCCGTCGTGGTCCCACATCACCTGAGCTTCCGGCTCTGCCATTTTCTGATTTTCGGGGACTTCATTCATGAGTAAGGTCTTCTCTTGAGCTCCCCTACCAGCTCGTATCTGGCTTCCTCATACCCGCCGAATGTATGGCTGCCGGTTCGTGTGCTTTTTTCCCTAAACTCTAGAACACATGGTTGTTGTCATTTTACTCTTTGCCCTCAGGAGTTTCTCTCTTTTCAGAAAACCTCTTCTTTTTCATGGTTTCAGGAGGAGTCAGATTCAGTACCTGGGTCAGTCTCCACCCTTAACCGGGGGCCCCCGGGAGACTGGGCTGAACTGTCCTCCCCCCGGGGCTGCAGTCTCCAGCCTCGCCTTCCCCCGGCGCCTCCCCGGGGGCCACGGCTCTGTTCGGGTTGTTTTCATCAGCGGCTGCTGCTCGAGACGCCCGTCCCCACTGTCCTCTCTGCCGCTCCCCAGCGTAGCAGAGCTTGTCCTCGGGGGCGGGGGCGGGGGTGGGGGGCGGGGGCGGCTCTTGTCTGGCTTCAGCCTCAGCTGTCATCACGAACCTCTGTGCGGGAGTTGTCAGCCGTCTTAACGCGTCACACTGGATACAGGACAGCTAGTGAGCACACAGGTGAGGCCGTGGGCCCGGCGGTTTCCAGCCTCAGGGAGACAGCGCGGCCCACAGGCCTCAGCCCCCGCGCTAGCCATGTGCGGGCTGCTCCCGCAGCCCCTCGGGACCCTGTCTTCTGGCCGCCTGCTCCTGCTGGGCACCGCACGCCCTGCCCCAGGCCGCCGATGCTCTTCCCAGACCTCCCTGCCCTCCTCCCAGGCGGACGCGGTCCTCCCCGGTCTTCTCAGCCACCCAGGCCTTCCTCGCGGCCCAGCCGCTCGCCCGGTGCCCCTCTGTCCTTCCGGAGGGCTTCGCTTCTGCTCCCTGCAGCAGACACCCTGTGTTCTGCCGGCACCCGTGTCCCTGTGCTGTCGCACCTGCCTGGCCCTGCCCGAGGGCTGTCGCCGGCTGCCAGACAGCCACCCTCTCCACTGACCTTCTCACCTGGAGACTCCGAAGGGCCTGGGAGTTTACATCCGCCCCCAGAGGCCCGTAACTCGTGGGCGTAGGCCACAGGTAGCATTCCAGCCCCTTGCCCCCGGTGGGGGACCTGCTCCACCGTCCCCAGAGCCCGCCACCCTCTGGGACTGCGCGTGATGCGGCGTGCTCGGCCTCCTTGCCACCCACATCTCTAGTGCCCACTCCCCTGGGATTTTTTCCCACTGAGCAAACCCCAGCTTAGTGCGCCATGCTGCTTTGGTCTTTACCCCTCGTCAGACCTTCCTGCGCCTCACTTTGCATCCGTCGCCTTAGCCGATCGATGGTAGGATTCTGAGCGAGACCTTGACCTCTGCCGCCCGCGTGGCTAAGCACTGTTTCGGGCTTGGTCGTCAGTGGTCTTGCTGGGGATGTCGTAAGCAGGGGCTCGTTCAAGCCAAGGAGATACTGAGGTAACTTTTGCTTTGCCAGATCTTTACGTACCGGTGCTCAAAGGCGGGCTGTAAGAAGAAAGAGATGCTGCGGGTGGCTTGCGACCAGTGTCACGGCAGTTTCTGCATCCAGCACAGACACCCCCTGGACCACGGCTGCAAGCGCGGGGCCCGGCCCGTCGGCACAGCCGGGTGAGGAGGCCGCGCCGCCGCGACCCCCTGACGCTCAGCCCCCGCGGCGGGGCCGCAGCGCCGGCCCTGGCCTCTGACCCACGTTGGCTGTGGGAGTTGGGAGGGATACGGTCTAAATTAAAGTCGGATTCTAAATTAAAGTCGGATTCTAGTCGTGTTGGTTTCTGGTGCCAAAACAAAGTACTTCCCCCTGGGCGGCTGGGACAATGGGAACCCATTGTCTCCGGGTCGGAGGCTGACGTCCGAGGTCACAGCGTCGCAGGTCGCAGGGCTGCTCCTCCTGGGTGCTCGGGGCGGGGCTGGCCCAGGCCTGTCCCCTCGCTGCTGTGGTGCTGGCAGTCCTGGGCGATCCTGGGCTGGTGGACGCGTCGCCCCACCTCTGCCTTTGTCACGTGGCCTTCTGCCTGTGCCCGTCTTTTAAGGACATGAGTTATATTGAATTGGGGACCGCCCCACTCCACCATGAGCTCGCCTTAACCAACCACATCTGCAGGGGCCCTACTTCAAATGAGGCCACGTCCTCAGGCCTGTTGTTTTCTGGGGACACAGTTTAACCCGTTCACTAGTGTTATTAACCAGAGGCCCCTTCCTCGAGTCCTGAGAGACGTCCACCTAAAGTGGCTGTTGAATGAAAGAGGAAGCGGCTTCTTGCTCCGTTTGGTTGCTTCTCTGCTGCTCGTGCCCTGTGAGCTGTGGAGGAGCTGGCCGAGCCGTGATCTCACCTTTCCGTGCAGGGGTGCAGCTGCGAGCTCCTCTGAATCCCAGCCGTCCGGCGCCACGACCTCGCTGTCCTCCAGCTGGCTGGCTCAACGGTTCAGGTACCAGCGCAGCGGCACGTGTGGCCGTCGTCTCTGTGTCGATGTGGCAGTTCCGTGTCCCAGCGGTGAACGTTGAGAAGCCGCTGTCGTGCAGGTGACAGCTGGCCGCAGAGCTCACGTGCTCCGTGAACTTACACGGACAGCATAGTGCAGAGGACATACAGGACCGGAACTTCAGCCTTCCCGAACCCCAGATGACCAACGCGGTTCCTTCCGGCCCAGGCGGAACCCAGCAGTAACATTTCACAGCCGAAGGGCTGTGTTGGGCTTGGGTCTTTTACGTGACCAAGCACTTCTGGTCAGTCATGACGACCCTGAAACATGAGATGTCCTTTTGTTCTCTTTCAGGTCAAAAGTAAAGAGATGAAGTGGCTGTCTGCTCATGCCGGCGCGTCGGCGTGTGCTCGTGTGTCAGCTCCGTGGGCAACTTGTGCTCTGGTGCTTTCACACTTCCCATGGCGAAGTCCGGGACTCTGTACAACTCTTCCGATAAAATGCGCAAACCCTTTGGGCGAAATAAAGTCAGAAGGGTGTTAACGTTCTAAGGTGGGTCAAGCTACTATAACATTCTCCCCATGCACCGCCCACACCCCAAATAAAGTGGGTTAAAGATCTGAGTGTGCCAGATCGGGTCAGCTCTGCCCTGGGCTCATCGGCCAAGGACCCAGTCTTCCAGAAGCTTCTTCACTTAAACAGCAGACAGCTGACGGCACTCTGTCCTCATCCTGTGGCTCCGGTAGTGATGTGGCCATTTGAGCTCAGGACTTCCGCCCACCTTGTTAAGGGTCCTTGTCCAGAGGCGGCCCCCGCCCGCCACCCCCACCCCCTGAGGGCAGTCCTATGACCCACTCACTCCCAGCGCTAGACTAGAACTGGCGGCCTCGGCACGTGTTGAGAGCGCTCTTGCTTCCCGGGCCCTGGGTGTCAGGAAATGGGGGGACAAAAGGCCATCGAGCTGGGGCCCGACCTTAAGCCCCGGTCGTCCCGCCACACGTCCCAGACGACCCGGCGGGCCTGGATGAACAGAAAGCCGGGTGGCGACTCCTGGTGTCGTAGCCGTGAAGCGCGGTGCGGGGAGGGGCCCCGGTCAGTTTCCCCCTGGCCCCGGCTGGTCCAAGCTCCGGCGCCGCTGTCCGCGGTGCTGGTCTGGGCGGGGGCCTCGAGCTTCGCGTGCCGGTCAGCGTGGGGCCCACCCGGAGCCTCCGATCCCGCGGGTCTGGGGTAGACCCTGAGAATCCGCACAACCAGTGGGTTCCAGGCGATGCCGATGCTGCTGGTTAGGGACCACACCTGGACAGGCCGCTTTCGTGCGTCCGCACGGGCCACTGTGGCGGTCACCAGCCGTGTGTTACAGAACATGGACTGTAGCCAGCCAGCTGCGGGGCTGGCCTTTCAGTTGTATGTATTTAAGTTTAACAACTATTAACTTGATCCTGTTACTAGAAAACTTTTAGGTACGTTAGGAACTTGGGTATGTGGGTCTATTTTTTGAACTGTAAGTTTTATGAAAGCTAAATATAGATCAGGCCTTTCTCAAGAAAATTAATGTCCAAATTGAGATGTATCTTAAGTTGAGAATCTAAAACACTCGGCTTTGAAGATGAGGCCAACAATTTGAAAAGAAAACTATCTCGTTAACAATGTTACATGTTGAAATCAATATTTTGTATAGGATTGATTAAATAAAACATTAAAGTTAATTTTACCTGTTCCTTTTCTTTTTAACTGGCTACCAGGAATTTTAGAAACAGGAGACTGTTCTGTGTCCATCAGGTGGCACTGGCCCCGGCCGTCAGAGCCCCGCATGTTCCGGGAAGAACTGCTGGCCCCTGAGCCCGCTCCCGCCCCCGCCCCCGGGTCGGGCGGGGGTCGGGCGGGGGTCGGGCGGGACGTGCCTGTCCGCTGAGAGCCTTCCCACGGCTCCGGCACCCAGGCTCCTCCGAGTGCCGTGTTAGTGGCGTCACATGGCTCAAAGGGGTGTGAAAGGTTAGGAAGGAGCAGTCCCCTCGCTCCCGTCGCTCTGCGCAGGGCTAAGTCGCCGCACCATGTTTGCATCCAGAAGCTTCTGTCCTTTACAGACATCAAGGCCCGGGTCCACCTTTTGCAGAACCTGCCTCCTCCTGGCCTCCCCGTGAGCATCCTGCACACAGCGCGAGCTCCCAGCCTTCTAGGGCGCTGGGTGGTGGCCCTGGTTTCCATTGTTTGTATTGCTGGCCCCCCAGGGGATGTGTATTGTGATTTGGATAGAAGGTGCTGAGTGCCGTCCAGAAAGTCACTGACCCCCTCACGGTCAATTTCCCCACGCCTTCCATTGTGTTCTCTTCCTGGTTAAATTTTTTCCTAATCTGGTGAAAACATGGTGTCACCTTGCTTTGAACTGAGCATCTTCCTGAGAAGGGCTCATCCGGAGAATTCCAGCAAGGGAGCCAGCTGGCTCGGGTGCCACCGAGCAGCTCCCCAGGGGGATGAGTTCATGTGTGGTAGAGTGCCAAGGGTCGAGGAAGCCACAGCGCATTGCAAACTTTCACGGATTATGTAAATTTTCACAAAATATTAATATTGGCAGAAAGTTTGGAGAATTCTTAATGTCAAAAGTCTGCATTCATTTTTTAGAAAAGACAGTCTGTCTCTTGGGTCTTTGTCTGTCCAGGGTAGGAAGGGGTTCGCTTTGCTTCGCTGCCAGGGTGCTTCAGTGGAATGTTCAAGAAGCACTAAGTAGAACAGGGAGCTTTGGAGTTGCAAAATATGGGATTAAGGCACGTCTCGGCCATTTGTTGAGTGAACGTGGGCAGGTGGAGTCGCCCGTTGGTCATAGTTTCTTTGTGTACAAGTGGCCGCCACAGGTACGACCGGCCACGTGGGCTGCTCTGCCAGCAGATGCTGTTGAAGCCCTGTGTCATGTTTACTGTGTCCCCAGCCACCGAGCGTCTCCTCTGGGGGAGAAGCCAGCAGCACTGGACTCTCAGACTGAGCCCCTGAAGCCTTTCTCAGGCACGGCACCCCGGTGTGCCCACTCAGTCCTGAGTTAGGGCGGCAGGTTACTCATGTTAAGAGGGATGGGTTTTTTTAAAAAATATATTTTAGTTAACCTTCCAAATTCATTCTTTGCAATAAGCCGAAGACCAAACTTGAAAGACAGGCTCTGAAATGAGCTCCTGAAATAGGTCAGCGGTGGAGGCCTCATTTTTCCAAGTTTTAAGCCTGAGAATCAGGATCATCGACACCCGAACTCATGTCCCGTGTGTGAAGGGTGGCGTGTTCGGGGTCATAGCAGGAGGGAAATCGGCCTGTCTCTTCAGTCGGTTTGCGCTTTCCCTGGTCAATGTTGATTTGCTCTGCTTTATTTTGCTGAAAGAATGAAAACGCACGATCATGGTTTGCTGGACAAGGCGAACAGATCTTGCAGAGAGCAAAGAGGAGAGGTTTGAGCTGCGATTTCGTTAAGTGTCTGTAAGGACTTGTTGGCCGTTTGTTTTTAATTTCTTTTGTTTGGGTGGATCATCCTTTGGTTTCTCCCTTCATTAGGATGCTCGGGGGAGCGCTGCTAAAATCCACTTCTGTAGAATTTACACACTCCCGATCTACGTGATGAGATGTCCTTCTTAGAATGCATTAAGAGCTAAGATTTTCTTGCAATAAATACTACAAAAATGACCTTTTAAAATGGTCTTAAAACAAAACCAGTCAGAGAAGTTGCGCAGTTTTATGTTCCAGAGACCTCTTTTTCATTCTGCATTAAACTAAAGCTACGTTTCTATATAGTTTTGCTTTGGCTCAATCTTAGAGGAGAAGGCGGCCCAGTAACAAAGGTATCAATGTACCAATGCTTCTCTTTTCTGGTTCTACGTAAACATCCCCTGGAGAAACAAGAACAATTCAAAAGGTCACTGTAGCAATCGAATTATAAAAAAGACAGCTCTTTTCTGGAACTAGACAAGTTGATGCTCAAGTTCATGAAACACTAAATGTGAAAGAACAGCAAAGGAAATGCTGAAGAGAGCGCTGGGAGGGGCGAGCCCCCCCCGCCCCCCCGAGAACCCCCGTATCAAGCGGTGTCATGCTGCATGCGGATAGGCGGACTAGGAGAACAGACCAGAAGTTCAGAAGTAGACCCAAGCACTGTGGACACTTAGTACATGATGAAAGACACATCTCAAATCACTGGGACCAAGAACTGGTGTGAGTCCAACTGGAAAAAGATCAGATTGGATCTGTACCTTATGTCCCACATGAAAAAGGACTCGCACCAGAAATCTGAATGTGAAAAATGAAACCAAATAAGTACTAGAAGAAAGCATGGGTGAGTTGCTGTATAACGGGGCCTGGGGAGAGGCTTTCTCACTATGATTCAAAAGGCGGAGGAAAGAAGCCAAGGGCTCGCAGTGCCCTGGGGAGCGCTGGCACGGCAGAGAACACCGGAAGCAGGATCAAAGGACAGGACAAACGGGGAGGAAGTATTTGCAGTATATACCACAGATACAGGTTGATGTCTCTAACATGTAAGGAACTTAAACATTGGGGGGAAAAGGTCAGAAACCTGATGGAGAGATGGGTGAAGGCATAACCAGCGTATCCAAGAGTGACGCTCTGATACAAAGCGATGTTCAACCTCACGCATGTCAGGAGAGATGCAAATTAAAACCACACAGAGTTCCTGTTTCTCAGGTTAGACCAGCAGAAACCCAGGCACGGACAGCATACAACGCTGGCAAAACTGAGGAAGGCGGCCCAACTTATTCTTTTGCAAGCTGAAGTCGGTTGTCCCAGCATCATCCCTGTGTCACTATTTTTTCTCTTGTTAGCACTTCCTAACTGGCCTAAGGAGACACTCCAGGCTCATCCTGTACTTTTCCGGCCCTGGCCCTGCAGTCTGCCATTTGTCCCAAGAACCCTGGTTTACTTTCCTGGGGGTGCTATTTAGAAACCAAGGTCTCTTTGGGACTGAGGAGTGCTCAGTGCTACTGAAGGTCATTGCTTCTAGGCCCTTTCAGCATTCAGAGCTATTTTTAGTTCTCTATATCCTCTCCCTATGACTTGAGGTGACTTTGGGGGCTTGGACATGGTGGTGACCTTCAAAAAGTAAGCGGAGATGCCCAAACCGCCTTGCTAGGGCATATGGGAAGGTTAGAGTACATTTACTGCAAGAGACCAGAGGACCCATCTCTCTGCTCCCTGAGAAGGCCCAAAGGACCTCCCTTTCACCAGAGTGATAAGGGACATGCTGTTGAGGGGACCTCAGCATTGCTGAGCTCAATGGTGGCTGTCCTCTGCAGACAGGATGCAGCAGGAGACACTGACATAGGACTGAGCTCCCTAATGTCAAGTGGGGACATTAGATTTTGGAATAGCAGAGGCTAAGGCATTACACCTTACTGTCAGAGGCACAGTGGATGAGATGACATGAAGGACAGGCAAGGCCAGAGTGGCAACCAAGAGACATGCTCCTACAGTGTAGTCTTGTAGGATTTCAACCCAAAATGAGACATTTACAAGAATCAGCCTTACTGGACCTAAAAGCTATCAAAATTTCTGTTCAGGTTCTCAGCCTTGAAGCTGCCTCTTTCAGAATTGAGTGACTCCTAAGTGAAAAATGGCTCTCAATGTAAGGCTTTCTCCTCTGAATCTCCCTTTTTTATGTGTGTTATTGGTACCTATAATAGTTCACTGTAAATTAGTACTCTGATATAATTTTTAATGATTATATTTTGATCAGCTTTTTAATCTGTTCTAAATGGGAGGCTGATCTGAATCACCTATTCCTACATTACCAGAGCTAAAGATAAAAGCAAGTCAATATATATATTTTTATTTTATATATCATTTAAGCTTATGTATGGAAAACTTTTTTTCCCGTAGAGTTGTGAAGCCAGTAAGAGCAGTTTGAATAGTTTTTCCTGTAGTCGTTGAAGTCAGACATGCTATACCGGTGGCCCAGAAAATCTATCCAAGTATGTGCCTTACAGAGACTCAAATATGTGTGAAAGACAGACAGAATGTTTGCTCTAGAGTGTCTGTAATAGAACACAATTAGGAACAAGTTAGTTATTCATGGAGGGTGAAACCGGAGAGTACTAGCTTGCTGTGCTGTCTCCCATCTAAGGGTCTCCGGGAACGCGCATTCCCGTCGAGCTGCCACCCCTTTCACCGTTCCCACCTTAGAAGTTAGCCACACACGCTACCTCCCTTCTTCCCATTCTCAAAGTGTCTAAGGACCGAACGAGGATATAACTCATGTACCTGCCACACCCGATGGTAAATTTTCCCGGTTTTGCTCCGACACGGCAGTTAAGCTCAGCCCACCTCCAACCCGAGGTAGCCACTGATCCGACTTTGCAACATACTCGTGGGTACGGCTACTGCATTGGACCACTTCGCACACGTGTGATGTTGGTGACATTTAAACATCGTACAGTTTACAGCACTTGTAATTTGTATAAAATTACTATGAGAGGAATCCCCGTGGATCCCGACAGGCGTCGTCCACCCGTTTAAGTCCAAGGGTCCCCGCGCCTGGGGTCACCAGACCCAGAACAGCCACCCCCCGGGTCAGAAACCGGGGTGCCGAGCAGAACCCAGACAACAGCACACGGATGAGGTTGCCTGGCAACCGGCGGTTCTCCTGGACCTGCGGCGCGCAGAGATGATGCCACGGGCCCGCGCCCGGGTCTGGCCCCGCCCCCTCGAGGCCGCCGCTTGCCATTGGGCGGCGAGGAGCCGGAGGCGGGCCTCGGGCGCTGGGCGGTGCCTCTGGGGGCGGGATCACGTTACCTGGGCGCCGCGCCTGCCGGAAGCCAGCGTCGGCGGCCACGCGCAGGTAGGCGAGAGCGGCGGGCTCTGGGCGTCGCGGGGTGGTCCCTGTGTGGGGCGCGGGCCGGGCGGGTGGCCCCGGGTGGGCGGGCAGCCGCCGTACGAGGTCGGCGGAAGGGACACGTGGAGGGCCTCGGCGTCCTTCGCCGCGGGGCGGCCGTGCGGTCGCGGGGAGCGAGGCCGCCTCGGGCTTTCTGTCACGGCGCTTCGCGGGGCTCCCACCGCTCCTTCCCGCGACGGCCTCCGGGGGTGGGGGTCCTCCTGCACGTCCGCAGGCCCAGGCCCCCGGCGCCAGCCGTGGACAGGGCTGGTGAACTCGCGGGCCGAGGGGAGGGACCGAATGAATCAAAGCGATGGCGATGAGCGCCCGGGAGAAACAGCGGGCGAACGGCACGCGGAGAGCGAGCGCGGGGGTGTCGCCGAGCGCGCCGGTGTCCTGAGGGGCACGGGTGCGCGCGAACCGGACGCCCGCGCCGTGCGGCTGGGGCGCAGCGAGCCCGCGGAGAGGCGCGGGGGGCGGTCACGTGGGGCCTCAGGCCTCGGCGAGGACCCCGACTTTCTCCCAGAGAAACGGGAAGTCTTGGGAAGTGTTCCAGCAGGTGAGCGGTACGTAATCTGGCCTAGGTGTTTCAAAAGCCACGCAGGGCGCCGTGTTGAAAACGGGCCGGGGGTCGGGGTGGGGGGGCCAAGGGACGAGGCGCGGGCCCGGGGGCCAAGCCGAGGCTGTTGAGAGATGCCGGGCCCCTATCTTTAGGTGTTGGCTGGATGCTTTTGGCCGCCTTGAGTTTCCTGAGGCAGGCACCTTTTTAGGAGGATTAAGGCCATCATAAGGATGGGGCCTGGAGCAGGTAGAAACTATGTTGGTGTTTTGTTCAAGTCTTTACAGGCCAGGCTGAGGCCTAGTGGTGGCGAGGGGTCTTTCTTGTTAGAACACGCTGTGGTTGGTGACCGGGATAGGAACACGTGTGGTAGAGGAGCTGGAGTGCAAACCTGATGGGGTGGGGGGCAGGGGAGGAGGGCAGGACAGGAGTTAGAGGCAGAGCAAATGCATTTTGCAGCAGCAGGTAGCAGAGACCAGGTGAAGGGTAGGTGGAAGCGAAAGAGTTTTTAAGATATGGGAACTTGTGGTCAATTCAGTCAAAGGGAAGAATGAGGCAGGAGTGGGGAATTGCTTAGTGCAAGGGTCCCCAACCCCCAGGCCCAGGACTGGTTTGGGTTTGTGGCCTGTTAGGAACCGGGCTGCACAGCAGGAGGGGAGCGGCAGGCTGCCAGCAAAGTGTCATCTGTGTGTCATCTGTGTTTGCAGCCGCTCCCCAGCGCCAGCATCACCGCCTCAGCTCCACCTCACAGCCTCAGGCACTAGATTCTCATAGGAGCGCAGGTCCCTGGTACCACAAAGGTTGGGGACACTGGCTTAGAGCGGTGTCCTTGAGTAGGCGGTGGGGGCGGGGATGATACCCAGCGTGACGGGACTGGCTTTGGCAGGCGTGTGGACAGTTTCCACGTAAGGAGGGAGGAGGGCAGGGGCGCAGGTGTGGGAACCTGTGGAAGTTTAGTGATCAGGAGCAGGCTCGTCTGCCGAGAAAGGAGAGGGGAGGTGACGCTGGAGCTTGAGTGATGAGGCGAGGTGAGAGACCGGACCGGTCGTCTGGGCAAGTGGCTGGCGTTGAGGGAAGGGGTGGCATTACTGGGCAGCACCGGAGGGCCCCTGAGGCTGGCGAGGGCTGGTCTTGGGTCTGCAGCCCACAGAAGCTGGTGCCAGGCGACTACCATGAAGGGAGCTGAGAGTGTATGCAAGGGCAAGATTATGACCATGGACTGTGGACATGACGCTGTGCAAGTGGAACTGGAGAGGGGTGAGGGACATTGAAACGTGTAGGGTCAGCGGATGGCAGGTGTTGGTGAGGTGAAGGACGATCGGACCCCACGGTGCCAAAAGGCGGTGAGCTGGGAAGATGGGAGGTGGGCTCGCTGGGCGGGCAGCTTGGCGGTGTTGTCGGAGCAGGGCTTAGAGTTGGCCGCGGGCGGGAGGAGAGCAGGGTCAGGTGGCAGAGGAGCAGAGGCCGAGGCCATTCTTCCAAGTGGGCGGGTGAGAACGGGGAACAGTCCTGGGTCAGAGGGGGCGGGCCAGGGGCTGCACTCCTGGACCCTTGGACTGACTGACTGGAGGACTATGGGCTGTGCGAGCCTAGACCCTCCTCCGGGGGCTTTGCCCAGTGCGTCGGGCGCTGCCAGGACAGCGGACGCAACTTGGACGTCTGGGGCCACAGCTGCTGTTTTCAGATTTAAACAAATACTTTTTTCCTATAGGCCGATTTATTTCTCTAAGGTCCTGTGGAGTTAGTTTTCAGCCTTGGACCCCTGGCAGCCTCGGCCTGTGGTGCTGGCCTGTCCTAACTGGGCCCAGCCCAGACTGGTAGCGGTCTTCTGGCGTCTGCCTGGTGGGTTTGTTGGCTCTCGGCAGATGGAGTGATTTGTTCGCTTCGCTGAACACTTTTGAGCTGGTATCTTAAACTAAGTGTTTTTCTTTTATTGTAGAAATTATAGATAAGTATAAAGGGAAAAAGTAAACATTCTTATAATTCTACCCCCTAAAATGTTAACATTTTAATGTATGTCCAGAATCTAGTTTTTTCCCTTATGCACATTTGTATAGAATTTTTCTTACAAAACGAGGGTCATGTGGCATAGACCCCGTCTTTTTGCTCTCTGCGACTTGAGCACTTGTTCATGTGGCCGAAGGCCATCCCATTGCATGGAGAGGCCACGCGTAGTTTTGCCGTCGTCGGTTGATGGGTGTATAGATTGTTTCCATGTTGCCACCTTTTGGACATTGTGACCAACGCTGTCGCGAACATTCTGTGTGCACGTGTTGCTCGCTTTCTTGAGTAAACATCTCGGAATGGAGCTGCTCGGTCACAAACTGTGTTTAACTCCTGGAGGAACCACCAGACTCTTCCGCTTTCTATCCCACCAGCAGTGAACGAGGGCTTCCGTGTCCCCACATCCTTACCAATATTTATTATTATCACCTGTCTTTGATGATAGCCATCCTAGGGATGTGAAGTGCTATGTCCCTTGTCGATAATCAATTGACCATAAATGTTAAGGAAATGACATTCTCTATACAAACATTGTCTCAAAGTTATGAGTCACCATCTCTTGGAATTATTAAAAGAAACCTTTTCATAATCTGGAAAAGTCACCCCACCCCCTTTTAGTAAATAGACCTAGTGATTAAACTTTTTAATGATAATTTGCAGAGTGAATATAGATTTTAACTTAACTTTTATGGTAACTGGTATGTAAATATTTGTCAAACTTTTCTTATTTCTCCAACAAGGTAATTGGGCGGTAGAGCCCTTTGTCTTTTCAAAGCCCCTGTGTCAACAGCATCTCCTTCTTTCAAGATGTCTTATTACCCTGTTCATTGAAATTTGTAGCCTTTGGCTTCGGCACTTTTTTTTTAGACAACTTAATTAAAGGATGTCAGCTTGGAATTTTCTGAGTCCACAGCAGCGATACCCTTCAGTGTGCGGTAGTCGGTCACAGCTCCAGGCGGGACAGAGGGAGGGAGGGCCTCGTGCCGGCCCTGCGTCCTTGGCAGTGGCTTCCTTGGTTTTCGGTGGCTCTTCATCGCAGGCTCACCCCCCGCTTACCTGGCTCCAGACCCGGCACCCGAGGCAGCTCTGGCTCCTTTTTAGAGAGAGAGGTATTTAGAGCCCAGTGTGGGCTCTCAGCACCATCGCTTCTGGGCCCTTTTCATTGTGACCGCCTTTTTTCAAGTCACCGTTTCCATCATCCTTTCCTTTTCTTGCATAGCAGTTATTTCCTGCCATAGGATGTTCACCCTGTTAGAATGTGAGCTGCGGGTTTCTGGACTGCCCGGTCCAGCCTAGAGCTGGACCCGCAGCTCCTGGCACAGGGTCGGCACTCTGCAGGTGGGCACCGACGAGTGACGACATCCATGGAGTGGGACGGCAGGGTAACAGGTGTACACGTGCTTAACCCCACCAGCTGATACCGGGGTGTAGTTTCCCTCTGTCCCTGTGGAAACAGTTTTGGGGAGTTTATGCTCGGTGAGTTCGTCTACAGTGAAAAGGACACTTGAGCCAGAGGACGTGCTCAGGACATACCCCGGCCTTTGCACACCTTCGGCGGGCCTTTGTCCTTCACCTGCCCCCTCGCTCCTCAGGACATTCTGTAGCCCAGGGCCTTTGCACCTGCCGTTCCTTCTGCGGTGTGTGCGTGTGTCCCTAGCTCTTCACGTGACCGCTACCCCTGCCCTTCGCGGCTCTCTCAGAGAGGCCCTGACACTGTCCGCGTGTCCCTGCCTCCCCAGCCACCCTGCTCGCTCCATCCTGTTTTGTTTTCTTAGTATGGCTCATCTCTGTAAAAAGTCTTTACTCGTTCAGTCCAGTAATAGGCGTGTCTTTCCCAGCAGAAGGGGCGCTCCCGAGATGGGGGCCATTCGCCACAGCTGCCCCCTCAGAGCCGGAGGGCTCTCCACCGCGGCCACTTCTCTGGTCCCCCTGTCACATGGCCCCACGAAGGAGACGGGTGTTGGGGTTATGGCTTTTCCCGTTCTTGCAAGCGCAGTTGGGTACCCCCGTGCTGGTGACAGTGGCCGTGATCGGTTCCGCCTGGCGTCTGGGGCCGTGTGTCCTCCCTTCCACACGGCCCCAGCCCTGCTGCTCCCACAGCCCCGGGAGGTCACCGCAGACCCCTGTGTGGCCCACCGATGCCCTAGTGCCATCGCGCGTGCCGGTCACTCTCAGCCTCCCTAGTTGGTGGGGAAGTATAAGTTAGTCCATAGTAGCAGAAAATGAAAATAATCCAAGATACTCAGCAATTAGGGAATAGACAAATGTTCGTAATTTTCACTTTGGGGAAATTTTGATACTCTCATCAGAAATGACATTTCTCTTCGTTGTAAAATGTTCGTGTCCACATTTAGTTAGGAACACGGACTACACGTGTGGAAACACTCGGGGCAGGAAGGAAGTTCACCAGACTGTCAGATTGCTTGTCTGGACGTGACGAAGCCAGGAGATTTGCCTTTCTTTTAACTTTTACATAATTCCTATATTTTCTGAAATAACTTCATATTTCACTCTGAGAGAATACGAGAATCTTATATGGCCTAAGACCTCGTATTCCCTGTGTATTTAGTGATTTACTTTCTCTGTTGCAGGATGGCAAAACCGAAGAGAAAAGTTACCGAAGGGACAGGAAAGAAGAACAAAAAGTTGAAGAAGGTGTCAGCAGAGGAGACAGGGCTGGCACCTGAAGCCGCGCCGGCCGCCGCGGGAGCGCGCCCCGAGGTAGGTGTGCGCGGTCTTGCCCTCACCTCGGTTCCTCGCCTGGAGGGACAGGCGGTGGCGTCTGCCGGGGTGGCGCAGACGACAGCACAAGTAACACGCGGACGTACTCTGTGCCCTCTGAAAGCAGCTGTCGGACAAATAAGAATTGCAGTGCGTTTGGGCTTGGACTCC
>CM053515.1:520857-554049 GCA_028627145.1 Eidolon dupreanum
GGACCTCTTACAGCCCCGAGGGCCTTTGGGGACTAGGTCCAGCTGGTGGAGTGGGAGGGCGTGACCCAGAGGCCGACCAACCGCAAGAACCTGGAGGCAGCGGCAGGGTCCACCCTGAGGGAAACAGAGCCTGACACCCACAGACCCCCAGGCAAATTAGCCCCGGTCAGGAAGCGAGACGAGGGGCCTGTATGCGTTCCACAGGTACCTGTTGGGCAGCTTCTTCACGTTCGCTCGGCCAAGTGCTGCCCCAGGCTGCGTTCCTTCCTCCAAACCCACAGTCCCATGTGGGATGGTGGCGGGAGGTGGGGCTCTGGGGGGACTAGGTCGTGGGGCAGGGGCCTCGTCAGGGGGATTGGTGCCCTTCTGTCTCGTGAGGACAATGAGAAGACGGCCGTCTGTGACCCAGGAAGTGGTCCTCACCAGACATGGGACTGGCTGGCACCCTGAGGCTGGACTTGCCGCCTCCAGAACTGACAAATACGTGTCGCTCCTAAGCCACCTGGTCCGTGCTGTGCTCTCGCAGCCCAAGGCACTGAGACACCTGCAGGGCGAGAGGACGTTGCAAGGCTACAGTGCTGAGAAAAATCAGGCGGGCTAGGCAGAGATCAGGCCTACTTGCGTTTTGTGATTTTAAGCGGCTGGGGGCAAGGATGGAGGTCAAGGAAAACAGTGCAAAGAAGGTCACACCTGAGTGGAGACCTGGAGACCTGGAGGATATTTGGGAAAGAGGTGGTCCAGACAGAGGGGACAGCAAGCGCCCAGGTCCCAGGGAGGGGCACAGAGGCCCACGTGAGGCAGAGGAGAAGCCGGGCGGCCGGGGACGTGGGGGTGGGGTGGAGAGCAACCCTGCCGGGCTGGCATTCTGGAAGTACAAAATTGCCACCAAAAATCTTCCCCTGGAGGCAACAAGAATTAGCTTTCGAAACCAGGGCGCCAGGTACCCCAAGAGCATGTGGACCACTCTGAGTCATTTAGGAGAGAACAAACATGTCCTACGTGGACGTTCTGAACAAGGACGCCTGGTTGGTCAGCACGCCCAGTGTCCCCGGCAGGCACCACCCCCGAGAGCCCGTCAGCGGGGACATCCGCAGGAAGTGCTGCAGGGGCTCACGTCCGGAGGCAGACAGCTGCTCCCAGCTGGCACAGCTCCTGGACACACCGCTGCCCTCCCACTCGGCCCTGCCGCCAGGGACGGCCCTGCTCAGAAGCAAAGCGCTTGGCAGGTGGAAATTGGCGGCAGGGGCAGGGGGCAGGGGAGGTTGAAGCCCCCACCCCAGGAGAGCGGGACCTGCTGTCAGCCACTGGCAAGAGGGAGCGAAGCAAAACCCTGCTGAAGGCCTCCCAGCCGCCCACCAGCCCCTCCAGAGCGGCCAGGCTCTCGTCTCTGCCCTCTGGACCCTGCCTTCTCACTGGTGGGCTGGGTGTTGCCGACCCTGAGGTCGTGTAGGGCCTTGGGAAGGGTCAGCCCCTGGTGTCCCTAACTCCAAGCCCCATGGTTTCACTAAAACTCTACAGAACACTTGAGGAGTTAACACCAAATCTGATCTCTTCCAGAATGAGGCCAGTATCACACTCTGATACCAAAACCGGACAAAACAGGCCAAAAAGGAAACGACAGACCCAAACCCTTCAGGAGTACAAATGCAGAAATCCTACCCAGCATTACACACTGTCACGAGTGGGGTGCGTTCCCAGATGCAAGGCCGGGTCTACGTCCAAGAAGCAACCCGCGCGACCCGCCGTGTCAGCAGGCTAACGGAGGACCTCGTGACCGTGTCAGTCCATGCGGAAGGGGCATCTGGCAAAGCAACACCCACTCCGGCTGTAAGCTCTCAGAAAACTAGGAAGGGGGCTTCCTCGACCTCACAGATGAGGCCCGCGGGCCCCGCCTCCCCTGAGACCAGCAGCAGGCGCGGGCCCACGCCGGGCACCGCGGCCAGCGGGCGCTGGCGGTCCTGGTGGCGCCGAGGCAAGAAAAGGGGCCGAGGGCACGCGCAGCCCACGCCCACACCTGCGCCTGCTGACAAGCCCCCGGGCGCGGCCTTTCAAGAAGCTGCTTCCACCGACACCGGCACCAGCCTGCCGCGGCCCCGGGCGCCCGGCCCGGTGCACACGTGTGCAGGCAAGCCGCTCCAGGCCCGGCACGATCCGCTGGCAACCCCGGCGCCCCGGCGCCGACGGCTGCCCCTCTCCCCCTGCTGCCGGGCCGGGGTCCTGGGTGGCTGTGGGAGAGTCGGGTGGGCAGCGAAGGTGGCTTTGTGCAGTCGGGAGTAAGCCGAGGGAGGCTCGCAGGTGGCCGCCTGTCTCAGCCCCGCTGTGCCTGGGAGTGCAGAGAATCTGGAACCCAGAGGGGCCCCGATCTGAGGAGGGAGCGGGTGCCCTCCCCACGGAGTGTGCTCACGGTGCCAGCGCTCGCTGCAGCCTGCCGACACGGTCATGCGGGCCACACAGCCGGCCTCTCTTCAGCAGGGTCCTCACTGTCCCTGTCCCGGGTCCTGGCCCGCTGGGGAGTGGTACCTGCAGACCACAGGTCAAGAAGATGGTCGTGTGGGGTGAGGGCAGGTCCATGTGCCGCCACCTGTGAACCAGAACACTTCCTGCCGCCACTGGCTGTCCCTGGAGAAGTCACCTTCCCGCCCTTGGAAGTACCCTCGGAGCGCCGGCAGCCTCAGGCTGGAAAGGGTGCTGGGACTGGGTCCCCACCTCGCTTGGGGTTTGCTGTCGTCTTCCGGGGTGGCCCCGCTCCGCAGGTCCGCAGCCCAGCACGTGCCCACCCATGCCCTGTGCTGACCCCCAGCGCCCATGCTGACACCACTCGGAGGACGAGAGCACCTGCTCACCTGCCCGCCCGCCCGCCTCCCCGGCCCAGGGCCCCGGCGAGTGCGCCCGGGTCAGAGCAGATGCTTGGGGGACAGCCACCGGTCTCCAACACACTCGGCTCACCCCGGCACGGGAGGCGCGGCAGGACTGAAAAGGTGATGGCCGGTGACGGCCCACGCTGCACAGCCACACTGCACGTGACTGTGAGCGGCCAGCGTGCTGGGCCCTGCACGCCAAACGCAGCTCCTGTGGCTGCCAGCTGAAAATGCCACGGGGCATCATCACTGGGGCAGAATTCCAGGCACGCACGCTTCCCGTGTCGCTAACGGGGAGGTCTGCTTCCGCAGGGACAGAGGGGTGCTGGCAGGAGCCAGGCAGGATGGGACTCAGAAAGGAGTAAGGGACAGGGGAGGGGCGGCCGTGAGGCAGCCGCAGCAACCAAGTGCCCACCTGCCAAGTCCACTTAGGAAGCACAGCCCAGCTCTGAAGTGACCGGAGACACGGGACACCGCTTCCTGGGTGCCCCGCTGGCCTCCGTCTCCTTCCAAGCCCTCCACACTTCCTCATCAAAGCTCGCCACACCTTCCCGGGCCCCCAAAGGACATTAAGTAACACATAACCACACAGGGGTCAAAACACAGAACCTTACGATAAACTGTGCTCACAAAACTAACACCCCAGGTTAAACATTACTGACCCCCATGCCGCACGGGGTCAGAGTCACCCTGTGAGCGTGAGACTAAAAGGCACACCTCCAGAAGGAAAGCCAGCCTGCCTCTTTAGCTAGGGCGGCCCCACGTCCCTCTCCCTGCCCCCACGGAAGACCAAACGCAAACACACGCCGGCCAGCAGGCCAGAGGCCCTGCGTGTGGAATGCAGACGATCTTATCGCCTGCCCTCCAGGACAAACAGCGGAGCCGCCGTGCCGCAAAGCTGTGGTGAGCACGGGTCCCGCCATGCACGGCGCAGCAGCCCGTGACCACGGCAGAGCGCAGGGCTGGGGTCTCCCTTCCGAGTGCAGAGCAGGGCACCGCAAAGGCACCTCTGTCACCAGCAAGGCAGGGGACGCCGGCTCCCCCTGGTCTGCAAAAATCGACGCCGGGCTACGATCAGGTCCAGCTTCGCATGCCGACAGCCCCGTCTGCGTGTGCCCATGGCGGTGGGTCTCGCAGAGCAGCCGGGGAGCAGCTGGGGAGCAGCCAGCAGCAGGTACACAGCTGCGGCCCCCTGGGGCACACTGACGTCAGGCTACACAACGCTGGTCTCGGCTCAGCTGGAGGGAGGGCTCACTTTGAAGGCCTGGGGACACACACAGACCCTGCGTTCGCCCTGGCGCTGTCTGCCTGCTCGGAGAGGAAGTCCGTCTTTGTCAATAAGGCAGTGGGGGCGACCTGAGGGCTAAGTGGCTTAGACGGCGCCCGACAAAGCTCTGCTGGGCTGAGGGCACCCAGGGGACAGAGTGCCACCAGCTTGGCATTCCGGGATTCTGACCAGGAATTCCAGGGTCTGAGGCCATTCAAAGGACACAATGATGCTTATTCAGACACATTGCTGGGAGAACCCAAAGTCCACAGCCTTAGGCCGGAAAGCCAAAGCCACCTGGGTTCAAATCCTGCTCTGCTATCTGCTCTGTGACCTTGCCAAGTTGCGTAAAGTTTCTGAGGCTCAAAAAAAAAATCAAAAATGAAAACACTATCTCATCGATGCTAACCCACATCCCCTGTCCTTTGAATATCTCTGAAATCAGGTGTGGCTTATAACTGACAGTGTCAGGATGTAACTGGTGGATGGTTTCCTGTTTAGCAGTTTTAAATTATGGTGCACGTTGCATGGTGTCTCAGATTTGAAGAAATGTGGGAGTATGTACCCTGAAGGGTGGTTCTGAGGTCCTAGAGGTAAGTCCTCCCCACCCGTGACTGGTCCTGTCCTTGGGGCAAAGGTGGCCCAACGTTGGATGTCCACGGCTACAAAGACTGGTGTCAGGCTGAAGGACAAGTTAAGATAATGGGGCCATCGGTGCTGGGGGCACAGCCGGTCTACAAATGACCTGGGCAGAGTGAGACTCTGCATCGCCCTTCGACCGCAGGGTCTGGTCCCCCAGTGGACTCCCAGTTCCCTTTCCAACCCATGGCTGATGAGCTGTCCTGTCACACAAGGTGACCCCAGGTGGGGAGCTCAAGGCCAGCCGTGGTCGCTGTTATGATTCCTCTTCCATCCAGCTACTGGCCACGCAGTAAATCTGCAGTAAATTCTGCAACCTGCACACTTCGACTTTCATAAAGAAATATTCTCAGATCCCAAGTGGGATCGCACTGCGGCGGCTTAAACTTTCCCACCGTTTAACTGTGACGACAGCTACAGAGCTAATCAGGCTGCATACAACGCGCTGTCTCTTTAAAAAGTTTCCTGCGGTCAGTTCGGTTTACAAAGAAATTCCTGGAACCAGGCAGTAAAGGGTGAATTTGGGAAGGGCTGGCGCACTTCGGGGAAGAGGAGCAGGTGCGCCTGGAAGGGCCGATTACAGCCTCGAGGGTGGCGTGTCTGTCCCCAGCAGATTAGAGCCCTGTGACTCGGCACAGCCGGCGCGTCAGTGGGGCCCAGGCGGCACCAGAAGCGAGCGCGGGCCGGCGTCCCGCACGGCGCGGCCCCGAGGGCGCGGAGGGGTGCGGGCGGGGCCGCGCGCGGGGTGCGGGCGGGGCCGCGGGGGCGGGGCCGGCGGCGGTCACGTGTGTACACAGGCCCCGCGCGGCGTGCGCGCCGGAGCCCCGCCGCCGCCTGGGAGCCCGAGCTGCTCGCCCCGCGGCGACTGCGCGGCCCGCGGCCCAGCGAGCGGGTGAGTGGGCGCCGAGCGCGCGGTCGGGGGCGGCGGGGCACCCCCGGGGCCTGCCCGCGCGGAGTGCGAGCCCGGGCTACGGTGGCCCTGTCCGGCCCGGTGCTCCGCCCGGCCCCTCGGCCCCGCCCTGGCGCTGTCCCCTCGGGGTGGGGGCGCTGTCCCCCGTGCGGGGCACCGTCCCCTAGGGGTGGGGGCCACTGCCCCCTCTCTCGCGGGTGCTGAACCCCGTGCAGGGCACTGCCTTCCTCAGGGGTGAAGGGCACTGTGGCCGCCCTGAGCCCGGGGGCAGCCAGGGCCTGGCTGTCGCCGGGGGGTCATTAACCTGTGGAGGGGCAGCTGACATCTGCCCGTGCAGGAGGTCAGCGGCACCGCAGGTTCTTCACGTGTCCTGTGGGGTGCACCGTCCTCCCGTAGCCTCATGACTACAGCATTTTTACTAAGTTCTGGAACTAGGTCTCAGTGGAGACATCAGGTCTGTTGTTAGCTGTCTCCGCGGCGTGATAAAAGTACAACCCCCAGGCTCCTTTGGGGACTTGGGGCGAAGGCAGTGCCCCAGCTGCTGATGGCACATTCTCCTCGCCCCAAGAAACCCAGCACCGAGTCACTGTCTGAGACTGGCCCTGGGTTGATATGACTGTTGATCGGACTATCTGCAGTGGACAGCTGTGCAGGACCCGAGGGTGCTCTTGTGGGTGAGGTCGTCACTTGTCCCTCTGCCCCCTCGCCACTGGCGGCGCACTCATGAGATCCTGCCGCCTTCGTTTGAGTAACCAGCTCCTCACCTTGGCGGAGCATGCCGCCTCCCCCGTCTTCATCCAGCAGAGGCTGGCCGCCACTCACCAGGTGGCCAGAGGCCTCCTCTCCAGGCTCTGCCAATACCAGAGCATGATCCAGGCTGTGCGTAGCGGTGGGTCGCCGCCCACAGACAGGAGGGGCACTGTTAAGAATCCCAGCGAGCGCACGGTCACCCTTCCCACGGGCTGCACAGCTCCTTAAGGAGCTGCTGTGGGGTCCGGCCGGCCAGACCACACGTCAGGTACCTGCCTCAGTGACGAAGGCCTCTAAAGATAACGGGCTTTTTAAAAGCGTGGCTCACGGTTCGTGAGTGCTCAGTGTGCCATGGCACAGATGGGGAGCTGGGCAGGAGCGGTGAGGCCCACTGCTGGGGCCACGCGCGGCACGGGGGTGTCTGGCCTGCTCTCCACCACGTGCTGTCCTGCCTCTAGCGAGAATGGAAATAGCCTGAGGACAGAGGAGCACAGCCCTAGGGCAGAGTGCAAATGTCAGCACTGACTTGAGGTCCCTGTGAATCAAAAGCCCCAGCAGGCTGATGAGAGAAGGCGAGGCCCGCCCCGATGCGGGTGTGCATGGGGTTTCAGGTTACAGCGCACGGGATGCCTCGAGTCTATAGTGCAGCTTCTAGGGGAGCTGCTCCCATCTCACAGCCCGTAGGATGTCACCTGGGACTCTGATGAAAACTGCCACCTGGCCTTTCAGGACCTCGCCGCACACCAGGCTGTCTTAGGGGTGGGGGGAGGGTGCCTCCCAGAGACTCGGGGCTGCTGAGCAAGTGTGCGTGACAAAATCATGCTCCTCCTTGCTCGAAAGGTGTTCCCAGTGCTTCCCCTTGACTCCTGGCTCCAAAGCTCTCCAAGGCTAAAGCCACTGGCCAGACTGGGCAGCACCAGGCTGCAGCGGGCCCGGGCTCACAGGCCGGGACCCGGAACACCGCCCGGCGTGGGGCAGCAGGCAGAACTCGGTCTGGAGAGCGAGGTGGCGGTCCTCTGTTTAACTCGAGTTGCCAGGAGCAGTGTCCCGCCTCCGGGGAGCCTCCGCGTGTGGGGCGCGTCCCCGCAGGCCCACCCGGGCCCCTGACGTGCCGGCACAGCGTGCCCAGGAGCTTCCCCGTTCTGACGAGAGCCCGGCAGACCGAGGAAGCAACTGTTACAAATAAGAATCACTGGCTGGCGCCTCCCTCAGAAAGGCCGGCAGCGGGCGATAGGGTCTGTGGCCGAGCACTGCCCCAGGTAAGAGCTCGCCAGTGAAGACCGGGGCCGGTGGGAGCGGCCGGAGTCTGGAGGAGACGTGAGCCGCTCCGTCCAGCGCTCGTCCTGAGCCGGCCTCTGTGCCGTCCCTGCTCCGGGGCACCTGGAAGGAGCATCGGCCTCGGGCCGAGTCTCCAGTGCTCCGTGAACAGAAGAGCGTGTGTCCCATCTTCTCCAGGGAGAGGTGCCCCACTGGCCCGCTGGCCAGGACCCAGCTGCCCGGTCTCGGTCCCCCACGGTCCCCTCCTGAGCCAGCAAACAGGCCGCTCCCTTCCACGAAGAGAAAGAGGCAGCTCCTTGCTTATGCACCTGAGCCAGGCCGCCCCGCTCGCTCTCGCTGCTCTACAGTTTAGAACCGTGAAAAGCAAAAGGCTACGAAAACTCGGAACGAGCCGCCTCTCTGATGACCCATCCCCATCACACCCAGGAAGGCGCAGCCGGTGATAAGGATCAGCGTGCGGAAGCCGTCTGCACCGACAGGCCCGCGAAACACCAGCCTTTCCGGAGCTCTGGCTCCCAGGCTGGATGCTAATGGCAGCTAAAGCCTCTGCCCATTATTGCAAAGGAAATAAACATCCGGGAGGCATTTTCAGAGCATTTTGATTGTTCCAGAAGGTTCATCTGAGGTGGAGTCTTGGTGCACAGGCGGTTGGCGGGACCACCCGCCAGGCGGAGCTGTCTGCCCACCAGGGGCACTGCCGGGCCCACACCCAGGCCTCCGAGGTGGCAGAGGGGACACCACCATCAGGGCCCCGGGAGGCCCGCCCACCCTCTGCTCTCGCTTCTTGGCGGGTCCAGCTGCTCACCACGGGGAGAGGCCTTTCAAGCCCCCTAACGCGTCTTGCCCCAGCCAGGCTGTGGGCACAGACTCTTCTAGGAGCCCCCCTTCAGAGTTCTCTGTGGGTGGGACAGAGGATGGCAGGGAGGGGCGCCAGGTGCTGTCTGAATTAAACGCTGGGTGGGGGCGCGGGTGAAGGCGGTCCCGGCCAGGGGTGGGCATGCTCACACAGCTGTAAGACACTGGCCTCAGTGGGGCAGCGGCAGGCCCGCTCCGACGGCCCGGAACGCGGGGGCGGGGCGTCCCGACTGGCAGAGGCAGAAAGGGAAGGCTGGCAACGCTGGTCCGGCCGCCTGGGGCAGGGTGGCTCCTTTCCGAGGTTCCGCACGTTGCCGGCTCCGCGCGCACACTGCCACGCTCACGCACGCGCACACGGGGTTCGGGGGGGCGGGGCCTGCTCCCGCGTCACCCAGGCCCACAGTCACTGCCCCGCAGCTGCTCTGAGCACGCCTGGTGCCTGTTTCCATGGCGATCTCGCTCTCCTTCGGTCCTGGAGTTTGGCAAAGTTGCCTCAGTTGCTCCTGGTTGCGCCGCGCCGCGTGGGGCCCTTTAGGAAAGGCGGGCAGCGGCCAGGGCCCGCCTCGGGCGCTAAAGCCACCGGGCTGCTGGGCACCCTCGCGAGGAGGACAAAGGGCTGCGGAGGGACCCCGTGTGGAGGAGTCCCTTGTCCTAACCGTGAGCCGGAAAGGACCTGAGCTGGTCCCCGTTGCGGTGGCAGCTGCGGATGCGGGCGAGCGAAGCCGCACTTGGGAAGGCGGCTGTGGGTCCGCCCCGCCCCGCCCCGCCCCCGGACCAGCACAGAGCCTCTGGCGACAGTGCACAGCGGGGGCCCCAGCCCGTGCCTTCTCGCCGCGCATCCGTGTGGGAACCTCCCTCTGGTTGTGCCGGGCTCTCATCCCCAGCCCTCTTGGCCCTGGTCTCCTCTGCCTGCGTGTCTTTTACGGGGACCCCAGGGGACGGCGAGGCCCGTGCCCTCCTCACCCCGGCACAGGGACGGGCTGGCCGCCCTCTGCGCCTGGTGCTGTGTCTCCTCAATCCCCAACGGGCCAGGCGGGGAAGCGGGACACCCAGGCCGGAGTCTGGGCACCCGCGCACCCCACACCTGCCCCGGAGCCCGGGCTGCTTTTTTAAGCTTTATTTTTTTCCTTTAAAAAGAAATTTGATTAGATGTATTGGGGTGATACCGGCTATTGAGATGACGCAGGTCTAAGTGTACAGTTCCATCACGCATCGTCTGTATGCTGCATTGTGTGCTCACCACCCCATGTCTGGTCTCCTTCTGTCACCCCGCATTCGACCCTTCACCCTCTTCCTGCCCCCGCCCCCTCTGGTCACCACCACACTGTTGTCATGTCTGTGAGTGTATTTTCATCTTGTTCGTTGCTTTCGGTTTTTCATCCGCATGAAGTGAAAGCACCCGGTCCTCAGCTCGTCCTGACTTACTCCACGTAGCCTGAGCATCTCGAGGTCCCGCCACGTTGCTGCAGGGCACAGCGTGCCATCTCTTCCCAGGGCCACGTGGTACTCCAGCGTGTCTATGTCCACGTCGTCTTTGTCTCCTCGTCTGCTGGAGGACACGTGGCTGGTTGTTTCCATGTCTTGGCCACTGTGAATAGTGCTGCAGTGAACATCGAGGCGCACATATCTTGACAAGCGAATGCCTTCAAACATTGGGGGTAGATCCCCGGAAGAGGGGCCGCTGGGTCATATGGCGATTTTATTCTTAATTTTTTGAGAAAACTCCGCACTGTTTTCCATGGTGGCTGTGCCAATTACAGTACGACCAGCGGAGCACGAGGGTTCTTCTTGCTCCACGTCTTCTCCAGTGCTTGTTGTCACGTGTCCCGTGGATGACAGCCATTCTTGAAGGTGTGAGGTGGTGTCTCACAGTGGCTTTGATTTGTATTTCCCCAATAGCTAGTGAAGTTGAGCATCTTTTCACATGTGTTTTTTTAGGAGAACTGTTCAAGTCCTCGGCCCATTTTTTAATTGGGTGGTTTGTTTTTTTGTTGTTGAGTTGTATGAGTTCTTTGCATATTTTGGATATTAACCCCTTATTGGAGGTGTTCTTTGCAAAAATTTTCTCCCTTTCCACTAGTTGCCTTTTTGATGATTTCTTTTGCTGTGCAGAAGCTATTTCATTTGACGTAGTCCCATTCACTTAGTTTTGCTTTTACTTCCCTTGTTTTTTGGGTCAAGTACATAAAATCCTTTCTAAGACCAAGGTCCGTGGGTTTAGTACATGTTTCCGTCTCTGTGTTTTGTTTCAGGAGCCTGAACTCTTAACCACGTGGACCCACCAAGCAACGGTGGGTGGTGGTTAGCTCTGACCAGCTCCCCCGGCGCTGACTGGGTCCTGGAGGTCCTCACGTGGGCAGGGTGAGTGAGGCCGGGGGCACGGTGGCACCAGAGCAGAGCCGCTTCCTCGCAGTGAGAAGCTGCGGTCGTGCATGCACCCTCCTGGCCGTGGGGCCCCAAGCCCCACACACCTAGGCCGCGCTGTTACCAGGCGCAGAGCACCACTTGGGGGCGCTGTGCACCTTTTCCACCTGTCCCACCGCATCACCCAGGCAACTGCTGACCCCTGGGTGGGAGAGGGCCGCTGCCCCTGCACCCATGCCGCCCTGCCGCTGGGCACACCCCAGCCCCTCGGTCTCCTGAGACGCGGGCTGCTGAGCAGAAGCGTGGTCTGTGTGGCCAGCTTCCGATCCTGCCCCCCAGCAGGCCTTCACTCCAAACCCACGTCCACGGGGCCCCTTCTGCCCCGCATGCTGACGCACCGGTCACCACCGGTCACCGGCTTCGGGGCCTCGGGCTGTCTGATGGGAGCCCCCCACGGAGGCAGCATGCTCGGGGGGCGGCAGGCTCCACGAGGGAGGCCTGGGGTGCAGCAGTGCCCGTGCAGGCGGCCCCTCCCCGGGTTGCTGAGCCAGCACGGAGCTGCCTGGGGGCGCCCGGGCCAGTGCCTGCCCACGCTGCTGTCACCAAGGAGCTCATGCTCCTTCCTCAGGCTTCTGCAGCTCCCCACACCGGGGCCTGGAGCAGGCAGCTCTGCACCCCGCCCCCGCCGGGGCACCGAGAACCCAGCACAGGTGAGGGACTGTGGCCCGGGCACACGCGGCAGGACCGGGTGGCCGCCCAGGGGAGCATCTTCCTGAGAAATCGTTGCCGGAGGGGGTCCTGGAGAAGACCGCATTTCTCACGCACAAGAACATCCGGGTGAGTGACTGTCATCCGGCTGGTGACATGTGGGCCCCAGCTGAGGACCCAGGAGGCGTGTGGGCTCTGGCAACAGCTCGGTCCCCAAAGGGCTCTGCTCCCTACGGCCTTGGGCGGCTGCTGACCCACACGTCATGGCCTGTCACTTAGCCCTCAGCAGGCCTGCCCACCCTGTCTGAAGGGCTGCCATGTTGCCAGGCCCCTCTGACGGGCTGGCCTGAGGTCACCCCACAAACCCACAGAGAGACCCGGTTCACGGTGCCACCGCGTCCGATGACACAAACGGGTCTCTGGCTTTTCTGGCTACGAAACTCCGGCCTCGCGAACAGCAGCCTAGCTGTCCTTCAAGGAGTGGACTGCGGGGGCAGGCGCCACCTGCGGCCTGCAGAGGTCCCTTCGGCCCCCGCTTCCCCGTGAGCAGCATGTGGGCGGGAGATCTCAGCTTCTCGGTCCCCTCGCAAAGAAGCACCCTCCTAACCAGGCCGCCAGCCCGCCGGCACTCCCACGGGTCTTCCGTGTGGCGACGCCCGTGCATGGCACGTGTACAGCCATGCCTGGGGGAGGCAGGGGACAGACCTGAGCCGGCAACGCCCGGCTGCCTCTTGTCTGCTGCCCCCTCCTGTCCACTGCGGCCCCACAGGCCTGGAACCACCTGCCCCGAAACTGTGATGACCTGTGCACCCAGCGTGGCAGGCTGGGGAAGGGAGCGCGCGAAGCCAGGCCTGGCCTCACGGAGTCTTTCTTCTTTGTGAGTGGAACTAGACGACAAAACCGACAGAAAACCTCCCAGAATGAAAAAGAGGGTGTGCGAATCACCTTCAGGTCATTAATGAATAAGTTCACAGGAAGACAATGATGCTGGAATGGGACCCCGGTGGACAGCCCCGGGCACAGGTCCCTGGCCTGAAGGGCGCCCCCCTCTCCTTTCCCAGCCGGACGCCCAGTGCCTGACAGAGCAGGCCCGGGGCTCGCCGTCTCTAACCAGGGGCCCAGGGCCATGTCCCACAGGCCAGTGATCAGGGCCCAGCAGCCCAGCCGCCGGCACTGCTGTGAGCCCAGCGGCGACACATCTGCACGTGCCAGGTGCGCCCGCTTGGTGGACCAAGGCTGACGTGCAGCCCGGCTCCCCGAGAACACACTGCGGAAGAGAACCAGCATGGACCCCACTCCAGCCAGGACCCCAAGATGAGGCGGTCGGTCTCCCCATGGAGATCGGGGGGCGGGAGGAGAGTGACTCTAGGCTGGTTTGCTCTGGGGAGGCGGGCACACCCCAGGTCACACACAGGCATCTCCTGTGTGCCTGAGCCCCACTGGCGTGAGGTCGGGAAGGGGTTCCAGCTCGGAAGAGCCCCTGGGAGGAGGCTGGGACCCGGCCGGGCAGAAGGGAGAGGCTCAGGGACAGAAGCTGCACCAGCTGAGGTGACAGCCAGCTTGGCGGGAGAGGAATCCACGGGGAAAGGGACCGGGGTGCAGTCCTGCGGAGGAGGGCAGCAGGTCGGCCACTCCTGGTGCCTCGTCTGACAAGGGGCATGGCTGGGGCTGTCGCTGTGGTCACTGGCACGGGGCCTGGACGCTACAAGCGGGCGCCAGTCCTGAGAGTCGTGGGGGAGGGTTTCGGGACGTGGGCGAGGCAGCGATAAGAATGAGAAGGAGGGGGCCAAACCAGCCGGTGAGTCTGGAGGTGGCCTGGCAGCGGCGGCGGAGTGAAGGCATGGGGCAGGGGACGGGGGAGCAGCCGGCTGCCCCAGCGCTCGGTGTTGGGGGGTGGGCAGGCAGGCCCAGAGGGTGGCAAGCCCAGCGGGCAGTGCAGTGAGGCGGGGGCGGCTCTGGCTGGGGGTGTGTGGACAGCACCAGGGCGGACATGCTGTCCCTAAGGCTGAGCGAGAGCCCACCGTCCTCGTCCAGCCGGACCCCTTCAGCGGGGGGGTGCAGCAGGTGACAGGAACAATGACGGGGCCCCTTCGCAAACAGATGAGGCTGGCGACGCAGTGCTTCATGCACGGGCCCCGGGGCGGGGCTGCCGCTGGCCCGCCCTGTCTCGGGAGACAGGAGCAGCGCCCCTGTGCAGCTCTGCGCCCCGAGCTCCCCTTTCTCAGGGAGGAGGAGGACAGACCTGCTAACGGGAAGCCGCCTGCGCCCGAGGCCTGTCAGGCCCTGCCTCTTCCCACAGCCCGGTGGGAAGTCTCTGCTCCCATCTGGACTCCCAAAACGAGCCCGCGGAAGGGGAGTGGGTGGTGCCAGGAAACGGGGCAGGAGGGCCAGCCCACGGCCCCTCTGTGTCCCCGGGGGCCTCTCGCTTGATCAGAGATGTCCCCTTCTGACCCACCCCTCTGACCCTGCGACCTCATCCGGGTGAGCGTGAACATCTCCCACACTGGAAAACGCCAGACACCTGCAACTGTAAAACGAAGTGGCTCCTCCGACACGTGTCACTTGTCACAGATGTCTAAGGAGTGCCTGGAGAGGCAAGGTCGCCGGGAAGAACAGAGAACAGAGCGAAGCGGGTCGTTTCTAGACTGAGAGCGAATGAAGGGTGGACCACCGAGCCTGCGCCCTGCCTGATCGGAGGGGTCCTCAGCCATCAGGAGCTGTGCGCCGGCGCCTAGGAGGCGAGGCAAGGTGTGCGAGTGGCCGGTCAGAGGGCACGCGGCGCATTTCTGATCTGAAGCCCGCACTTGCACCTGCACCACAGGGGCCGGGAGGCTCGAAGGAAACGCAGTAGACTGTCCGCCGCCAGGGTGCCCCACGCTCAGAGCCGGCTGTGCCCCGCAGGCCGCCCTTGGCGACCCCTCACCGGGCTGCCCGAAGAGCCCCGCAGGAAGGACGAGCGCGCAGCTCCGCCCTCGGGGGGCTGGGCCCCGGGCCGCTGGGCTCCTTTCACAGAGGGACCGCCAGGACGTCCAGTTCTGAGCTGCCCTCGGCCACCACCGCAGCTTCACAGAGCTTTCTGCGCCCACGCGCCCCAGCGAAAGCCACGACTCCTCCGACTCCTCCCGACGCTGTCCTTGGGCTCCAGGGAGCCCCGAACTGCCCCTGCCCCCGGGGGCGGGGCGGGGGCGCGGCGGGGGCGGGGCCGGCCGGGCTCAGCCCCGTTCCTGAAACCAGCTGTAAACAGGCGACCGACCGGAGGGGCGGCGCCTGCCAAGGGAGGCAGAGCCAGGAGTGCCTCGGAGGGGGGACCGGCGCTTCCACACGGGCCGGGCTCTCGCGCACACGCGCGCGTGCACACGCGCACAGGAAGCCCACGCCGCCCGGCCGCGCGCGCACCCTCCCTGCGTCCCCGCGCCGCCTCCGCTGCACTGCCGTTCCTGCCCGGGTCTGCGGTCCGGGCACAGGGACACGGGCGGCATGGGATAAAGGTATGGGGCCGTGGCTTGGTGGGCCCCGAATGTGCTGGAAGCTAGACAGGCGAGAAGACGGCAGGGGTGCCACACACCCGCTGACTGGTGAAGCGAAAGGGAAGGTGCCAGGGCTGGGCCGAGAAGGATCAGGTCTCGTGGGGCCACGCGCGCCCTCCTCAGCTGTGGTCCCTGCACAGCCCACTCCTCTGCTAATGCCCGAGGGGACGACCCTTCTTCTAAGACGGAAGACAGCTTCCCTTGTCAGGGGCTGCGGCCCCCACCTCCTGTCCCCACGGGAGGAGGAAGGTTGTCAGATTAGGTGGGGACGCCCCAGGCGGACCCCAGGAGTCCCTGGAGGCCGTGTGTGCCAGGCAAGGTCAGGTGGGAGTTTGGCACGGACAGGACACTCTGGGGTGATAAACGTCCACAGAGGCCACACAAGTGCCGTGTGTCCTGGGGACTCGTGGCCAGTGAGGTCTGGTGGGAGCCCCCACAACCGCGGGCTCCCGGGGCTCGGCGGGCAGGAGCCTCGAGCTGGAGGGGACCAAGCACCACAGTCCGTGGCCGCTCCGAGGGTCAGGAAGGACACACGGGGCCAGGAGGCCGTCAAGAGATCAGCTGAAAGATGACCGACGAGACCCCTCCTTCAGCCCGGCCAGAAGCCAAAGCTTCCCACGAACCGTGCCCGGCCTGGCGCGCCCTGCCCCCTGGGGTCCAGCCCCGCAGGCTGAGGTGCCCCGGCCAGGTTTAAGAGCCTGTGTCCTCACTGCGGCTGAGACGCTGCTCCTGCAGGTGACGTAACCGGCACGTGTGGGCAGAACCGGCCCAGCCGTCCGTGCCCGGCACCTTCATTACCATCTGACACCCATCGTCCCAGGCTGCTGCTGGGCGGCATTCATTAGGGTTGCGAGACGCCCCTTCCACCTGCCCCTGAACAGACTCCATCGCCACCCCCGTGCTCGGAGGTCACGGACACACACAGACAGGCGCATTCCCTTGGTAGGGGCGGAGGGACGCTGCCATGGCCCCTCCCTTACTGCTTTCCTCCACGTCCCCCGAGCCTGTGGTGGGGGAGGTGGCCGACGGCGGTAAAGGGTGTGAGTGTACTGCATGACCAACTAGACCATCTACAGGCCACACAGCCCTTCCTCCATGTCACACGGCTGTCACGCGGTGGCTCCCCAGGGCGGGGCAGCGCCGATGTGGGTGGGTGGCCTCGCTGTGGCCCGGGCCGTCTGCCCCGGGCGCACCTGCCGAGGGGCCTTTGGTCTGCACACAGGTGTGCTTGAGCCGGGCCTCACACTGACGTGAGGTTCTCCTCCAAAGGTGGGGCAGTTCTGTCCCTCCTTCGTATCCCGACGCCACCTGCCAGTGCCCACTCAGTGCTCGATGCCGAGCGGCACACGCAGGCCGCCCATGCTGGGACGGATGGGCCACCGGACCTGCTGCACCTGCACGCGGCCCGCCCGGTGGGAGGCGCCGGGCCCATGCCCACGCCTGCCTGCCTCTCGCCGTGCGGCGCTGCGCGGGCTCAGGCCCCCACAGGCGCTCGTCCACCCCCGGAAGTCCCAGGCGTCCCAGGCCCCGCACGACACTTGCGGGCTCCCTCTCAGGTCTCCGACCCCGGGGCCCCAGCCGCCGGGCTCGGCGCCGCGTCCTCAGCGCGGAGCTCGGGGCCCGGAGACTGACTTCCCGCCGCTCTCTCCACAGCCCAGCCGAGCCCGGCGCCATGTGGAGCTGCGGCCCGCTCAACGGCACGGGCAGGGGCGAGGACCAGCCCCTCTGCCCGCACTTCCAGCTGGCCCTGTCGGCCCTCTCCCTGCTCTACCTGGCCGTCGGCGTCCCGGTGGGGCTGGGCTACAACGCGCTGCTGGTCCTGGTCAACCTGCACGACGCGCGCGGCATGAGCACGCCCGACGTCTACTTCGTGAACATGGCCGTGGCGGGGCTGGCGCTCAGCGCCCTGGCGCCTGCGCACCTGCTGGGCCCCGGCGCCTCCGGCTGGGCGCTGTGGGGCCTCAGCGGCGAGGCGCACGTCGCGCTGCTGGTGCTGTTCGACGTGTGCGCCCTGGTGGCCACGTACTCCGCGGCCCTGCTCAGCCTGGACGGCTACATCGCGCGGGCGCTGCCGCGCACCTACCTGTCCAGCGCGCACAACGCCAGGCACGTGTGCGGCTTCGTCTGGGGCGGGGCCCTGCTCGCCAGCTTCTCCTCCCTGCTCTTCTCCATCTGCAGCCACGTGGCGGCCCGCGTGGTCGAGTGCGCCAAGATGCAGCACACGGAGGCCGCCGACGCCATCATGGTGTCCGTGGGCTACCTGGTGCCCGGCCTGGCCGCGCTCTACGCCCTCGTGCTCACCTCGCGGCTCCGGAAGGAGGACACGCCCCTCGACCAGGACGCGGGGAGGCTGGACCCCTCGCTGCACAGGCTCCTGGTGGCCACGGTGTGCGCGCAGTTCGGACTGTGGACGCCCCACTACCTGACGCTCCTGGGGCACACGTCGCTGGCCCTGCGGGGGAAGCCCGTGGACGGGCACCCCCTGCAGGCGCTGCTGCTCGCTAAGGACGTGTCGCGGCTCCTGGCCTTCTCCAGCAGCTCGGTGACGCCGCTGCTGTACCGCCACATCAGCAGGAGCTTCCCCGGCAAGCTGCAGCGGCTGATGAAGAGGGCGCCCTGCGGGCGCCGCAGCTGCCCCGTGGACCCGGCGGGGGCGCAGCAGGTGCTGGCGTAGGCGCTGGCCACAGCCGGGCCGCCCTGAGCGCCGGTCCAAGCGCCGGCCGTGCCCACTGCGGGTCACAGGCGCTGCAGGCACAGTCCACAGTGACTCCCTCCCTCCGGGCCTTGCGCCCCGGGAGGCGAGGTGCCTGACATTCCTGCTGGATGCACGGCACTTTGTCACCTGCACGCTCTGTCACACTCTTCCTCAGAAGGAGATGCACTGACGCAAGAATAGGAAACAGCACGAGGCGTGTTCTCCTGACGTCTTCTGTGTTTTTCCGAGAAAGGCCCTCAGGCCAAGGCCGCAGGTGCCGGTGCGACGCGGTGTGACGCCCTTGGCCGACTTCCTGAGCCCCCCACGGGACTTCCCACACGAAGTGATGGAGAGAAAGCCAGTGTGACGCTGCCCGTGCTGCTGAGTGACTTGAGGCCCCCTCTTATTTCCTTGTTTATAAGATGTTTGAAAGAAAAGTCACAAAGTATTAAAACAAAGGAAACAGTAAGAGAACACACGTGCTTGGTTGGGGGGCGTGGCTGGGGCCGTGTGGACACGTGGGCGGAGGCGCCGTGCCACACGAGTGGTCAGGTATGTCACGAAGGAAGAGTCGGGGCAGCTGGTTCAGGGACACAGTAGTGCTGAACTGAGCTCTCCCAACCTGCCCAGCGTACCTGGTACCTGTCCCACCTCACAGGTGACATCAGCTGACTGGTCACTGTGGACCTGTCCCAAACCAGCTCCCACCACGTCCATGCACTGGAGAAAAGGCTGCGGGGCTTCCAGCCTGGCACGACAGCTGGCCCGCCCACAGGGAAGGGGCCAGACGACCATCGCTGCCGTCTGCTCGGGGCTGGGGCCACCGGCGGGCCCCAGCTCCCGAGCACAAGCTGTGATCGCCCCTGTCCGTCAGGCCCTCGCCGCCTTACGTGGCGGTGACCCCAGGCTGGCCGACCCACTGCAAGCTGCTGCCCTGCTCAGCAAAGGTTTCCCCTGCTCCCTCCATCAGCCCCGAATTCTGTAAACAGCTACTTTCAAAACGTGGGAGTAAGAGTCTGCCTCCCTCCACACCCTCCCAGCCCTCACGGTCAGAAGACAGGCCTACAAGCCCGATCCCAAGTTTGAAACCCAAAAAGCCCTAAAAGCAGATTTTCTTCACGTCTGCAGCAAAATGACCTGGAGTGGTACGAGCCCCCTGAGAAAAGGCGAGCGGTGACAGGCAGCCCCCGCCCGGCCACGCTGCGATGCACGGGCAGCGCGCTAGCGTCTGGCAGCCTGACGCCTGTGCCCGAGCACAGGAGCGTGGCTGTTTCTCGCCCCGTTTGGCCCTGGTCTGTGGGGCCCTGCGCCCCTGGGTCGGCTGCCCTCAGCGGCCAGGCGTGGCAGGTGTCGGCGCTGTGAAGGTGCCCTGGCCGTGGCCCCGTCACCCCGGCTGAATCTCCAGTTTGCGGCTGTTGCAGGTGCTGCTGCTCCTGGCGGGCACGACCTTCTGCCCCCCACAGACACACAGTTCTAGGCCAGCGCAACCCCCCCAGTGGCAGGAAGCAGACCAGGGGTCGCGTGGGGGGCGGGGCAGGGAGGGGCACAGGGGACGAACCTTGGTCAGGGTGTTGGTTACACTGGTTCAACACCTATCGAACTGGACACTTAAAATCTGGGCGCTCACGTCAGTGTGCAGATCACATCTCAATAACGAGTGTCCCATGCAGGGAGGGGAGGGGACTTGCAGCCACCCACCCAGGCTGTTCCGGGCCCGTCACGGTCGGCGCCGCGTGGACCTGTGGAAACAGGAGCTAACTCAGGACGCGGTAAGCTGGGGGCCGTGCGTCTCTAAGTCAAGAGTGGATGACCGGGTTCCACATTACACCGCTTCCCCCGATAGCAGCGTGTCCGTGGAGTGCCACCCAGTGGCCGCTGGTGGACCTTCACTCTCAGGGTGCAGGAGCCCAAAGAGAAGGAGGCGTGGCCTGGGAGAGCAGGAGGCCTGGGGGTAACGGGGAACCCTGCCTGCTCCACGAGAGAGGGCCTGACGACAGGCTTCGCAGCTGCCCGAGTGGGGGTCACCCTGCATGACAGAAGCCAGTGACTTCTGCCCAGGCTTCCGCCCCAACCGGCCGCAGGAGAGCAGACAGCACACGCCCGTCGCCTGTTCCCGAGCCGCCAGGAGGAGCTGCGCTCCAGAAAACAAGCCCCCGGTCCACGCGGCTGTCGGAGGCCCAGCCAGTGCTGCGCTCGCAAATCCACTGGGGGCGGCAGTGCAGAGGCGCTCAGTCCCCCGGTGCTGCCGCGCACACGGGCACGCGCACACATGCACACGCATGCACGCGCACTCACACGCACACTCACACACATGCACGTGCACTCACGCACACACTCACATGCATGCACACGCACTCACGCACACGCACTCACACACACGAACACGCACGCACGCACACTCACACACGCACACGCATGCACGCGCACTCACACACACACGCATGCATGTGCACTCACGCACACACGCACGCGCACTCACACGCGCACACACTCACACGTGTGCACACGCACGCACACGCACGCACACACGCACGCACACGCACTCACACACACACTCACACGCATGCACGCACACTCACATGCACACACACACACATGCACTCACACACGCACACTCACACACGTAGACATGTGCAGTCACACGCACACATACAGGCATGCACATGCACTCACACACGCATGCACGCGCACTCACATGCACACATGCACACATACACGCGCACACACATGCACACACGCACATGCACACGTGCACGCACGTGCACTCACACACATGCACACACATGCACGCATGTGCACGCACGCGCACTCACACACGTGCACACGCTCACATGCATGTACGTGCACACACACATGCGCTCACACACACTCACACATGCACTCACACGCGTGCACGCACAAAGGTGGGAGACGGAAGCCGTTTAACCGCTCCGTTTTTCTCTGAAAACCGAAGTCCGTCTTCACTATCGGTGGCTCCTACAGAAAAATAAAGAAACGTATTTTTCTAGCATTTGAACTGGAGGTGGCAGAGCAGGCGGCTCAGGTCACTAGTGGCCCCTCTTCTGTCTCCCAAACACGGAGCCGGAAACGACCATCCACTGTCGGGGGACATGCATGGCGGCGACAGATGCGGCCCGATACCCTGCGACGGCCGGACTCTCGCCCAGGCAGGGGCAGGGGGCTTTGACCTTGCGGAGCTCGACGCGCCTCGCAGCCGGGACCGCGGCTCACCGCACCGACCCTGCAAACGGGGGTTGTCCCCGGCGCTGCGCGGGCTGGGCTCAGGCGCCAGGCGGGAAGGTCGCGTCCTGCAGCCCTCTGCACGGTGGGCTCTGTTCAGCTGACGCTCAGGGTGAGGGGGCGGCAGGAAGGGAAGGTCCCCGACCTCCGGCGACCTCCTGTGGCGGAGGGAGCCGACCAAGGGCGCCGGGGAAGCTGCGCCGAGCTGCCGTGGCGGGCACGCTCCGGGGCTCAGACCCGCCTGGGATCACCGGCCCGTGGAGCGAGGCCCGGGGCCCCCCGTGTCACAGGGACGCCGCCTGTCTAGGGGCTCCCAGCCAAGCGGTGTGCCCACGGAGGCTGCGGGTGCAGGCGCCCCAGAACCGTCCCCGGGAGGGGTGCGTGCGCATGCGGGGCGGGGCAGGGGGCTCCGGGCTCAGGAGACCCGACGAGGCAGAGCAGATGCCTGTCTCGTCCTCGCCCGTCACCGGGGTTTCTTCCCCAACAGCCGCGGGAAGCTCGGGACAGCGCTGGTTCTCGTGACCACAGGGAGGGGGAGGACGGAGGGACGGCAGAGGGCCACCGCATGCCCTGCGCTGACCCTCAGGGGCAGTCAGAAGCAGGGCCCCGGGGGGGCTCCCACACGCTGCCCTGATCTCAGTCCCAGGTCACACCCACACCCAGCCACTGAGGGGCTGACATGGTGACTCATCTGGCCACTCGGCTCCCAGTCTGCGGGGACAAGGGGACTGGGATGGAAACATTTATGCAGCTGAGGCCAGAAGGCGCTAAAATAGCCAAGTCCAGCCAGAGGGCAGGGTCGGGGGGCAAAGGGAGAGGGCTGGTGCCCAGGAAGAGCAGGCAGGGGGCCGCTGGGGCGCCCGCCCCCCCCAACTCGGCTCCTGCCATGTCGTGCCACCAGCCACCAGCTCAATGTGGGGTGCTCACGCGGCACCACACTCACGCCTCCCGCGTCCGAGCTGGTGGTGAGGACCGTCAGATGACGGTCGCCAGGATGACAGCCAGAATCCAGCCGCGGGGCCGCGGGTGGCGGCATGCCCGCGGATGCGGCAGGGACCGCCCCGTCCAGCACTGAGGACACAGCGGTCACCACGCACCGTCCCCGCCTCGCGGCTCCGCCCTCTGCGCAGAACAACAACTGAGTGTTTCTGGGGTCCAGCTCGGGGGGCGAGGGTGGCAAACCACCGTCACGCGCTACGGTAGCTGCTCTGCTGTCGAGGTGACGGTGAGACGCAGGAGCGTGGACACCCGGCCGCCGAGCAGCTACGCGGACTCGGCACGGCTCCCCTGGGCCCGCACCGGGGCGCGGCTGGCACGCAGGAGGGTGGCAGCCAGGAGGGGGGCCCGCAGGGCACGGCCTGGTCCCGGGCCTACGGGGGACCCTGGGCGGGGACCTCAAGCGGCGGGAACTGGACCGCCCACCCCCAGGAAATGCCGGCTGCAGAGGCTGGACACTGGGACGGCCTGATGCTGTTTCCCGACCTGTGGTCAACGTCACAAAAGCTTCTTTCCAATTAGAGAAACATTCCAGACCACTTCCTCTTGGTCTGGTCACTACTCTTAATTTCGATGTCACTCGGTGTCCGGGGCATTACTCATTACCTCGAGCGCTGGCAGATGGAAACGTCACAACGCACTGTCTCTCAGAGCAAGAAGGCCACACACGCCTGGAGAAGGGGGTGCCCAGACCACAGGGACGGCGGCGGGGAGGCACCGGCGAGGGCCTTCCGTGCGCCAAAGCCAGTGAGCGGGCTGGGGCCACACGGTGCCTCCGCTTGCCGCGCGGCGGTCCGGCCAGTGAGGCCGGAGCACAAAGTGCACAACGCCACACTTGCCCAGAGCAGAGCGGTGTCACGGGACCCAAGCGCCTGGACGGGGGCAGACCGGGCAGGGCCCAGTGCTGTGCCCCAGGGTGGGAGGCACGTGACTCGGCAGGGAGGGAGAGTCCCCACTGGTGCCGACGGGCTGGGCGGCGCTGGGCCACGCAGCCCGCAGCTGACGCCATCTCAGACGGAGGCCCGTCTGCTCCCTTCACACACCGCGGGCGGTGCGACAATCATCGCCCCAGTCCAAAGGCTCCAGGAACGGGATGAGTGGGGCGGCCCCCAGGACAGCTGCTCAGACACCGTCCACGCCGTGTGCCAGACACGTGGCTGCTCAGGTAGATGGAGCCCGGTGCCCGTCGGAGACCAGTGGCCCGCGGGCACTGACGGCTGACCCTGCGGAGAAGACGAGGGCGGGCCGTGGGGCCAGGCCCACCTCTGAGCACCCCGGTAAAATGAAGCTTGTGACTGCACCGCCTTCAGGGCACCCCGAACAGTGGTGCCTCCAGCCTCCCCTGTCATGCAGTTAGAATTTAAGGGGGAGAGAACGTTTATATGGAAACAATTATTTCTGTGACAAAAGATGAGTTAGGAAGGCTCAGCCTGTCAGCAAGGTGGCTCAGAGCCCTGATGTCACAGCTCTGGGATAAAGGGCAGGAGGTGCCACAACCCACAGGGTACACCCAAGGCGAGTGGGCCACCTCCCGGCCTCCCGTCCACCTGAAGAGCAGAAACCCTCGAAGAGGCCAGAAGCTGTTGGACTTTGTCCTGGTCCAGGAGCCGATGACTCATGCAAACTTGACTCCTCTGGGCCTCCGAGCAGTGGGGGGTCTGGCCGTGCCCTCCACGAGGGCAGAGGCCCTAAGGACATAAGCAGGACACACTAGACGGGCTCAAAATCTGGGTCCTAGGACACCAGCCCCCACAAATCCCTGGCTGAGCCCCTCTCTTGGGGAAGGGGGGCTCCGGAGCGCAGGCTCTGGGGCGGCACGGAGACAGCGTGGCGCTGGGGGGCGGTGCTGGCATTTACGGGCGCCGGGCTCCGAGGAACGGGGCGAGGGGGTGGGAGCGAGCGGCCCCGTCACCGCTGCGGGCTGTGTCTGCTGCGGGCCGGCGCTGGCCGAGATGACCGCCCGCAACGTGTCCTGGCTACGGCGCCTGAGCCGCGTCTCGCCCGCGGAGGACGTCGTCGCTTCTCAGAGCCTCATCTCAGGTGCGTGCACGCCCACGTGGCCGCGCCTGTCCCCGTGAGCTTGCTGACCGGGCCGTTCACCTGACCACCCTCATACGCGGCCGTGCCCAGCCGGGGGCCTGGACGCACTTCTCTCAGACCTCACTGTCACCAACCTGCTGCTGGCGCTGCTCTCGCTCACTGCCGCCAGCCGGCCAGACTACCTGGCCACAACCCACCGGGGCCGCGCCGCACCGTCCTGCCCTTCCTGTCCGACGTCTGCCACTGCGGCGCTCAGCACATGCAGCTGGGGTGCTCTGTGTGCCGCTGCAGGCCGCCCGTCCTGTGTGCGCACGGCCACCGAGCGGGCTGCAGGCCGCCCGTCCTGTGTGCGCACGGCCACCGAGCGGGCTGCAGGCCGCCCGTCCTGTCTGCGCATGGCCACCGAGCAGGCCCGGAGGCCCTCGGGGGCTGTGCCTTCTGCAGCTCCCTGCGGGTGGTGGCCCTGCTGGGCACGTCCGGGGAGCTGCATGAAGCCACTCTGTGCCAGCTGGACCCGCTGACCACCTGGCCCGAGCGTGAAATCGTGAAGGTCAGCCTGGGCTGGCGTTCCTTGCCATGCTGGTCGCCCAGCGGGCCTGGTGGGCAGCTCCCACCCAGCAGTGCGGGCCGTCGCCCTGACCGCGTCCGCCCGCGACTGCCCTTCAGCGTCGGCTGCTGCAGCGCCCGGCTGCAGCCGCAGAGGGACGAGCTGCGCATGGGCCTCGCGGAGCTGGCCCTGCTCGCGGGGGGCTGCGTGCAGGCCCTGGAGACCCTCGGCACCCTGCAGGCGCGCGCTGCAGGCCCTCCCGGAGCTCCTGTCCCACAGGTGCAGGAGAGGGCGGAGGCTGGCAGCGGCTCCCCCGTCCAGTGGGTAGGGAGCCAAGTTGGAGCCCCGCCCGCCAGACACAGGCCAGATGGGCGGTGAGGAGCCTACCCAGCAGCTGGGGGACACTGTGCGTTCGCTGAAACACGGATCTGCCCAAGGGGACGACAGGGGTGTTTGGAAGGCACTTTCTGGCATTCAGCTCAATTTACACACGACACCTTGGCCCCGACTGACACTCATGCCTACTGGATGCCCTGAAGACCAAGGACGCAGCGAACGCGGGAGAAGCTGGCCGGACACAGCCTGGGCTGGTGGGCGTGTCCTGAACGTGCTGGGGACTCCATGCTGTCGGTCCCTGGCTGGCTTCTTCTCTCGCCTTACCCCAACAGAATGACGAAGAGGGATCTTGAAGATGAAGACGTTGTCCCAGTAGCTCTGTGGCATTATCGCAGTCCAGTCCTGTGTGCTGGTAGCTGGCTCATCTTGAGCTGTGAGGAAGTCTTGCTGAGGACAGAGGTTTGTTCCCGGTTTTTAGAGTACCACGGTCCCCGCAGGCCTGAGAGCACCGACGTCACGGGGGTGAGCCCAACAGCGCTCCTTGCTCCTGTGACCTGGTGGGTAGTTGGTGCCACCTCCAGGTGCCCGGGTAGGTCAGTGAAAAGCCCCATCCATTATACGTGACATGATTTGCAGAAAGGCTAATGACATACGAAATACAAAGATACGAGGTACAGTAACTGACCTCATTCCAAATTTACATGCACCATTATAGCTGGCTTTATCTTAAGATCGTCTTGGTTGACAAGAGAAGGGACGCGGAGAGGGTCTCTCGGGCTTTGTGAAACCTACATCTCGATCGAGAGCTTCGATTTTTTTTTAATTAAGACTTTACTTTTTCAGAGAGTTTTTAGGTTCACGATAAATGTCTAAATTAAGAGGCATTTAGACATTTACTTCCCACCCCCCAACACCATGCAGCCCCCCCCCCCCCGTTACCAACGCCTCGGCCAGATGGCGCACGTGCTGGGCGATGCCCCGGCACTCACACCACCGCCGCTCAAGGCCTGCCGCTCACCTGGGGGTCGTTCTTGGTGTACAATGACACGTATTCGCCATTGCGTCATGCCGAGCATGCACGGACCTAAAACCCTGGGCTCCGCCCGCTCCCCACCCCTCCCCCACCCCACCTCCTCTTTCACTGTCCCCGCGGTTTGGCCTTAGAATGTCACACAGCTGGGATCGCGCTGCGTGTAGGCTCCTCAGATGGGCTTCTTTCACTTAGTCGTAGCATTTAAGGTTCTTCCGTGTCTTTTCATGGCTGAGAGCTCACTTCTTTTTATCACTGAGTAATATTCCACTGTTTGGATTGTCTATTTTAATGAGTACTTTAAGATTAATCTGAAAACTACAGAAGAAAGATGGCTTTGTGGGTTTACCTGTTCCGTATTTCTGAGTTTGCATTACTCCTTTGGAAGAAAGAGAACCTAGATCTTCATCTCAGTAGCTCCTGTCGTGTGTCATTAAAGCATGAAACGTTCCACAAAACTCCCCGTTTCTGCCCCGTCTGCTCGTGCAGCGATGAAACCTTTCTCTCGGATAAACGCAAGGCGAGGTCCGCGCACGCCGGCCCCGCGGGGCGAGCGGGCAGCGCCTGAGCAGAGCTGGGCCAGGCGGCCTCCCTCGGGCACGGTCCGGCACGGTGAGTGGCACCAGGGCCCACGCGTCGAGCTGCTTCTTCCCACGCTCGGTCATCTTTCCTGGGTGCTGGTCGTCGTGAACTCCCCTGGGCGTCTGCTCAGGCAGGCGGGGCAGCGCCGTGGGCCAGCGCGCTTCTTTTGAGAGCGGTTGCCAAGCTTGTTAGTCGGGACCCAGAGCAGCCCAGATACTCAGGTGCCTCTCTGGGGTCCCTGCTCGCTGTCACAGATGTCAGACATCCCGCGGGCAGACCGGGGGGCTGGAGCCTCAGGCTCTGGGCTCTGGGGCGGCCGCGCTCACACCACCAACAGTCGTCAGCGAAGACCTGGGGCCTGCCGCCCGGCCCCCGGGCGCCCTTTCCCAGCCTGGCTCCCTTCTCCCCAGTGCTGCGCCCGGCCACCAGCTCCCTCAGCCCCCAGGAAGCCCACTGCTGTCCCCGTGGTGGGCAGATCCTGCCATGCTGGGGGACGGGCCTGGGGGCACAGGGTCCCCCCCACTGACCCCTTCTCTCGGGCCTGTCGCCACAATGTCTGAAGAACAACTGTCTCCCATGTTCCATCCGATCCCAGCGGCTTCTGACGGGAGGGCCAGCCCTGCCTTACTCATGCCCAGCCAGAAGTGGAACGCCCCAAATCCACTTACGAAAACACAGCCACACATGCCAACAGCGTGCCCGCCTCAGGACGGGACGGGAGGTTACAAGTGCGTGCGCGCGGGGCTCCTCGGAGGAGTGGCCGACCCGGGAGGGGCCCAGAGAACCTGGCCCCGCTGCGTTCCCACGCGTGGTCTACAGGGGCGACCTCAGGACCAGCCCCAGAATGCGAACCGGCGGTTCTCACGCTGCTCCTCAAGCGCACGCCCCGCGGGAGGCGTGGGGGGTCTGGCTGACGGGGCTGGCTGTGGGACACCCGTCCGCCACAACGTCCACGCTCCAGAACCGCCCCGTGGTCCCCCGTGGCTCTGACCCCGTCGCCCCGGCCCTGCGGCGGTCAGGACACACGGAGGGCGGTTCCAGGGACAGAGCCGGGGGGAGCAGTGGGGTGGACAGAGCACAGAGCACACGGGGCTGTGGCTGTCCCGTGCGGGCGGGCCCTCTGTCCCGAAGGACGCCCAAGGGGGACTTCGGCGTAAAGGCAAATCAGACTGCGGGGGCGGGGCAGAAGCCACTTCCTGTGGACAGAGCTTGGGGACCACTTAAGGTGGGGCCGGGATCTGGTCTTCGCCTGACATTCCAGAACATTCCATGCATAAACATCCCTGGGAACTGGACGGCCCCGCCCCAGCGCAGAAGCCGGTGTGCGCCATCTGTCCACGCTCACGCCAGTACTGGCTAGGGCGCGGTGGACCGAAATTCCTAACCCGGGGTCCCGTCCTTACACTGACTGGTCACGTGAGGACTGACAGGTCACTCCGCCACCCAGCGCGCTAACGAGATGGTGGAACCCCAAGACCTGCTGCCCCAGTTCAGATGACCCCAAGCCTTGGGCACGCGGGTCACGCACCCTGAGGCACGTCCAGCGGGGAGTGCAAAGGTGTCCGGGGCTGCCTGGAGCCGCGGGCTGCGGGGACGCCTGGGCCAGCATGCGTGAGCGGCCAGCGGCTATTTTTAAGCGACATGTTTGGCTATTTCAAGGTTCGGGTTCTATTTTATTTATTTATTTCACTGAAGAGGAAGTTGCACTTTCTCATGACTCATTCTTTTCAAAATGGTGGCTCAGGCATTTTTGGTGCTGAAATCATGGCGAGCTGTGGCCGGCCACAAATTGTCCAAAATCAAACTGGCCGCACTTAGGTTGTGCGTCACACAGGTGTTTCAGAAGCTGCCATATCAGAATCGGGGCCGGATGCTAAGGCTGGAAAGAACCCTGAATGTCAGTGTTTTCCTGTAAAGAATTTAACACAGAATTCTCTGTGTGTACTCCTCAAAACGCGGGCCCCGCCATGGTGAGTCGCCGTCACCTGGAGGCCTCCAGGCTCGCCTGCAATGGGCCTGTCCTGAAAGGGAGCTCATGGCACGCGCCCCGGAGGGGCCCGCGGCCCGTCCCCCGCGCCTCGGCTCAAGGCTGCGACGGGCCCGAGCGCGGGGAGTGGGAGCGTGGCCCGCGCCCTTCGCGCGGTGGCAGCTTGCTCTGCTCCCATGCAACATGGAGGTCGCTCGGGTCCAGCCTCACAGCTTCCGAAGCCAGAAGGGCAAAGGGACAGCGGGAGGAGTGTGGCATCAATTCAAACGCGAAGCTTAGGGAACTGCTAACTCCGCGAGCGGCTGTGCATGGCGGGCCCCGACCACGCACGTCCGGGGACAGTGGCCTCCCCCCACCCCCAGCCCCTCTCCAGGACGATGGCAAGATGCCAGCCGGTAGCAGGTGGGGCCCTGGGGGCAGCACTTGCCGTCCTTACCTCGCAGGGGCGGGCTCTGGGCAAGGAGGCGGGGCGCCATGTGAGGAGGTGGCCTCTCGGGACTGTCCCCGACACCTGCACTGCAAGGTGGGTGCATGCAGGTGGGCTGAGGGGCACAGGGAAGGGGCGAGCCGAGACATGGCTGATACTGACAGCAGGAAAACGACCAGCTCCTCGTTTATTTGCCAAAATACCTGCTACCTCTGGGGTATGAATTTCTTCCTGTGAATTTCTTGTAAAATTCCCAGGTGAAACTTCCTGTGTGTAATTCACATGCCACTCTCTAAACTGTGGGACATTCACTCTTTAGTTTTAAGAGCCAGTCAGTTGCTAAAAAGAAAAAAAAAAAGCAAAAGTATTTACGTTTCAACAAATGAATGACAGGTTATTATCTGAAGGGTGAACAAGACCTATTCACAATCCCTTCAAACCTAAAAACACCTTCATCAGTGGGTGAAGAAAAGCAGTAAACTGGAAGCTTCTGTTGAAGCGTTCAGTGGAACTGAGCTCCTGCGAGTGTGGGAGAAAAAGGGCCAGCAAAAACATGGTTAACGGCGGTCTTCCTAGGAGGCCGTCCAGGCCTCCAGAGCAGGAGGGGCGGCGGCCCTGGGGAGCCTATAAAGCCTGCTGGCTGCGGGCACCCTGCCTTGGCTGTTAGTGACAATGACAGGGAGGTTTTCGCTTCCTCGTGGCAAGCTCGCAGACGCTGAGTCCCACCCGCACGGCCAGGCTGCCATGAGCACACTCCCCGGGGCTGGCCGAGCAGCCCCCTGAGGACAGGAGGGTCTGCGGCGAGGTGACACCGAGTGGGGGCCGGCCGTGGCGCAGGTGAGTGCGGGCGTGGGTCAGCTGGGCACCTCTGTGGGGGTGGGGGCGGCGTCCGGCTCCGTGTGAGGATGCCCTGCTCTGCTCGGACAGTCTCGGCGGGGCCGCAGCAGTGGGGCTGAGACACGGGCTCTTTCCACAGCGCGGCCAAAAACACCATCGTTCAGCATTCTATTGTCCTTTGTCCAAGCAAGGGCAGGTCTCACTGAGAGACAGACGACCCCACTCTGCCTCGCAGCACAGCCCTTAGTCACCCTCCAGCGCAGTCACGGGTGGACAGACGGTCAGTCCTTCACGGACACACTCCCCGGAGATGTGACAAAAACGCGTGTTCTCCTAGATGGGGACATCTGAAAAAACGCCACCGAGCGGCTGAACGCTCGCTGGCCGTGGAAGCCTGACAATAAGGGGTTTTGGGACTAACAAGGGGTTTTGTCAGGCCATGGATGCCTGATAATAAGTAGGTTTAGGACTAAGTCCCCGTTCCTCTCCCCGAGACCACTGTCAGTACTTGCCAAGAAGCAAAGCCCCGTGGGCATATGAAAGGGTGACGCTGCATTCCATCCCCCAGACGGGTGGCAACAGGTGCCCCGGGTGGGTTCCACCCACCTTCAAGCGTTCCTCTGAAACGCAGTCCAAACCTTCTAGAACTTCTGCGTTTAAAGAGCAGAACAGTCTGCGCAGTTTCTAACAAGACGTTAAATGCTGAGGCGTGAAACAGAACACTCCTAAAATCGAATTTACGGCCCCAGCTAAGCAAAGGGCGTTGAGCACTTTAAAACAGTAACTGGCACCAGGGCTGTGATTAACCTTTTTCACTTTTCCTCTTTTTTAAAGTGGTATTTTCAAGCAACAGGTCGATAAACGCCTAATCCGGTCTTGGCGACACTTTGAAAATGATTCCTAATGACCTTTCAGGATAAAACAAAGGCTCCCCAAGGAAAACAATTCAAGCTCGTTTCAGTGTGACTAGTCCTTCGCTCTGGGTTTCTGGGCTCGGGCCACTGCCTCTGGGCTGGGTTCCTCTCTGGGGGGCCGTCCTGGGCATGGTAGGGTGTCTTTGGTTCCAGGAGCCCCTCCCCCCGGGTTGAGACCTCCCAAACAGCACAGCACTGCTCACCGACCCTGGCTGATGCCACGGGGCCCTTCTCGGGAGCTTGGACACGCAGCCCGGGAGCCGGGGCCCCGTCTGGGCAGAGTGGACGCGCCCCGCTGTGGGTGGGAGCCACACGCCAGCCCCAGCAGGAGCGAGCGAAGGGAGGCATCCTGACCCACCTGCTAGGTCGCCGACTTTCCCCGTTACCAACAGCATTACAAAAATGTTAGGTTTCACAATAATTTGTCAAAATATCCAAATAAAATTTCAATATCATTTTATAAAGCAATTACTATCTTTAGTCCTTTTCTCTTTCCTTCCATATCATGAAAAAGTTTCATCTTCGCCATCCAAACTTAGTACTAGGATTAGCAAACAAGCTAGGTTTCTTTTGCCTTTTTATTAGGAGAGAAGAGATTCTGTTCCAATCCCCACGAGGTCCTGGACCCGTGATCGTCCAGAAAAACCAGGTTTCCTCCTTCCTTTGCTTCCCTTTCCAACAGCTGCTGAAAGAAATTCTATTTCCTCTGCTGACAAACAGTAGTTTTCCTAAGATCTCCAAGCCCAATATCCACGTTACCTCATAAGCCTGCTATTCAACTGCTTAAAAAAAATGGCATTCACGGAGTGTGAGGGTGACTCACTGTCCGACTCCAGCCCGCCAGCAGCCCCGGGAGCCCGTGGGGAGGACGCGGGCATTCTCTGCATCTCGCGCCTCTGCCCGGCTCAGCGGCCACCAGGTCACCAGGAGGACAAAAACCTCCAGTTCCAGCCGGCCCAGCACCCCCTGGCGTGGCGGGGCCTCGTCAGAAAGCCCTGCAGCCCTAACGTGAGGACTAACGCCCCCCCCCCACCCCCCAGGTGCCCGGAGGGAGCAGCAGCGCGGACACAGGGAGAGGCGCAGATGCTGGTGACCCTACCCGCGGCTCGACTGTGCCAAGCAGACCCGACCGTCACAGCGGCTACCGGTGACAGCCCTGGTCTCACACCCGTCTGGCTCACTTCCTTTCTGAGGATGGGGCTGTGGCTTACGACGGATCCTGGTGAGCCCTGCGGAGAACCCTGAGCGTCGCGCGTGGAGAGGACGTGGCCGCGATCCCGAGCGCCCGCCTCTGGCATGGAGACGAGCCTCGGCACCCACAACGGCACCCCCGCGGCGCTCCACCTGCCGCAGGCGCTGGCCAACCACACGGAGCAGCAGCACTACGCCCTCAGCCTCTTCCTGTCCTGCCTCTACACCGTCTTCCTCTTCCCCATCGGCTTCGTGGGCAACATCCTGATCCTGGTGGTGAACATCAGCTTCCGGGACAAGATGGCCATCCCCGACCTGTACTTCATCAACCTGGCGGCGGCCGACCTCATCCTGGTGGCCGATTCTCTGGTGGAGGTGTTCAACCTGCACGAGCAGTACTACGACGTCACCGCGCTCTGCACGTTCATGTCCCTCTTCCTGCAGGTCAACATGTACAGCAGCGTCTTCTTCCTCACGTGGATGAGCTTCGACCGCTACCTGGCCCTGGCCAAGGCCATGCGCTGCGGCCCGCTCCGCACGAAGCAGCACGCCCGGCTGAGCTGCGGCCTCATCTGGATGGCCTCGGTCTCCGCCACCCTGCTGCCCTTCACCGCCGTGCACCTGCAGCACACCGGCGACGTCTGCTTCTGCTTCGCCGACGTCAGGGAGATCCAGTGGCTGGAGGTCACGCTGGGCTTCATCGTCCCCTTCGCCATCATCGGCCTCTGCTACTCGCTCATCGTGCGGGCGCTGGTCAAGGCGCACAGGCACCGCGTCCTGCGGCCCCGGCGGCAGAAGGCGCTGCGCATGATCCTGGCCGTGGTGCTGGTCTTCTTCGTCTGCTGGCTGCCGGAGAACGTCTTCATCAGTGTCCAGCTCCTGCAGCGCGAGCAGCCGGGCGCCGCGCCCTGCCAGCAGTCCTTCCGCCACGCCTACCCCCTCGTGGGCCACATCGTCAACCTCGCGGCTTTCTCCAACAGCTGCCTGAACCCCCTCATCTACAGCTTCCTCGGGGAGACCTTCAGGGACAAACTGAGGCTGTACATCGAGCGGAAAACAAACGTGTCGGCTCTGAATCGCTTCTGTCACGCTGCCCTGAAGGCGGCCCTCCCAGACAGCACGGAGCAGTCGGAGGTGAGGCTCAGCCGTGCGGTGTAGGTGGGCACTGCCCCGAGGGCGCCGGGGACAGAGGGCCGGGTCAGGGTGCCCCCGGG
>CM053515.1:554549-582462 GCA_028627145.1 Eidolon dupreanum
CCGCCCAGCCGCCTCCCGAGGCAAACACGGGGAAACCCCATTCCACAGGTGAAGGGACTGGGGCTCAGAGAGGACCCCCAGCCGGGAGGCGGGCGACCGTGGGGCAGGACCAGCTGGAGCCCGCCTGGAGTGGGGGCCCGGCCGCTGCAGCCTCTGGGGTGCTGCGGGCGGGGTGTGTCTGGCCCACACCTGGCCCTGCCGGATCAGGGCGTCCACGTAGCTGTGCGCGGGGCCTCCCCCGGCCGCGGGCGCCCGCCGCGCCTCCAGGAGTGCCCTCAGGATGGCTCGCACCTCGGCGATCTTCCGCAGGACGGGCCGGTGCAGCTGCAGGAGGGCCCCCAGCCAGGGGCAGATGTTGAACAGCTGGGGAGTGAGACGCCGGGTGGGGGTGAGGGCGGGTCCAGCCTTCTGCGAGTGTGCGCCTGTCCTGCAGACGTGCGGGACGGGTACCTCCCGTGGCCACAAGAGGGCGCCCGCGCGGGGCCCCACAGCCCCACCTGGCGCGACCCGCGGCCGAGGACTGGGAGGGAACCGCCAGCAGAGGGCAGGAGGGAGGCGTCACCTGACAGGTAACAGGACTGGGCGTTCAGTGCCAGTCGCAGCAGGCGCCTGTGACCACGCCCCCGCCCTCGTCCACCAAAGCTGAGCCCACGGCAAGCCACTAAAAGAGGACTGTGCAGACTTCGGCCCCAGCTCACCCCGCTGAGAAGTGGGGCTCTCAGCGGAGCCGGACGGGCTGCCAGGGGCAGCTGGGGCGGCATGCAGGCGTGCTCAGTGGGTGCGGCGCTGCCCACTACACCTGGCACTACCTGTGTCCCCGGAACTGAGCGACCCTGGCTGCAAGCTGCATGGCAGCTCGGCGGTGAGGAGCCGGACCAGGGGCCAAAGGCCGAGAAGGTTCTGCTGTCCTGGGAGCTGCCAGCCGTGGAGCCGCGCTGACCCCTCCGCCGCCAGCCTCCTGGGGGCTCCCGCGCGCGGAGGAGGCCGAACCTTCCCGCCCCGAGGACGGCAGAGGCTCCTCCACCCGCTCCCTGACCAGACTCAGGACCCGAGACGCACGTTCCAGGAATTGGCCTCACACGGGGACATCGGGTCATGGAGGGACCGGGGTGGAAGCCGCTGAGCGGTGACAGCGTGCAGACTCGCAGGCCCGAGCTGTGACAGCGTGCAGACTCGCAGGCTCGGGCACACCGTCGTTAGAAATGGGGCGGTAGCGGGACGGCTCAGGGAACATGGTCAGCAGCACAGAGTAACTGCGTGTGGGGCGGGGGGCACCAGCCTGACGAATGGGGGTCACCCAGTAGGTCACGTAAATGTCTACCCAGCATGCTCTACGCCTGACACTAATATAACATCGACTGTCAACTGTAACTGAAAAATAAGAATGACAGAAATTAAAGAAAATCTTGACAGGAAAAAGAAACAGTACGGAAGCTGCAAACACGGGCACCCTAAACATGGGAAGGATGGCACGCATGCGCCCCAGAGTCCTGAGCGTCCAATGGGGCTTGTGACCCCCGCGACGGAGGGAAGGGCCAGCTCGCGAGGGCGCCAGCGCAGCCGGGTCCCTGCCCAGTCCGCCGCTGAAGGGCAGGTGTGGGAGGGGAGACGGGGCCCCTGCCCTAGCCCCCTTCTATTTCCAGACTGCACAGGGGCTGGCCTGGGCTCACCCCGCCAAAACCGGACCTGCGCGTGAGTCCAGGGCGGCTCAGCGGATGGAGCCCGCCGCGCAACGGCAGGCGGCAGCTGAGACACCCGCCCACCCATCTCGGCTGCTCTCAGCTCCTGCCCCCCACCCTGAGGCCTGGGAGCAGCGACCTCTCTCACCTGCAGGCTAGGGGTCCCCAGGAGGACCATGACCTCATCGATGAGGCCCAGCAGGGCCACGAACACGGGATCCCTGTAGTCAAACCGCTGGCCGAAGAGCAGTGCGAAGGTGACGTTGGAAGGAGCCCAGCCGAGCAGAGCCAGAGGGAAGGGCCGGCCTGGAGGGACAGTCTCAGAGGGTGGGGCACAGGGAGAGGTGTCCCCGACTCCCACTCACCTCTGCTGGCCCAGCTGAGCGGAGCCAGGGGGAAGGGCTGGCGGGGGGCGGGGAACGGTCTCAGGGGGCGGGGCCCCAGGGAGGAGCGCCCCGGCCCCCCACTCACCTCCGTAGTGGTCCAGCTGCCCCACGAGGCAGCTCAGCTCCTGCAGGACCTTGTCGGCCACAGGCCGCCGCCCCACGCCCAGGCCGTGGAGGGCGCGCACGGTGAACTGGCGGGCAGCCTTCCAGCGCGCCCCGGAAGAGAAGAAGATGCCTGCGGGCCAGGCAGCCGTGAGCGACAGAGCAGCGGGCGGCAGGGCGGGGCCTGCTCCCTGCCCCCAGCCGCTCCCCAGGGAGCTGGCCTCGGCTGGCCCTCTCCCCTTCCCGATGTGCCTGCCCCTGTGCACATCCCCTGCCCCGCTTGCCACGGGGACAACCTGTCCCTCCCCAGGAGCCACTGCGTCCTGCTGCCGGGAGGGCAGGGCCCTCGCCTCGGGCCCCTTCCAGGGGCCAAAAGGCCCAGTGCCCGGCAGCCCCCAGGAGCAGAGCTGGTGGCCACGCCTCCTCACCTGGCGGAGCCCCTGCTGCACGACACACCTACCCCCGCCTCCCTGGATGAGCTGGAAGATGGCGATAGGGGGCCGGCCGGCCAGCTCCTGCCCGGTGCCCACCAGCGCCTCCCTCACGGCCTCGTAGCCGGCCAGCACCACCGTCTTCTGGCGGCCCAAGTGGACGGTGAACACCGGCCCATACCGTTCTGAGAGCTGGCGGGAAGGGCAGGGGTCACCTGATGGTCCCCTTCCAGGTCCCCCAGGGGCGCCTCAGGCCACACCTGGCAGGGGCGGCACAGGTGGGGCCTGGGGAAAGGGGCCAGGCAGTGGGGCCACACAGCCAAGGCCCAGGAGCTACATAGCGGGGCGTGTGTTTGGCTGGAGCGGGGCTGGGGGTGGCGTCCAGCGGGACCCCGCTGAGCCTCCCCCTCCAGGAAGGCGGGCGCCGTTTGGTGCTGGGTGCGGCTGTCATGGGTCTTCTTTTCAGGGAACACTCGAGGGGGCTTTTTGAGCCGTGAGACAAGGCAGCAGGACCACAGGGCCGTCTGCTGGGCGGCCCAGCCCGGGTCTGCACGGGAGCAGGCGTGAGGCCCCGGCCCCGGCCCCTCGCAGAGCCCGCCTGGCCAGCTGTCTCGCCCGGTCCTCCCCTGCCGGCCTGAGGACGCAGAGCGGTAAGGCCGGCAAGGGCTGGCCTCTGGGGCCTTTGCACACCCGTCCCTTCAGCACCCCTGCCTGAGATGAGGGGGGCTGTCACCTTCCCACTTCACGGGAGGGGACGGAGGCCTGGAGGGGAAACGCGTTGCTGTGGACTGCATGTGCTGAGTGACACAGCTGAGGCGGGGACCGGGGCCTGCCGACCAGCCCTGCCCGCTCCGCCCCCGCCTGCTGGACAGCAGCTCCTGGGGCCCCAGAACCCCGGTGCCTGTCGCCGCGTGGGGCGCGGCCTAAGTCCAGGCCACTTTGTGGACGATGAGCGGGTCCCCTGAGGGGCAGGGCTGCAGCCCCTCCTCCCCATCCACCTGCAGCCTCCAGCCCAGGCCGGAGGCGCCCAGGCCAGCAGGCGGCCCAGCTGTCCCTCGGGGGCCGGGGGCCTCTGTGCCCTGGTTCCTCCTGCTGCTGCTCGGTGCCACTGCTAGGAGCACCTGCCTCCTCCCCGCCGCTGCCCCAGACCTGGCTGATCTGCAGGCTCTCTCCTCCAGGAAGCCCTCCTGGGCCCCCGCTCCTCGGATGGGGTGGGGTGTCTTCCTCTTCCCCAAGGCAGGGTGGGCACTGGGGCCTCCTGTGTCCCCTGGCAGGCCAGCGCCAGGCTGGAACACGAAACTCCTACCCACAGAGGCCCCAGAAAGTGGGGGCTCGGCTTCCGCCCGGACGGGGCCAGGGGGCCACAGCCGTCGACTCACCTCCATCAGGGAGCGATCTTGCTGGGACAGCCGCAGCAAGTGCAGATTCCCGATGAGGGGCAGCGGGCGCGGCCCGGGCGGCCAGCGCGGGGCCGGGCGGCGGGCGCGGGGGCCGGCGTAGAGCAGCGCCCAGAGCCCCGCGAGCCCCAGGAGCCCCAGCGCCAGCACCAGCAAGGCCATGCCGACGGCCTCCCGGGCCCACCATCCCGCCCCGAGCCTTATAGGCCTGCGGGAGGGCGTGTCGGCACCCCACCCACCCCGCCACCCCGAGAATGTGGAACGAGCAGTTTGCAGGGGACAGCCAGGCAGCTTAAAGTGACAGGCGTGTGTGGAATGCGGGGTCGAGTCTGTGCAGGGAGCTGGGCCGGGTGCTGTGGGGGGTGGCGTGTCCCTCTGACGGCTGAAGGGGACACACCCTGCTGGCGGGCTCAGCCCTCTGCCTCGGTCTCCCCAGGACTCCCCAGCTCCAGGACCCGGCCCAGCTCCAAAGGGAGGAGCCTGCCCTCTCCATGCTCTGAGCCTCTCTCTGCGGGGCCCATGGGGCACGAGGCCCATGGGTCCCTCCCAAACCCATCGCTGCCCGTGTGCACCCAGCTGCTCTGCCACTGGGCAGTGAGGGTGCAGGTGTGGAGACCCGGGCTGCACAGTAGCACCTCACATGCCAGGGGGCGCCAGCAGGTCGCCAGTGGGCGCCTGACCTGCGCTCGCCCTCAGTGACAGTCTGGCCTGCTCCCGGGTGGCTCTGTAAGCACTGCTACCTGGGGCAGGACGGGGCGGGGTGGGGCCCGGCCGCCCAGAGGGGCCCTCACTGGGGCAGGGCTGCCGGGTGACAGGTGGCCGGGTTTACGAGCCTCGTCTGTCTGTGTGGGACTCTGGTCTCCTAAACCCTGGTGGCCCCACTGTGGGGGGTGGCGGGGGAGAGGCGGGGCTTTCGGGACGAGCTGTGAGGGCTGGGAGCTATTGGCACCAGAAGTGGCTGGGCCTGCTTTGCACCGCCTGCCCCGACATGAGGCAGCCGGAACCCCGTCCCCACCGACCGGGCCCCCCAGCACGGGGCCCGGCCCCTGGGGTACCTTCTGCGTCCCTACACAAACCCCAGAGCCAAGGCAGCCCAAGGGCCCTCCCCGCTCCCAGCCCGGCTTTGCACACCTCCCGCGACGGAGCGCTCACTACGCAGCAGGCGGCCTGCCCCGTTGCACACCTGCGGGGCCGCATGGGCGGGGACGACTCTGACTGCTGGGTCTCAAGTCGTTCATGCCGAGCTCGGGAGCAAGGCCGACGCTGGGGGTGCAGGCTGGGGGTCCTGCCCGCCCGGGAGAGCGAGGGAATTAGCGCGCTCGCGTTTGCCGGGGGCCCGCGCGGGTGTGAGCCTGGCTCAGCCAGGAGGCAGAGATTGTCAGGGGCCCCACAGCCCAGTGGGAAAGGCTGACGTGATAGTCGCTTTGCCGCCGAAAATACCTGGGGCGTGGTGGGGACGGCAGGAGTCAGAAAGGCAAGGGTCCCTCCAGAGGACGCAGTCTCGGAGCTGGAGCTGGGAGCTGGCGGGGCTCTCGCCGAGGGAGTGGCCTGTGCACAGCCTGGGGGTGTGGGGGGGGCCGGGGAAGGGTGTGCCGCAGCGTGGCCTGTGGCCGGAGTGCTGGAGGCAGGGACCTGGGGTCCTGGGGCGGGGGCCTCGGTCCCCCACGCCTCCTTCTTCAGGTGGGTGGGACCTGCAGGCCACGCCGGGCCCCAGGTGCAGATCCGGGGCCGCCCCCCCAGGGCACCCGTGCAGCCCCCGCCCCCGGGCTCTAGGGGGACCTCTCCTGAGGCTTCCTGTGGCCCTGGCCCCTGCATCCCCACCTACGTTGTCACACGGACACCTCTCCCTCTCTGTCTCTGGTGAGGGCACTTGTCACAGGGTGTAGGCCCACCCTAAGGCAGGATGACTTCCTCTGAGGTTTCTCACTTTAGTGACTTCTGCACAGACCAGGTGGGCACACCTCCCGTGGGGGCCACCAGCCCGCCAGCTGCAACAGCCGGCACTCTTACACGGGGGACATGGTCCGTTCACAGGGACAATAGACGCACGTCAGCAACGGGGTCCAGGAGCCCACAAAGACCTTCAGTGAGGTGCGCCCCCTCCGGGCTGCGCCCCCACCTCGCAGGGCCCCCACCCCCTGCACCGCGCCCTGCGGTGCAAGCGCCTTCCTTGCAGCTTGATTCCCGCACAGTAACCAGCAGGGGTGAGGGTGCAGTGCGGTGGCTTAGGCGCGAAACCTCCTCGCGGGCAGCTCAGCGCGCGCCGGTCAGCCGCGTCCGCCCGCGGGCACCTGCCTGGGCGGGTCACACGGGAGCCTCCTCCCCTGGGCCCGTCGCCGTGCGGGGTTGGCACGGACACGCTGCTCGGGCAACCGTGAGCATGTCTCTGCGCACAGCCAGCGGCAAAGGCTGCTGTAAAACACCGTGAAGACGGCCCCTGAGCCCGGGGGGCGCCGCTCACCAGACTCCCGCAGACGGTCCCGCGAGGGCCTGGTTCTCCCTGGACCCCCCGGAGCGCGCCCACATGTGCGGGGTGTGAGGAGGGACCCCTGGCTCTGGGTGCCCCCTCCCCTTCGCTGCTCCTGCATTTCCTTCAGCCCGAGGCTGGGCGACCCCGGCTGAGGCCAGGTGGGCCGTCTCCCCCTGGGCCCGCCCACACCGCGAGTGCGGGAGCGAAGCCCAGGGCGCCACCCCACCGTTCGGCAGATCCTGCGCACAGGCCTGCCACCCGCAGGGGTGGACCTCCCTGTGGGATGAGGAAAGTGACGGCCACCTCGCTGGGTTCACCCTTCAAGAAACATCGACTGGACGCCTCCTGGGTGCCAGGCACTGCTCTCGGCCTGGGGGACCCACGTAAAATGGCCCGGCATGTGAGAGGGGTGCACCGCAGCCGGAAGGCCCTTCCCCTTCTCCCAGCTAAACATCTCGAGCAAAGCGATCATTGCTGCCAGCTACAGACAGTCAAGAGCTGGCTGTCACCTCAGGTTGACGGTGTGTGTGTGCCTCACGGCCGCTAGGCCAAAGGCTGTGAGCAACCTGGCGGGGGGAGGGGCTGTCCCTTTTGCTGCTCCGGGTGTGATCTAGTCAAGTGGAAAAGTGCTGTTCGCTGGGTGATAAAAGCCCTATTGTTCGCAGCCCTGAAACGTTAATGAATAACCGTGCCCGGCCTGTACCAGCCGTGGGGAACGGCTGTCCACACGGCGAGAGCTCGGCGCGTGTCTCCCGCCGCAGCTTAAACGGGTCCAGAGCCCCGGGCCCATCAACGCCACCCGACCTGCGTGGGTTCCCAGCTGCCGCGGGCTGGCCCTGCGTCGCCCCCGCTGGGCGGCCCAGCGGCACTGGGCGCCAGCGCTGTGCTGGCGCTGGACACAGCGAATGCAGCCTCAGGCACCAGGCCCAGTGGCGGTCACTGCGGTGGGGCAGGCCCCGGGGTGCGGCCGCTGGGACCTGACCTGGTGACAGGCCCTTCTCTGGAAGCCCCTCGGCGTCCACAGTGGGCCCTCTTCCCCACCTTAGAAGGAGCAGGGGCCTGGGGGTCAGAAAGCTTGTCCCAAGGGGCCGGCTGGTGAGCTCTGTGTGGCCGAGGTCCCTATGTCCCTGTCTGCGGGGCCTGGCGCAGTGACTCAAACAGGCGGGACGGAGCTCACGGCAGAATGGCAGGCAGCAGGCTGTACTGGGAGGGCAGTGGCCCACCTTCCCATCATCTGGATGAAAATGGAGGTGCAGAGTGGGGGCGCCCGGGGTACAGGGCTGGGGGCTCTGGTGAGCGCTCATTGCTGTAATTGCCGTAAGGACAACGAATGACTGCCCATGGTTTAATTATGATGCACTTTTACTGGGTTACAGGTAGAATTGTGTCCCCAGGAAATTCATTGCTGATGTCCTAACTCCTAGTACCTCAGAATACGACCTTTCTGGGAATAGGGCCACTGCAGGTGTAATTAGCTAAGATGAGGTCATTGGGGTGGGCCCTGACCCAACAACCAGTGGATTTCAAATCCCGACAGACATGCCCACAGGGAGGATTGCAGATGAGGATGGAGGCAGAGATCCAGTGACCTCTGCCACCCAAGGACCGCCAAGGAGCGGTAGAAAAGGTGAGGGGCCTGGAGCAGACGGAACCAGCCCTGCGGGCACCTTGTCTAGGACGTCAGGCCTCCAGAACTGAGAGAGATGAAATTTCCGTGATCCTGAGCCGCCCCAGAAGCTCATCCACGCTCCCGCCTCTACTGGTGAGCGCCTTGAGCGGGCCCTGGGCGCCCATGGGGAAAAGCCCTGCGGGCACCCCGATGCAGACACTCCAGCTCGGCCAGCCAGTCCGCGTGCTCTGGGGCTTGTTGGGGACCGAAGCAGTGTGTCCTTGGGCAAGTTGCTGAACCTCTCTGGGCTCGCGTTTCCTCATCCTGAGCCCACTGGGGCGGGACTTGCGCCGGGAGGGGCGGGGCCAAGACGCCGGGGCGGGGCCCAGGAAGGGGCGGGGCCCGCGCTGAGGGGGACGCTCGACGTGCTCGGCGCTCGACGTGCTCGGCGCTCTCCCGGCAGGCCTGCGTGCGGTGCGCGTCGCGCGTCGCGCTCGGGGGCCGGCGCCGCCATCATGTCGACGGCTATGAACTTCGGTTCCAAGAGCTTCCAGCCGCGGCCCCCGGACAAGGGCAGCTTCCCGCTGGACCATTTCGGTGAGCGGCGGGAGGTCGGCGGGCTCCCGCGCCGGGGCCTCGGGCCTCGGGCCCCGCCAGGCTGTCCGGGGCCGCGGGAGGCGGCCGGTCGGAGCGGCTCGTGAGGAGAGGCCGCGGCAACGAGTTCGTTCGCCGGCGCCGAAGTCTGCCGAATGTTAACCTTGGGGCTTGAACGACTCGCTGTCCAGACAGTGAGAGCAGGACAGGAAAATGCCGCGGGCGCCGCCGCCGTGCGGCCGGCACGCGCGTCCCCGTTGTACTGCGAGCACCTGCAGGCACAGCAGAGCTGGGTGCCGGGCCCTGGACTCCCGTGCCCGCCCCGTGGGCCGCGTGGGTTTGATTTTCGTGTCGTTTTCAGCGCGGCCCCGAAGGGCGGTGCCGCGCCATGCTTTCGCTTTAAAATGAAAACGCTGTTTTCTCTTTCGTTCTAGGTGAATGTAAAAGCTTTAAGGAGAAATTCCTGAAGTGTCTCCGCGAAAATAATTTCGAAAATGCTTTGTGCAGAAAAGACTCAAAAGAATATTTAGAATGCAGAATGGAGAGGCAAGTACACGCTTACAGCCACGGCCACCCCGGCCGCCCGGGGCTCCCGCGCACACGACCCTTCCCGGAGGTCCTTGCGGCCGCGCTCAGGCGCAGCGTGGGTCGGAACCGCGGGACTGCTCGGCCGGCTTGTCGAGAAGGGTGGACTGAAAGCGGGAGCCGGGTGTGATGGCTCATACCCGGCGTCGTTCCTCAGGGTGTTTTCTGTCCCAGTTGGGTGCTACCGACCTGTCACGAAGGTGTCAGAGTCCTACATCATAAAAATACTGAGCGGAAAGAGTTGGAGGAGGTGCGTGCGGGTAAATTTCTTTTCACCTCAGTCCGTGGAAATATGCTCTTTTGTTCCACTTGGACGCAGAGTTGTTGGGACTGCGACAGGGAAGACTGGGCTGTGTCAGAAACGGTGAAGGGTGATGATTCTTCCTGTCTTAACCAGAATCCACCAGATCTTGCTGTTAAAAATATGTCCAACTATGACCCCTTGAGATTCTACTTAGAATGGGAACAACCCCATGCCTGCATGGGAGAAGTGTGGTGTGTTACGTAGTTACACGGTGGGGTGGGGACTGTCATTTCTGCTTTTTGAGCCCTTCATTAGCTCGCTGAGGAATCCAGTCGTCAGACAGCCTTGTCTGAGGGTGGGTCGTCGTAAACCGATCAACAGACTCCGTGAGACGATTCCCTCAAGGCAGCCTCTGCGGTGCTTTTCGGGCCCACAGGCATGTTCAGGTCACCTGTGGACGTTTGGGACCTTGAGATGCGCCTTTGCACATGGCCTTCGTGGCCCTCGTCTTTTCTTCCCAGTTGTCCAGGTTCCCAGGGGCTTATATTTGACAGGGGCCCTCTGAATCCAGCTCTCGCCATCTATATGGCACAGTACTGGGATCACAGGTTTAACTTGCCATCTCTCAAATTGGTGCATCTTTAAAAAACTGGAACTAAGTGAATTTCTTGGTGCTGCCGCACGTTAGAGACAGTTCGAAGTTAGTCTCTGCCAGCGTGCACGTGACAGGCCGACTGCCTCTGAAGCTCAGGTTTACCCTCCCTGTGCCGACCGCAGTGCGGCAGCTCCTGCTAGGGGTGGCTCCAGAGCGTGGGGCTGGTCTGGGTCCCCAGAGGCCCCTGGCTCACCTGGAGAAGGGCCAGCGGGAGGGGAGTGTGCTGCCCTGGTCCCCATGCAGTGGTGCCTGGCTCAGCACAGCGTCTGCAGACCAGCCTCCCTGAGGCTGCTGAGGATGGCGAGGGCCGCAGCCGGCTGCTCCGGGGGTTCCGTGACTTCAGGTGGCTTCACTGGGTGCTTGGGCGACGTCTATACGAATTTACCAGAGCAGGGTAGGGGGTGTTTGTTTCTGATGTAGTCACTTATCTTGATCGTAGAATTTTGGTTTGTTTGTAATAAAAATTTCACAGACATACAAAAGTAGAGGATAGTCTGGATCTCCATAACCATTGTCCTGATTCCGTATGAAAATTTTGCACATTTGTCCTTCTTTTTAAAAACCTTTTCCTTTTTGTCTTTTGTGCTAAAATCACAGACGTTATTTTATCCCTACTTCCATACGCATTTTAAAAAAAGAAAAAAAACAGACCTCAGTAGTTTTTTAAGTTGCTTTATGAGGGACTTGAGCCATTTTACCCTGATGTAGAAGCTGTTTTAAATGTGAATCACATTTTCTCATAGAAAAACTGTTAAAATTGGGATTACATTGTTGGCAAAGACAACAGCAAATACACTTAGGGTCCACGCTCTTCGGCCTCTGTAAGGTTTAACCTTCAGTTCCTGCCCAGTAGAGTGGGCATGCCCCCTCCACGCCTGCGTCCCGGGGGGTGCCGAGGCGGGGCCTCTTGACCAGCCGAGTATGGGATGGGGCATTGGGTGGTCCTTGGACAGCACTGGGCAGAACTCAGCATGAGGCCAGGAAACGGCAGTAGTAAACGTTTAGTCACAATCACGAATTTTATGTCTCTAAAATGATAATAGGGTAATGAGCAGTTGAGAGGAATTTTGCTTTCCATGAAGATTCCAGGGCGAGCTGAATGGCTCAGTCCTTAAAAAACGCTGACCAAGAAATGGAACGTTTTTTGATCTGTTCCTTATGCTAACAGGAGGTGCTAAAGTCCTTTTGGTTCTAGAACTTGCTAAATGTCATACTTGTTTTGGTGACTTTGCCAGGGAGCTGGATTTTACAAAGATCTGCAGGTTTGTAGAAAGAATATTTCGAATTGAATCTTACTTGGTAGTTTTTTCTTCCTTTTTCTTCCTTGTGCCGCGACACAGGCCCTCAGTGTCAGAACCACGCGTCGGGAAGGGCGCCTGTTCCTCCCCGTGACTGCATAGCAGATCACCTCAGACAGGTGGCTTCAGCAACACGAGTGTGTCACCTCACGCTCTGTGGTGGGAAGCCTGACCCGGGTCTCACGATGCTGGAACCCAGGGGTCTGCAGAGCCTTTTCCAGCCCCCGGGACAACGCCTCCTGGCCCGAGCCGCGCCCCGCGCTCTGATCCCCACCACCCCAGTGTTCCCTCCCGTGTTGAGTGTTCCTGTGGTTAGTTGGGGCCCCCTGGGCAGTCCAAGGTGTCTCCTCACCCCAGAGTCAGCTCGTTTGCATCTGCAGCCTCGGTTGCCATCAGCCCCGGTGCAGGGCCGAGCGTGTCACCCGGGGTCATTGTTTTGCCCACAGCGAGGTCTCCAGTGTCAGTTTTAGGAACTGTTGGCCGGGTGTACTAAGCTAAGATGTGGAGAGGTGTCACCGTCTGGCTGACTGGGCTTAAGGGGTGTCTGTGAGCCCCACTGCTGTGGGTTCCTGGCTCTGCTGCCGGGCTGAACTGTGCTGACAGGTTTGCCAGTCTGGGGACATTGTCCTTTGGGTTAGTGACAGACCTCTGGGTTTTCGGCCTGCCCTTCGGAGCCTGTGCTGCGCTCTTACTCAGCTCTTCGCCAGGCTGGGGACACTGCCCCTTGGAGTCTTCCTTTGGTTTTCCACCAGCCCGCATGCTGAGTTCGGAGCCCACGTGCGGAAGGCGGCGCTGGGGGGACAGCTGGCCACCGCTGGCTTCGCCCAGCCCGGCCCGGCGTGTCGGCGCGCACCTGGCGGCCACATGCTGTTGAGGCAGCTGTCCTTCAAGCCCCGCGCTCCGTCGCCTCCCTGCCACCCACCCTCGTTTCCCAGCTCTGGGCCCCCTCCAGCCCAGTCCCACTCTTCCCTCGGAACTTCCTGTCAGGTTGCCGCCTTCCTCCCTTGAAACCAGCCGCAGGGAAAGGCAGACCACCCAGGATGGTAGGTGGCCCTGTCGTCAGCAAGGGAGCGCACCTGCCAGGCTTGGCGTGGGGCCACGGGAAAGGGGAGTTTTCCGCTCCCGCCCGCCAGGACCTTAGAGTGTATGGAGGCTGTAGCGGGGGTCGGTCACATGCACGGGGCCCTTGGCGGGGTCCGTCTGACACGTTTCTGTCTCAGGGCGTGTCCTCGGGCGGCGTCTGTCGTAAAGAAGTAAATGGAGGTCACAGTCCAAGCTCGGGACATTGGGGACCTCCAGGCGTCCCGGCTCGCTCACAGGGCAAGCCGCAGTCGCGTCTTCTTGCTGACCCTACAGCACTTCCTGGCTCTCCAGACAGGAGAGGGACCCTCGGTCCTCCGAGCTAATGTGACAGTTAATGGGGGTAGGTCTTTGTTTGCAGCCTTCTGCTTGGTTCATATGTTGTGAGCCCTTCTCTCCCTGCTGGTCGCCAGCCGCCCTGACGGCATGTGCCTGCCCTGCCGCATCTGACCACATCTGACCGAGCTGCACCTTCTGGTTCTACCTCCACCCTCGGGTTCGGTGTGCAGCTCTCCTGGGACCGCGGGGCTGCCGGCGCACCACCCCAGGGGCACCGCTGCCAGCTTGGCAGTGCGGCCGCTGCGCAGGCGGCCCCCCAGCTTGTCCAGTGCTTTCGGGCACACCGGCAAGTCACGTGCAGTCTGGCCTACAAGTAGACTTTTTACCTTTGGGTGAATCCTGGCTTTCTGTAATGGAAATTGTCGAGAAGTGAGACAGCAGCAGGCGGGCCCCTGCTGTCCTCCCCCGGCGTCGCTACTGCTAGCATTTCTCCGTTTCTTTCATTCCCTTCTTCTTTGTCTCAACTGCTGAAGTCTCGGCAAGCAAGGCGCAGACGTCCGGCTGTCTGGAGGGCCAGTGCGGCTTGCCGGGTGGGGCTGGCCTGAGGAGCGGTTTCGTGTTTCTGTGGAGTGTGGCCAGCTCGCACCACCCCACGGAACCTTCAGAACCGTGCTTGTCCGTGCCTCGTGGGTGTCCCTGGGGTTCCAGCGTGTCCGGGAGAACTCTGGGTCTGAATGTCCTCGCCTGCTGGGGTTGTGGGAGTGCGTGTGCCCGGTGGTTAGAAGGGGGGTGTAAAGGGTGGTGCCAGCGTGTGGCAAGGTGCCCCATGTGCCTGGCATGGGGCTGGCATTCTTATTCGCTCCCCTGGCACGTCCGGGGGGTGAGCGGGAAGGCCTTGGAAAGCTGCCTCCCCCCCCGCAGCAGAACAGTACATCCAGGCTCTCCCGGGTGTGGGGAGGCCCTTGGAGCTTGGCGCAGGGCCCGTGCGCACATCTTGTCTTCGTGGCTCTAACCTGAGTGGAGGCCGGCAGGGGGCCGGGGCGTGAGGGTGCACTCGGGGTGGAAGGGTGCGAGGGGACAGCCCGGCCGTGCGTGGACAGCATTCCTCGTTCTCATCTCCGTCCACCTTGACGACTGTCCGTTTTTCTTTTAGGCAGCTGATGGCACAAGAACCCCTGGAAAAACTGGGATTCAGAGATTTGATAGATGGAAAATCAGAGACAAAAACTAAATTTTGATGGGAAGAAGACTGCCGGGCTGTGTTGGGGGGTCTGGGACGGAGCGGGGGTGCTGACCTTGTCACTGTGATGGTTTACGAACAAGGTGGTGTGACTGGAGGAGGCGTCCAGAAGGCCCTGGAAGTACCCCAGGATGTCAGAGCAGACGCACCTCCTTGCTGGGCCTGGTGTGCAGCTGGGGGACCGCTCGTCTTCTCGTCCCTGAACATTGTGCTTTATCTCCAAATCCACGTGCGTGACGGAGTCCCTGGGGAGGCCCGTGGTGGGCAGGAGGGGAGAATGCTGAGCCAGGTCTCATCCGCCAGGGGACTCCTCGGGTCCCTTGTGAAATGGCGGCTTCGTGTTACAATCCTCTGAGCGTCTTCCCAGTATCTGCGCTGAATGTCCGTGAATCTCAGCCTGTCATGTGGACAGATAGCATTAGAAGACCATTCCCTGGCAACACGATTTTCTCTCTCTGTCTCTCTCTTCTCCCCCTCCCCTCCTCTCCCTCTCCCTCCCTCCCTCTCTCCCTCTCTCTCCAAAGTAGAAGATAAACCAGGAATTGCGAAATCGTCTGGCTTTTGACATGTGTGACTTGATCTTTTTCAGGTAATGCCTGAACACCACGTACCTTTCTAGTCAAACTGTTGTTTTCTGATCCGTATCAGATTATTCTTAACTCTAGATGTTTAATCTCAATAACTCATCGTCATAACTGAAAACGAGGGTCCACACATTTGCAGTGTGACTTACACGGCTGCCTTGCACGGCCCTCCCTCCATAAGGACACACTCCTGCAGATGTCCACCAGCATGTGCCTGAGCTGCCTTCCCTGGCTCCTGGTCAGCTAGTTTTTGTCCCAGTGTGGCCAGTGGGAGAAGGTGATGGGAGATTGCAGGGCACGTCCCTCTCTGACGATGGCCCTGGTGGTGGCCAAGTCTCCAGGCTCACAGGTGGGGACAGCCAGCCTTGACCTAGGCCGGCCTGGGCTCCGGAAGTCGCCGCCCTCTGCTCCTGGGTCATGGGCAGTAGAGGCGTCTCCACTGGGCCCAGTGCTGAGCAGCCCTGTCCCTGTTTTCAGCGTGGTGCTGGTGGGTGTGTCCTGTTGGCTCCTCCCTCAATTAGGCCCCGCCCCCAGCCGGCCCACCGCACCGGGTTCTGGGAGCCTGTACCACGTTGCCGCCGTAGCACCAGCTGCCAGGGTCTGCAGTTTGTCGCTGTTCTTTGTGTGGTCTCATCGTACGCCTTTAATTGTGCCACACATTTTTTGTAATTGTCTGGTTTGTGTTTTTCAATAGCACAAAATTACACACACATGAAGTTATTTATTGCAGCATTGTTTGTAATTACAAAATATGAAGTCACCCAAGTGCCCGCCCTGAGTGCTTGAGCACAGCGGCTCGTCCACAGAGCAGGGCACGTGTGGGGAGGGTGGGGACGTCTCCAGCCGACGCGGAGCAGCTGGTGCCGTGAACACTGCTGAGCGAAGAGGCAGACCTTACACGCGTATCTCCAGTGTGCTAAAAAGAGATGGAAGAGACTCTAAAAATATCTGTATTTCTACAAAAAAGAAACTCCAGGAGGACAAACGAGAAACTGATGAGAGTGGTCACAACGTACAGTCTGGTTCAGACTCCCAACCACGTTCGTGTTTTAGATGCACCAGACATAGCCAGGAGGGGGACCCGGAGTGGCCTGCACCACCAGTACAGGGCCAGGAGGTCGGGACCCGCCACCGCACGAGTGCCGTCCCCATCCCTGTACAGTGTGTGCCTGCACCGTCTCTAGTTTTGTGTCGACAGGAGACACGGTCGGAGTCTGCTGTGACCGTGGTCTGCGACGACGTTGATGACAGCACATGGCTTTCCTCACAGCTTTACGCATGTCGTTTTTACAGAAGCAATGAAGTCATTAGTCTAAACAAGCCCCTTGTGTTCACGTGTAATTTTATACCTATAAATTACATGCCTGTGGTTGTAATTTAATATTGCCCGTAAATAGAGCCTGGTTTCTTTTTCCTGGTAAAACTGCTGTGTGTGTGTGGGAACGCAGTGTGGCCCTTGCTGGCGTCCGCAGAGCACAGGGCTGGCTGGCCAAGGGGCTCCTGGAGCGAGGGGCCGTGTTGGTCAGCCCTGGTCCCCCATAGGAAGCTGAGTGAGGTCACACGACCCGCCCTCGGCGACCTCCCTGTCCGCGGTGCCCACCTTACTGCTCTTTACCTAGAAAGGGCGAGCTGCTCTGCGAGGCGCAGCGTTCCGCCCGCCTGCGGCCTGGGGTCAGTTCTTGGGCGAGCGGACATTTCCAGACGAGAAAGCAGAGGGCTGACGATTTCAAGAGACTCGAGCTTTCTGTTAGGCCAGGGGACACGTGACTTGTCATAAACTGTAAATCCGGCTACGAGCCTCCAGTCTCGTGGAGGGATGGAACCGCACCTCGTGGCTGCAGGCCACCGTGCAGGGCAAAGTGAGGGGTGCCGCCCCGGAAGAAGACCCGGCCTGCCCAGGCAGGCTTGGGCAGCACTGCCCGCCACTTCCCGTCGTGAGGGAGCACACTGTCCCAGATTCGGGGGGCGGGGACACAGACCCACCCTGCTCCCCCAGGTGAAGTGTGAGTGTGCCTGCAGTGGACCCAAGACAGGACCAGAGCTGAGCGTCTCGGAGACCCCCAGTCCTGACATGCTGGCCAGGCCGAGGACTTGGGGGCAAGGGCCCAGCTGAAGCTCGTGAAGATTCCCTGACCCCACACTCTGTGCCAACACCCCCGTTCACGTCAGGGCAGCACTGAGCCAGTGCCGCTGCATGCCTGGCGGCCGGGGCCTCGCCGTCCACACCCATGGACCGAGTGACCGGGGCAGAGGTGGCGAGAGATGTGGGTGCAGCTGGAGTCCCGAGGAGATGGTGCTGGGGATAAGGGGCTGTGGGAGAGCTGGGGGAGGGCTCCCGCCAGCCACAGGTCCCCTGCCCCTGGGGTCCAGTGCCCCTGCCCCGTCTGCCCACCCAGGGGGCTCCTGAGGTGTGGTACCCGTGGGGCCAGGGGGGATAGAGACAGAGGGCAGAGATTAAAAAAGGGGAGAGAGAGACAGGGTCACAGACAGGATGGAGAGAGTATGTGCTCCAGGCGGAACCTGCTACCTGTTACCACCTGGCCTCGAAGCCGTGTGGCGACTCGCAGCCATCCTCCACACCCCCACCTGGGTTCAAGGTGAGAGCATAAATCTCACCTCTCAGTCTGTCAGAGAAGGTCAGGCAGGAGGGAAGAGAAAGGTGATAGGTAGATAGGTGACGGATGGATAGGGGGTGGGAGGAGGGACAGAGGGACCTTCTCGGGGAAATCTAAACCCCGCCTAACGCCCCGCCCCATTGTGCCTGGCAGGGCAGGCTGGGAGGCACAGCCCTGTTCTCAGGGTTCGGAGCCTGGTCAGACGTGCCCACGCCTCCTGTGCCCTGTGAGGCTGCAGGGCTTCGGGGCCCCTCCATCTGGGCTGGGTGGGGTCCCTCATGTTGGTCTCTGGCCTCAGGCCCGGGCTCTGATCCTGGAGACAAGCCCCACGAGGTGTGACCCAGCACCTCCCAGCCTCGGTCTCCCCATCTGCTAAGGGGTGCGATATCAGCCTCTCGGGGTAGGGGTGCCAAGGGGTGGAATTAAGGACCCCTTAAATTCAGTGGGGGCGTGTGGGCCCAGCGCAGAAGGCTGTGACTTCATGTCAGACCCAAACACGGACATGAGCAACATGAGAGGCTGCTCAGTTCTTACGTAAACATAACGGGGAACACTTCAGAGCTGAGCACTAAGCGGGACGGGACGGAGTTGGGCAGGGCGTGTCCCGAGTCGCGCTCCGGCCTCCGCCACGCTGCGGCGTGTGCACTGTGTCTGGGCTCTCTCCTCTGCGTGGCCGGTACGACTCCGTGGCGCGGACGGTCCGTGGCGCGCCCGTCCACCATCCGCTGCTGGACACTGGCTCGTTCCCATCCTCTGGCTGTTGTGACTGGGTGTGCCGTGAGCCTGAGTGTGCAGGTGTGTGCTTGCACACCTGTTTTCAGTGCTTCGGGTCTGTCCCTGGGAGAGGGATTGCTGGGCCGTGTGGGGACCACGGGCTGGCGTCTGCGGGGGCCACCCTTACCCCGCCCCCCACCTCGCGTGCCGGGTCTGACCCCCCACACCCTCGCCAGCATTTTCCACTTGTAAATTCTAGTCATCCCAGTGGGTGTGGGGCCGCATCTCAAGGTGTTTGTGTTTTGTTTTTGAAATCTTTTTTTCATTAAACTTTTTGGGGCAACAGTTAATAAAATTATATAGGTTTCAAGTGTACAGTTCAGTGCTCTATCATTTGTACGTTGCATTGATCTCGCGTTTCGATCTGCATTTCCTGATGACTAATGGTGTTGAGCATCTTTTCATGTGCTTCTTTGGCCATTATGTGTCTTCCTTGGAGAAATGCCCCACATGTCATCTTTGGGGACACCCTTGGAGACTCCCACTTTAGCAGGGGGTTTCTGGGGCTAGCGCCACTCCCAGACAGTGGTGTGGAAGCCTCTCCGGTCCAGTGACCTGTGGCTCCTCACGCTTTCTGGGGGCTGTGGATTACTGGCGCCCCTGGCTCGGGTGGTGGCTCGTGTGGGCGCATCTGTGTGTGAGCCCCTCGGACCAGGCTTCTGCGTGTCACAGCTGTGCCGTGCATCCTCTTTCCTTTTGTTTGTTTTGTTTGTTTGTTTCTGTTGGTAAAAAAAAAAAAAGATCCTTTTTGTTGGGGGTGGGGCCAGAGGCTGACAGCAGTGGCCGCAGGCACCGTGCTGGGTGAAGGCTGGCTTTAAAACAGGAACCGTCCCCAGCCGCTCCAGGAAGCTGCCCCTTGGGGCCAGCACAGCCCTGTCTTGCTTTTGGTCACCCTCTTCATGTGCCTTCGCCCCTCTGGGTGGCCTCTCCCTGGGGATTGTGCTTCCTTTCCTCAGCTCCCACTCCCGTGTCCCTCCTGGGGGCCTTGCCCACAGCTGACACTCGGGCACGCAGTAGAAAGCATGTCCACACACTGCATCCTAGCTCCCCACTCCTGGGAAGACCCCTGGGGTCCTCCCGGGCCTGGCATGGCACATGCCAGGGAGGAGAGAAAGCGGAGGGAGATGTGGCCACAGCCACTGGCGAGGGTGGGGGGCGGTAGCGAGGCCCCTGGTGGGTGCTGGGTGGCCTGGCCCTAGCTCCTGCTTGCCCGAGGCCACCCTGCGACCTCATGGTCCCTTAGCCTGAGAGCTGTGGAGTGTCTGCAGGTGCTCAGGGTGGAATCTGGGTCGGGGAGGCAGTGCCTGCTCTTCTGCCCGGCCAGAGTCTGGTGACAGCAGGGTGCCGTCTGCTGGGCACCCTCATCAGAGGCTGCTCGGCGAAGGCTGTCGAGGGGAGGGTCCCGGGCCTCCGCCTCCTCGGGCCAGCTGCCCAGGAAGCCGGTGCCGTGGCAACCGAAGAGCCACTAGTCTTCACTGAGCACCTGCCCTGCGAGGCTGCGAGGCTGTGTTGGGTTCGTTGGGCTCCGGGTGGGGAGGGACAGCCTCCTGCCGGCCACCTCCTCTGTCCCGCCCCCTGTCCCAGGCAGTTGTGCCCCCCCCCACCTGCTTTGCAGAATGTCCCCAGGAATCCAGACACCAGCAGGTGTCAGACTGAGGAGGAGCAGGCGGTGATGGCCAGCACCCCGCCCCCGGGGCTCCAGGGCTCCGGGGAGAGGGGCCTGTGCAGGGGCTGGGGCTCCCTAGCCCTTGCGACACTTCCTTCTCTCCGCACTTGTCCTCTTTGCCCCCCCACCCCAGTGCCCCACATCCTCCCTGCAGCTTCCCCTCTCCGTCCTCCTGTCCTCCTTCCGGCTTCGCGACAGCCTCTCGGCCTCTCCACGGACCCCGTCTTCCCAGGCTGTTGGTGCCCGGGTCGCCTCAGGCCCTCTCCCCGCCCGGCACCCCGGGTGGGCTGGCCTCAGCCGCCTCCGGGCTGTCTGACCACCCTGGGCTCTGTCCCCAGCCCTCCATGTCTGCTCACAGCCCCCAGGTGGGTGTTCCTTGGGCTTTGGTGGCCGCCATCCCCGGGACCCTGCATCGTAGGTGCTTCTTCCTCTCCCCAACGTGAGTGTCCCCCGTGCTCACTCTTCCAGGACCCACAGGGCAGACCTGACTCGTCACTCTCCGTACTCCTCAGTCGCCCTCCCAGGCCCCTGCCAGGACTGGGGCTGGCCTTAGAGCCCTCCAGCCCTTCCCAAGGCCGGACTCACCCTCCCGGAGTGCCCTCCCCCAGCTGGCCCTCGCCCACCCTGGTCACCTCAGCTCAGGGGCCAGCCCTCAGGAAGCTTGTGCTGACCCCTGACCCCAGCTGGCTCAGCCACCCTCGCCCATCCTCCCTGATACACTGCACCCCCATCTAACTCAGGTGAGCGCCCATCACAGTTTGCCTCCCTGGAGCCCGGGACTGCCCTGCCGGCCCCCGGCCAGGGCACGGTGAGCAGCAGACGCTCCGTAAGTGTTTGTCGAGTGAAACACGTGGGACCCCTCCGGCCCGAAGGGAGGTGGCAGGGAAGGCCTTCTGGGAGGGAGGGAGGAAGCGGGAAAGCCGTGAGGTCGGGACCCCATGGGACTTGCTGGGGAGGTGGCCCCGTGGGCAGCGGTCAAGGGGGGGTGGGCGGAGGGTGCAGAAGCGGGCACCGGCCAGCTGGAGGCACGAAGGGGCCCTGTGAAGGGCACATCCTTTGGCTTCAAGGGGAAGAAAACGTGCCCGGACTCGGGCGTGGGGTCTCCAAGGCCATGGCCCCTTGCTTTCATCTCCCCCATCAGGTAGATCAACGACAGCCCGGACTCCACCCCTCCAGGGCAGAACCCCCAGAGGACTGAGCTCTGTGGGGGCAGGGGCAGGGGAGGGGGAGAGGCCGGGGGGCCCCAGTCCCGCGGTGCTGAAGGAGGCCGATGTCGGCTCCCTGACCGCGTCGGGAAAACAGCCGAGGGGCCGGCGGCGCCGAGCCCGTTTGCCCCGGCTGCCTTCAGAAAGTTCCACAAAGCCGGCGGCTCGGAGCAGCGGGAGTGGACTCGGTCGCGGAGGCTGGCTTCGCTCCGCTCCCGGGGCTCAGGGCTGGCTCCTCGGGCCGTGGGGTAGGGTCTGCTCCGGGCCCCCTCCCGCCCTCGCAGGCGGCTGGCACCCCCAGGCCTCCGTGGCTTGTGAGCGCATCACCCTGATGCGGCTCCGCGTGTCTGTGTCCAGATCTCCTTCTGTAAGGTCACTGGTCGTGGGATACAGGGCTCAGCCCAGTGACCTCTCTGTCACTCAGCAATCTGCAAAGACCCTGTCTCTGGCCATGCCACCATCACAGGTCCGGAGTTAGGGCTCCAGCATCCCTTTTTAAGGAGGCAGATGAACCCATGTCACAGGCCAGCAAATACAAACGCACACGGGCGGGGGGCGCTGCCTTCCAGGGCTGTCCATTTTGGGGTCGCCCCCTCCACCAGGCACTGCTGCTGGCCCTCCTCCTCTCTGGCCCGGGCCTCTGGCCTGGCCCCCCTGCCCCGGGGCAGACCTCACTGTCTGCGGGGAAGGCCGGCCAGCGGTCTGCTCCGTGCGGCCCCAGCCCACTTCCCTCCATCAGCACCTGCCTCCACGCCCCGCCCGGACCGGGCCTCAGCCACGCTCTCGGCTCGCGCTTGGGAGCGCGGACCGGTCTCTCTGTCCAGTGCTCCCAGCCCTGCTCCTCTCGGGACCCCTCCCCCACTTCAGGAAGGCCAGGGCCTCCTCTCCGTGCGGGGACTTGGGCGACCAGGCCTGCGTTTCAGGCCCAGAGCACCCCCACCTTCCTGAGCACTGCCACCCAGCCCTGGCGTCCCTGAAGAGAGGTGAAGGTCGACCTGGTGCACCAAGTGCTCGCTCCCACACAGGACGCGGGGGAGGGGCTGCCGGACCACAGGGCGTTCTTGGTGGTCACCTCGACTCTTGCTTCAGAGGTGTTGAGAATCCAAGTAAGAGAATGTCACCTGTCATTGAACAGAAACTGTCGAGAGGCAGGGTTTCTTTTGTATTCTCAAGGGGGGGTTGGGACACAGGGCCCTCCCCACCATCATCTCAAGGCTCTTGGCTGGGAGCTGAGTGCTCCAGGATCCTTGGGCAAAATCCTGACCCTTTTTCCTCATCTGGGGGATCCTGCCTGGGCCCAGAGGGACCAGGGGCTCCCTTGGTGTTCTAAGAGGCTGTGGACCATTCCAGAAGGATGCTGAGGGGTTATTAATAGTGACTGGCTCAGAACGGCGAGGGGCGGGGGTGGGAGGAAGCTGATGTTTCAGTCTGGTGCTGTTTCAATTTGTTCTTAACAGGATGTATCTTTGCATTTGTAATTTAAGAAGAAAATGGAAAGGATTTGAAAAAATGCAGGGGCGCAAAGAGGAGGGAACACCTTTTTCGTTGCCTGTCACCTCCAGCTCTCTCCATGTCACCCTCGTGCTTGGGTCCCTGTCCTCTCGATACAAGAGGGCTTTGTCTAGGGCTGTCTGACCCACCCCTGTCCCGTCCCTGCTGTGTGTGCGTGGAGGGTGGGTACGCTTATGCGTGCGGCCTTAGCACCCACCCACACTGGGGCTCGTCACTCGCCGGCGTCTCCTCTCAGGCCAGGGATGGGGTGAGCCCCCAGTCCCCAATAATGGGCAGCACCCCTTCCTTTAACAGACGTTTGCAGTGTGCCACATGGAGCTCCGCGGAAAGGAGCACAGTGGGTGTCCACGGGCGTCCCCTGCCTGAGTGACTGCAGGGCCCACCCCACCCAGGCCAGCAGTTGTTTGGCTCGCCCAAGCTCCCCACCCGCGTGGCTGGTGGCATTGTGCCGAGCAAGTGGGATGTTGGACTTGGATGGGGGTGGGCGGCGGGGAGACCTCCCTGGGCAGATTTCTGGGGCGCTCGGGCTGGGGGCGCCTGGCGAGCTCCGGAGGAAGCTGCCAGCCCTCCCGCCTGCGCCGCTGGGGGCCGCCCGCGGGCCGCGCTGGCCAGAGCGCGCCGTGCGCCCCAGGCCCCGCGTCCGCACGCTCAGCAGCCGCGGCGGCGACAGGAGCGGCGGCGGCGGGCGGCGGGCCGGGTGGCAGGAATGCGGAACCGGTGCGCGGGCTGAGGCCTCCCAGGATGGCGCAGGGGCGGCGGCCTCGGCGGGCGGCCTGCGTGGGATCCTAGCGCAGTGGGGTGGACACTCCCCGCCCCCGCCCCGGCTCCGGCATCTCGGGCGGGCGACATCGCTGCCATGGCCAAGGAGCTGCGGAGGGCCTTCCTGGAGCTGCTGCAGCGGCCGGGGAACGCGCACTGCGCCGACTGCGGCGCCCCGGGTAGGTGCGGACCGCGTGGGCGCGGGGCCAGGGTGGATGCGGGCCTCGGTGGGTGCGCCCCGGCGGGTGCGCCCCGCGTAGGTGCGGACCGGCGCGTGCCCGGCCAAGGTGGATGGGGCCTGGGGTGGGCGCGGGCCCCGGTGGGTGCGCCCCGCGTAGGCGCAGAGCGGTGGGTGCGGGGCCAGGGGGACGCATCCAGGGGTGGGTACGGACGCGGATGTGTGCGCGCCGGGTAGGTGGTGGTCTGGGTGGGCGCCTGTCTGGATGCCGGCCCCGGGGACCGGGGACCGAGAGGGCTGCTGCGGCGCCTGCGTGGCTCCGCCGCCGCGCGCAGCTTGGTCCTCGCTCGGGCGGGGCGCGGCCCGGAGCGCACCTGCTGGGACCGGGAGTCGCCGGCCCGCGGCCCCCGGGCCTGTGGCTGTCGCCTCCTCCCCTCTTCTTCCCCCAACCCCTCGGCTTGTCTCACTGCCATCCTCGGACCGCGGCTGCGTTGCGAAACCCGGGGCTACGCAAAGAAAAGAAAGAGGAAATCGCTCCTGGTGACAGGCGGCCGGGACAGACTGCGCGGAGCGGCCCAGGGGCTTCTGTGAGTGGGTGTGGGGTCCATCTGGCTCCCGCCACCTGGAGGTGGCTGACGTCACGGCCCCCCTCTGGAACCGCTCTCTTGCACCCTGCAGAGATCGGGAGGGAGCGGCGGCCTCCACGTGGACCCGGCGGAGGGCACCCCTCCCCCAGCACTGGCTCCTTGCCGCTCCGAGCAGCAGCAGGCCCGCCTGCACCCCGCCCTCCCAGCAGGCTTCTCCCGGACTCTGCTCCTGGTGGCCTTGCTCTGGGTGGTTTCCAGGGTGCCGGCATCCTGGGGTGCTCCCCTTCCCTTCCTGGGGCTACTTGTCCTGGGATTGGCAGGCAAAGGGATGGGGCAGGACTCTGCTTCTCGGCTGGCAGGGGTGGGGCTGGCACAGCCTCTAGAGGCTCACCTGCTCATGTCCCCAGCGTGGAGAGTGGCCCCACTGAGGGGCTGTCACCCAGGCCCCAGGGACCCTCACTGGGGGCTCCCAGCTTGAGCCTCCCAGAACAAAGCCAACATACACGGAGTAGCCAAGGTCCCCAGAAGGAAAGTGAGAAGACCCTGCATTTATCTTGGGACAGCATTTGTCCCTGGACAGTCCCCAATGGGCCCCAGTCCCCTGTCCTCCCTTCTCGCCCATCCACTGGGCTGGGAGGGCTCTCTGGCAGTCCCAGATGCTACGAAGCTGTTGGTCAGCTGCAGTGTGGCCACATGGGGCCACACCAGGAGCTCAAGTGTCCCACAGGGGAGGCAGAGATGGGCTTTTCCAGAAGCCGAGTGGGCCGAGGTGGCCTGTGCCAGGGCCCCCTGAGTGGGGCGGGGTGGGAGTGGCATCTCCGTCACCACGGGCCACTGCTCCTGGCGGCAGGGCCAGCGCACCGCAGACCGCCCGCGGCACCCTCTCCAGACCTGTTCCCACTTGTTCAGGAACCCGGCGAGGCGGCGAGGAAGGGCAGCCAGCTCGCTGCTCTCAGGCCTGGCCGGGGGCGGGGGCAGGGGAGGGGCTGGCCCTGTCCCTCTCCTTCCTGGCCATGGCCCAGGAGAGCCTCTCTCCAGCCATCTTGCTCCCTCCAGCCTGGCCGGAGGGAGGGGTCTTCCTTGGTGTGGCAGGCCCTGCCGTGCCCAGCCCAGCCCCCGCTCTGGGGGCTGTCGCCCATGGCGAGCCCTGGCAGAGCCCCGCCCTCCCTGGCGCTGGGCTGAGCCTCCGGTTTTCAGTTGTCCCGTGACGCCCGCATCTTGCTCTCCTGCTCCATCTCACCAGCAGCCTGTGGAGCAGGCGGCATAGGCCTGTCACCTGCATTTTACGGCCGGGAAACTGAGGCCGGGGACGTGGCGCCTCAGATGCAGACCAGGGCTCCTAAGGCCCGCCGCAGCCCTGCCTGCTCCACGGTGCCCCCTCCCCGGCCTTCGCCCCCATGCCCACAGTGTTGGCCAGAGGCCCGCGGCCCTGCCTGCCCACGTGGGCCCAGTGGACCGTCCACCCACGGGCTCTGCTTCTCAGCTGACGGCCCGCTGGTTTGTCCGTGCTCCGTGCCGCTGGGGCCTCCAGTCCCTGCCGTGGCCCAGACGGGCAGCAAGGACCCCCCTGGCACCAACGGGGGAGGGGAGTGCTGTGTGGCGCCGTCGTCAGAACACCAGCGGCTGCCAGCCGGGGCCGGTGGTGCTCGGTGCCCCGGCGGCAGGGCTTGGGCAGCGCTGGCCGGCCAGGGCTGCGGGAGGGGGCATCGAGGACCCCTGCAGCCCTGGGACCTGCTCCGGAACCCCCACTGTGTGCCCAGTGGCGGGCTCCCCCGTCCTTGTCTCATGGCCTCCCAGAGGGCTGCTTCTCATCACAGGCCAGGGGTGGGGTGGGGAGGGAGGAAGCAGCGCCTCCAGGCTTCCTCCGAGTCGCCCACCTAGGTGGGACAAGTGACAGAGACTCCCCTTGAGCCTCAGTGCCGATGTCCCAGAAGGACGTGGGGCCTCAGCTCTTTAGCGGGCCTGGGCCGTGAGTGGTAATCGAGGTACTCGGTGCACCTCGTCCGGGCCCCTGAATGGCCTGGGCGGGTGGCCGAGGGCAGCTGGCCTGCCCTCCTGCTGGAGAGGCTGGGGCTCCGTGCGATGTCCGGGCCTGGCCAGGTGGGTGTTGGGGCCTCCACGTGGGGACCCTGCTGCTCTGGCCTGTGTGCTGGAGCCGGGACCCAGGGACGCCTGGCTGTGAGTGGCCCTAGGGCCTGAACTCACTGCACTGGGCTGGAGCGTGTGCCTGCCGGCCCCAAGGGTGAGCTCAGAGCAGGAGCCCCTCATTCAACCCCGGCAGGCTTCAAGGCAGAGGTGACTTTTCAGAGGTTGCTGTAAGCCAGGGTAGGAGCACCTTGGTGGGGAGGAATTTCAGGGATTCAGCCAAGTTTTGGGGGGATCGCCTGAGAGGATGGGGGCAGGGGGCTGCCGAGGAGCAGGCCGGACACACGTGCCCCAGCAACCCCTCACCCAGGCGCGGTGTTTGGGTTTCAACATTTTCTTTTTAATTTTAGTAAAACATACCGCAGGGCCTTGAATAGTGCTGTTTCGGTGTCCCGTGGATGATAAAATCCGGTCCCTGTCGGCGTGGAGAGTGCGCGCCCTGCCCAGGACGCGTGGGTTTTCGCGACCCGCCTCCCTCCCGCGCCCCGCAGCTGTGCACGCGTGAGTGTGGGTGCGCGCGGCCGCCCGAGGCGCAAGGGCCCCACCTGCTGCCTTGACCCCGGGGGGCCCCGGAACTGGAAGCCGCGGGCTGCAAAACCATCGTCCCTCTCCTGTTTTTATTCACCTTTCTCACGTGTGTCCGGAGCTCGCGTTTGTTTCAGCGTTGACTTAAGTGTTTCGGGGCCTCCGAGCAGAGGTCAGGTGGCGCTTCTGGGATGGGAGCGTGCTGCGGGAACGCGGCGGGGCCCTCGCTTAGTCAGGCGGCCTAGGGGGCCACCGGTTTCCGGTCACCGTCTCCAGGGGCCGCCGTGCGCGCTGTCGCAGAGCCCCCGCGGGCAGCTCGGGGCCCTAAGCGCACGCGCCCTGTCGCGCGGCCGTCACCGCTGCCCTCCGCGACTCCCCGTCCTGTAGAGCTGGCCTCCGTCGCGTCGCCCCTCGGCGACACCCGCGCGCCCCCCGCCGGCACGCTGTCCTCCGGGTCCGGCGTGCTGCAGCGGGCGGCAGAGGCACCTTCCTGTGGACAAAACGACATATGATTGACAGGTGACGTCGCGTGAGCCCACGGTGCACGGCACAGCAACTAGGTGTTTGCGTGCGCGGCGCCGGCGCCAGGTCTGGTTAGCACCCGCCACCGCGCCCCGCCGAACCGGCCCGGTGCCGGGCCCCAGCTCCGCTCCCCCGCCGTGCCCCTGCGCGCGCGCACTCACCTCGCCCCCGGCGTGGGCGCCTTCGGACCCCCTTACCTGCTTTCCGCCCCCTCTGTTCTCTCAGCTGTGAGTTTGGGGGTTTCTGTTTGTTCTTAGACCCCACGTCTGGTCTTTGTCTTCCTCTGACTTATGTCACCGAGGTCCATCCACGCTGTCTCAAACGGCCGGACAGTGCTCCGATGTGTACGTACCACACTCCCCATCCGTCCGCGGACACGAGCTGCCTCCCCGGCTGGGCTGTTGTCCATGCTGCAGTGGATACGGGCCGCAGACGCCTTTTCCTTAGTGTTTTCGTTTTCTTTGGATCAATACCCAAAAGTGGGGGTGCCGGGTCTCAGAGAGCTGGGGTCTCCTGCTGCTCTCCACAGCCGCACCAGCTCACGTTCCCTCCCACCGTGCAGGAGGCGCCCTGTTCTCCACGGCCTCGCCCACGCCTGTCGGTTCTCGTCTTTTCCATGACGGCCGTTCTGACAGGTGTGGGGAGGCATCTCGCTGCGGCTTCCACTGGCATCTCCCCGACAGTCGGTGCTGTGGAGCCCCCTTTCGAGTGTCTGCTGGCCGTTTGGATGTCTTTCAGATTCTCCGAAAATGTCCAGATTCTCTGCCCATCTTTTAATTAGATTTTTTTTCC
>CM053515.1:582962-614443 GCA_028627145.1 Eidolon dupreanum
TGCTGTGTCTGCCAATTTGCACTTCTTGATCCCGTCGCCTTTTTCCCCAGCCCCCAGCCCCCTCCCAGCTGGCCAGTCCGCTCTCTATAAATCTGTTTTCATCTTATTTACGTATATTTTTCTCTAGATTCCACACATAAGTGAAAACATATATTTGTCTTTCTCTGCCTGACTTACTGCACTTAGCCTAATACCCTCTAGGTCCATCTCTGTTGTTGCAAATTGTAAGAATTCCTTTGTTTTTGTGGCTGAGTAGTATCCCGTTGTGTGTATATCACAACTTTTAGATCCAGTCGTCTGCTGATGGGCACTTAGGTAGCGTCCATATCTCGGCTTTTGTGGCTACGTGGCCATGAACATAGGGGCGAATGTATCTTTTTGAATGCGTGTTTTGGATTTGTTTGTATAAATACCCAGAAGCGGAATTAATTTTCTGAGGAACCGCCACACTGTTCTCCGCAGCGGCCGCTCTGACTTGCACTCCCAGCAGCAGTGCACGAGGTCCCTTTTCCCCACGTCCTCACCAACACTGGTTTTATGATTTATCGATGACAGCTGTTCTGACAGGTGCGAGGTGACATCCTTGGGGTTTTAGTTTGCATTTCTCTGACGATTAGTGACCTTGAGCATCTTTTCATATGTTCTTCGGCCATCTTTATGTCCTCTTTGGAGAAATGCCTATTGAGGTCTTTTGCCCATTTTTTAATTGGATTGTTGTTTTTGGTGCTGGGTTATAGGAGTCCCTTGTATATTTTGGGTATTAACCCCACAGTGGATGTATCATTGATGAATATCTTCTTCTGTTCAAGGGCTTGTCCTTTCATTTTGTTTCCCTCGCTGTGCAAAGCTTTTTAGTTTGAGGTAGTCCCATTGGTTTATTTTTTTTCTTTTGTTGCCTTTGCCCGAGGAGACACATCAAAAAGACACTGCTGAGAACAACGTCTAGAGTTTACTGCCTTTGATTTCTTCTAGGCGTTCTACGGTTTCAGGTCTTACATCTAAGTCTGATGCATTTGTACTTTATTCTTATGATGTAAGAAGGTATCCAGTTTCGTTTTTTTGCACATATCTGTCCAGTTTTCCCAACACAAGTTATTGACCATGCTGTCTTTCCCCTGTTGCGTGTTCCTGCCTTTGTCATAGATGAAACGGCCACACAGGCGCGCGTTTATTCCTGGGCTCTCTGTTGCGCTCCGTTGATCTGTGTGTCTGTTCTTAGCCAGCACCGTGCTCTTTGATCCCTGTAACCCTGTGTTGGTTTAACGTGCACTCCTGGCGTTTGCTGTTTCGCAGGGGTGCTCAAAGCAGGCAGCGTCCTGTTCCCTGACGTCCTGCTGAGGGAGACGGAGGCCGTCATCCACAAGCATCGCTCTCCCACCTACTGCGAGCAGCTCCTGCAGCACGTGCGGGCCGGGCCGCCTGCTCAGTGACGGGGCCGGGAGCAGGGCCCTCCGCGCTGCAGCTGGAGGGGGCGGCGGACCCCGGCCTCCCCCGCCCCGCCTGCGGCTGTGGCCCCCAGCGTCACAACGGACGCCTTGCGTCAGCAGCCTCGAGCACACACAAGGGACCCTGGCGGCCAGAAGGGTGTGTTTCCCAAGAAAAATGCCCTGTGTTCTCCTGGGGCAGTGTTTCAAACCCAGCAGTTTCTGAAATAACATTCGCGAGTGGCTCTATATGCTCATGTCCTTCTATGCAGTTCATCAAGAGGTCTGCCAAAAATCTGCAGCTACTTTAAATTAAAACTCAACGTCAGCCACGCACACAGGCGGCCAGGCCAGCTCGCGCTCCGGGTTCCGGGGTCCGGGGTCACTGGCTCCAGTGCCCACCAAGAATGTCCTCAACTGTTTTTCTAAAAAAGCCAAGGGGATTAGAAGGGAATTCCATTCTTTAGATTCTGTCCACTGACACTCAGTGTCTCAGTGAACAGACTACGGAGAGTTTGAAATCTCAAGAACGACCATCAGTGAAATTTTTCCCATTTAAAACCGACTGGAACTTAAAATGTCAGGTGGCTGCAGTCGGTCACAGTATTTTTTCTTAGGTCAGTAATGCTAAGTGTTGAAAGTAGAATATTTAATCAGCTATAATTTTGGTTGTTTTCTTACAAGTAGCAATAAAGTAAAATTGTATTTTATTCTCCAGAACTTTCTACACCCAAGTGCCTAAAAGGTTTCAATTTAAGTGGTTATTATTTCCATATGTTAACATAAGGGGAAATGCTGTATTTTTCAACAATCAAATATTAACATTTATGTTTTGTTATTTGAAATTTAATTAAAAATATTTATTATTATTTCATATGCCTATCTTTTTTTGTATGTTTTGATAATTGACACTTTTAGAAATCGCTCATTTTTTCCTTAGATTTAACCCCAAGGTGAACCCAGCCTCCAGCATGCTGGGCTCTGCAGTGTCTGCCTCAGCTCGTTGCAGTGCCCTCTCTGGCCACCAGGTGGCAGGAGCGCCAGGCTGCCGTGGGCTCGCGCGCGCGCGCGCGCGCGGGGGGGGGGGGGGGGCCCCTCTGGCACCAGACAGTGGAGTCGCTGCTGCCCAGGCCCCCAGGGCCACATGCCCTGGCTGCACTGCCATGACCCTGAGGTCGGACTCCCAGATCCCTGAGCCCTGAGTCTGATTGGTGGGCACAGGGATCTGGGAGGCCCTCAAGTGTGGTCTTGCTCATGCAATAGTTCCCAACCTGCCCTTTGCCCTCTGTACCCTCTGCCTGTCCCCTCCTTGGCGTCACCTGAAATCTGCTAAAACCGCCAGCTGTTGGCCGCACCCCACGCCTGCCCACTGAGCCCTCTGGGGGACTGTCGCCCCGAGCCCCGTGCATTCACGTCCCGCCAGGAGCCCACCTCCCATGTTGTCAGCCGTCAGGTGTCACAGGGACTGAAGTAACTGGCAGAGCTCGGCTGAGGGGACACACCGTCCTCGACAAGCCGGCGCGGGCTGGGCGCTGGCGTCCACGGGCAAAGCGCTCGTGCGTGTCTGCCACGTGCGTCTGTCAGGGCGGTAGTCAGGGGCAGCGTCACCATGGCTCGGGACCCCTGGCACAGCGTCAGCAGGTGTGCGTGTGCAGAGAAAGACAGTGCTCGGACGGCGGAGGCTCAGTGACCTGGACACCCCAGCGCGTCCCGTCCTTCTGCACCGAGTTCTCTGAAAGTCATGTTATTCACTCGATTCAACCGGCAAAGAACGCAGCCCTGACTAGGTGATAGACAGCATTGTCGAGGCAGCGTTTACACACCGTGACGCTCAGTCACGCTGAGTGTGCAGCTGGGTGAGTTTCAGCAGACTAACAGAGCTGTGCACCCGTCACCACAGCCCAGTTTGGGAACACGTCTGTCACCCCACAGCGTTCCGTCAAGCCCGTTTGCAGTCAGCCCCCACCCGTGCCCCCAGCTCCAGCCAACCACTGGCCCGATTCCGTCTCCAGCTTTGTCTGTCCCCCACTTTCCATGTAAAGGGAACCACGTGTCTGACGTGGCTTTTTCCACTCAGCGAAGTTTGAGGCGGTTCACCCACATGCTGGGGCGGGGCCAGCTGGCTTTCTGTGAAGGGCCGCACCGTCCCCACCACAAAAACACCACTGTCATGTTCACCTGTCGATGGGCACCTGGGTTGTGCAGTTGGCGGCTATTATGAATAAACTGCGGTGGCATCTGTGAAACGCGTGGGCAGGTCCCATCGCTCTTAGGTGGAGACCTCAGAGCCGAATCCCTAGGTCACAATGATCCATAGTCGTCTCCGATAGACTGATCTATTGCTACTTTAACTGCTGTCTTGAAGTGCCCTTGATCTACAATTAACTGCACACACGGAAAGTGGGCAATTTACTAAGTTTTGATGTGTTTACGCCCATGAAACCACAGCCACATCACGGCAAGCGTCCCCATCGCTGCCGGGGGCTCTGCTTCCCACCCCTCACCTCCAGGCGACACCGACCTGCCTGGGTCACTGTATGATGGTTGGGCATTTTTTAGAATTATCTGTAGATCTGTATAAAATATACTCGTCCTGCTTCTTTCACTTGGCATTTGTTTGGTTGTGCTTTCCAACTCCTATATCCACGTGGCTCCTGCCTTTCACCCTACAAGCCACCTTACTGAGCCCGCAGGGAGCACCCCAGTTAATATCAAACCCCTTCCCCTTTGACAACCATTGTCTCGGTCTCTGTACAGATCTGTTCCTGTTTTGTTTATTCATTTGTTTTTTTTAGATTCCACATATAAGCAAAATCATATGGTATTTACCTTTCTCTGACTTATTTAGCATGATACACTCTAGGTCCATCCGTTTTGTCACAAATGGCAGGACTTCATTCTTTTTTACGTCTGAATAATACTCCACTGCAAATTTGTACCACCTCTTCTTTATCCAGCCATCTATTGATAAACACCTAGCTTACTTCCATTTCTTGGCTAGTGTAAATAATGCTGCAATGATCATAGGGGTGCATATGTCTTTTCAAATTAGTGTTTTGTTTTCTTCGGATAAATAGCCAGAAGAGAAATGGCTGGGTCTTATGGTATATCCATTTTTAATTTTTTGAGGACCCTCCGTACTGTTTTCCATAGTGGTTGCACCAATTTGAAGTCCACCGACAGTGCACGGAATTCTTTACATCCTCGCCAATGCGAGGTTTTCTTAATGTGTTGGAAAGTGTAATTTGAAGAGACAAGGCAGTGTGTGTTGTTGGCTGACAACAGATGGTAATTGTAGACGGAAGAATCTATTTAGAAGTCTGTGTGTTCTCTTCCTGGACTAACTGCTGGTTTGTTTGTTTGTTTGTTTTTTACGCCTACGGCACCTGGTCTTCCCAGGCGGTCTCCCATCCAAGTACTAACCAGGCCCGACCCTGCAGCCTCTGCTGGCACTTTTATACTGTAGGATTTTGTTAGTTTCTTTATATCTCCATTCTTCAAAATGTTGGAGCTGAAGTTTTGGTTAAGATTGAGAGGAAAGGAGGTGGTGACGACAGCTAGTGTAAAGTGGGGAGAGAATAGTGGCCTTTTGAACTCGTGTAAGGGGACTGGGTTTGGTGCAGAACGCCAGCCTCTGTTCAGTCCCCTAATGACAGGCATCTGAGTTGAGATTTTTCACTGTCAGGATCAATTATTTTGGGGTCTGTGTCCACGCAGGAGATATTTGGGGTTTAATGTAAGCACACACATCGCTCTCGCTGCGTACACAGCCATAGATGACCAAGACTGGCATGTGAACAAGCTGCCGCAAATGACCCTCCTGTGAAGATGTCACCTGCCCTTGGGAAGTGACGCTGGTCTTAGTGGTAGAACGCCAGCTTCAGCAACTAACACCTCTCATCGAAGTGCCTTAGCCTCGATCTCTTCCTCTAATTCGTGAAACTATGTCAGGAAGTCCTGCGAACATTTCACAGACAACTTGAAACCGTGGATGACATTCGATGGCTAAACCAAGATTAGGAATTGCTAATTTGGAGTATAAGCTTTCTGCAGAATAAAACTCTCTTATTACAGCACAGTGTTTCTGACTCTGAGTTCACAGCTGACTTCTCTCCGCAGTCCAGATGCCCCAGGGCCCCTTGGTGTCCTGAAATGACGCACGCCTGCTCCGGCCGCTGGGGACTCCCGCGGGCGCTTATAGGTCTCCTGGGGCTCCCTGCAGGCCGGTCCTCCTTTGGCTGGGCCGGCCAGAGATCCCCGTCCCGGCTGCTCCCTTCTTCCCAGCATGTCGCAGTGTCTGGCCTCTCTCCGTACGTTGGACAGATGCCCTCCTACGGGCACACAAGAGTGTGACCGTCAGTGCGGGCACTGACCGGTGACCTCGAGAGCGTCGCCTGCACCTGTCTTCGGCTGGCTCCGCCCCCGTCCGGCGACCGCGCTCCAGCACGGCCTCCGCGTCTCGGATCCGCCCAGCCGCCGCTCAAGGCGTCCGCGGCCAGAGGCCGAGGCGCGTCCACTTGCACCGGGCGGCCGCCGCTTCCCAGCCGCCCTTGCGGCTCGGGCGCGGCCACGTGACGCGAGCTCGGCCAATCGGGGCGCCGGCGCGGCTTTGGCGGGCATGCGCAGAAGCACGCCCGGCGGCGCCGGCGTCAGGGGCGTGAGGCGCCGACCCGGGGGCCGCGGCGAGGCCGGGCGGCCCGAGGGGGTCGCGCCGCGGGGCTGCGCTCCGTCCTCCGGCCGGGCCCCGAGGCCCCGCCCTGCGCGTGCGCGTAGCGCCTGCGCCCAAGCGCGTCCCGGGCGCGCCCCCCGCCCCGAGGCCCCGCGCGGCCCTTCCTCCCGGTGCCCGGCGAGCGCCGGGCCGCGCGCTCGTGGCCTCGGGCTGCTCACGGACGTGGACGTGCCGGTCGCAGGCTCGGGCCGGGCGGGGACCCCGGGAGCCCGCCGGGAGGGGCCCCGCGGGCCGGAGCTGGCGCAGGGCGGGGAGAGGGCGACCCTGCAGGAACACGCCGGCCGGCAGACGCAGTAGAACCGAGGGAAGATCAGCCTTAGGCAAACCCATGTGAAAACTGTCGCAAGCAACTGTTGGCTGCTACTGCTGATGGACGCTAAGATTAGCGGGCAAAGTTTTGAAACAAACATGACGTCATTTCAAGTATCTCCCCCGAGATATTTGTTACATACAAAGGGACAGGTAGTAACTTCATAGTGGAGAAACAACCTGCCCACCTTCACCGAGTGGCCAAGGCACAACAGTGACCGCACGAACCTCGCACACGACGCACCCAGGATGACAGTACGTCTGCAGTTGTCTTGCCAAAAATGCACAACCTCTATCCAATCCTGGGGAAACGGGCAGACCCAGACAAGGAGGTACTACCTCACTTAGCAGTGCTCTCCAAAAGGGCCAAGCTCCTGAGAGACAGATTGTGAGGCACCTGCCAGTTTAGAGGAGTCTAAGGGGACATGACAATGCAATGTACAAACCTAGGTTGCCCAGGACCTAGTAAAGGACAGTGGAAACACGTGAAATCTGAGTAAAGCCTGTGGTTTAGCTGACAATGTTTGCTGTAGGCTGAATGTTCATGTCCCCATAAAATTAACATGTTAAAACCTAATCCCCAACGGGATGGCATTTGGAGGCGGAATCTTTGGGAGGTGATTACATAATGCAGGTGGAGCCCACGTGGGTGAGATTAGTGCCCTTATCAGAGAGACTCAGCGAGCTGGCTTGTCCGTTCCACGGCCGTCTACGAACTAGGAAGTGGGCTTTCACCAGACACCCAAGTGGCCAGTGCCTTGATTTTGGACTTCAGCCTCTGGAACTGTGAGAGACAACCATTCTCTGTTTAAGCCACCCAGCCCGTGTTATTTTGTTAACGCAATCTGAGCAGTATTGGACCAGAATTCATTTTCTAGCTTTGATGCTTGTGCCATAATTACATAACATTAGGAGAAACTGGGCAAAGAGTATATAGGGCCTCTCCATATAATTTTTGCAAAATACCCGTGAGCTCAGGTGAATTCATCTCTCTCCTGGGCTGAGTGAACAAGGAACATTGAGCATCTGGGCTGACCCTTGTGTCTCAGAAAAGAGCAAGCTGGCGGGAGGCTGGAGTGGGTACCCCTGCACGGAATCTCAGCTGTCCCAACCTGTCCTGGAGTGGCAGGTACAAATGCCCTGAGCGAGAGCAAGCTTGAGGACACTGAGGATGCCAGGCCAGCAGCATCGGACAAGCGAGAGGAAGATGGCAGGCGAGCTTGGACAGCCAGATTCAGGCCGCTGGGGCCGCTGTTCTCACCGCCCCCTTCACGTCTCCTCCCACCTGCATTATGATTTATTCTTTTAGGTTTTCCTTGAGTACCTGCATAGCGTTAAATAACATCCCATACTTAAACCTCTGTCTTCCGCCGCCAGCCTGGGACAATGTCCCGGTCCTCCCCCACCACAGGAGATGGGGACCCACCCTTTCCTCTGCCCCGCCCTTTCCGGCCCCCTCCCAGCTCATGCAGGCTAGACTCCAGCTTGCAGGTCTCTAAGGTCGCTATATACGGATAGAGCCGATTGGGAATATCTACTTTTTTTCTGCTTGTAGATTGATTCCCAAGGCAAGACCCACCTCGGCGTGTTCTGATTACGGCCCTACGTGGTCTAGTTATTGAACTGCATGTCGAGTCAGCACGTTCCTCTTCAGGCTCAGCGTCCTTAAAGAAGTGATTACACTCCAGGAATTGCACAAAACAATGCCATGGTTTGCTTCACTTTCTGTTTGGACCACAGCTTCTTTCATATCATTTGCTGAGTTTCTGATTGCCTTTATTTTTTCTTACTGACAAAAGAAGGGAGTTTCTTCACCGTATAGTCACGTTGACCCAGCCCCGATCCCGACCCTGCCGGAACGCCCTCCCTTCCCCCAGCCGCCCTTCTCAGCGCCGTCTGGCCTCTGCTGTCTAGGCCTGCTGCCCAGCATCACTGCGGACACCCTGCATGGCCCTGCTGCTGCTCACTGGCCCCGTGCTGTCCCTGTGCATGGCGTCCTTCACTTGCTGAAGGACATTACACCCACTTCCACATACAGGGACGTCTTTGCATATCTAAGAAGGCCTTTAATTTGCCCTCATAACTGGGCATAGATTTCCAGATCCCAAATTTCCCTCCGGATTTCAAAGGCACAGCTCTGTCATCGTCTTGCTGTTGACAGTGTGATGGTCATTCCTTCGTAGGAGTCCCAAGTATTATCTGTAGATGCTTTTAAGATCTTTATCCCTAATGTTCCAAAATTCCACAAGAACAGTCCAGATGGACATCTTTTTTTCATGCACCCTGTTCTGTGCTTGAGGGACCTTCACCGTCTATAATTTTTCATTGTTTTCTTTAAGAACTTTCTGTTTTCTTTCTGGAACTTCCGTGGTGCTGAGCGTCCTGGGCTGGTTTCATTCCCCACCTGTCCTCCTTTCTCCTTCCTTATCCTCCTCCCTCCTCTTTGCCTTATTTTGCTCATTTTTCCTATGTCCTGAAATAGTTATTTGCTTTACTCTCTAACCTTTCTACTGACCTTTTTCTTTCCATCATTTACTTTTTAAAAGTCTCTTTTTCTTTAAGTGGACTTCATTGAGATTTAGTTTACATATAATGAAATGGTCCCCTTTTAAGTGTCTATTTTGACGAGTTTTGATAAACATATACAGTTGAATAATTGCCACCACCCCAGAAAGTTTTCTTGGGCGCCTTCCTACACCCGGGCCTGGCCGCCGCTGCTCTGCTTTCTGTCACGGCCGGTCGCAGCTGCCTTTTGTAGACCGTGGTTCTCAGCAAATGCTCATGAGACTTAACGAGTTCTCGGGGAATGTCACCGTTTATTCCCCTTATGTTGCCACGGAATGGACATACCGCAGTGCCGTCTGTTCATCTGCTAAGCGACATTCGGGTTTTTCCACTTCAGTTGTGCATTCGGCTGCTGTGAACACCGGCGCACAAGTCTTCACATGCACACGTCTTGGTGTTTCACTTGGGCGGGTGCCTCGGAGTGGAAGGGCCGGATGGCACATTAAGGACATGTGTAGCTGCATGACCGACCTCTGATCCGCTCTCTGAAGGAGTCGTACCGTTGGATGTTCCCACCAGACCTGTGCGAGAGTTCGGTGTGCTCTGCCACCCCATCACGAGGTGCGGTCGGGACTCACGGCCGTCCCAGTGTCTGGACAGGCCCCTCTGCTACACGGGAAGGCTGACGGGAGCTTCGTGCCCCAGGCGTCCAGCTTGCTTTGTGAGGCGTGGACCCGGAGTGGCCGCTGGAGAGCTGCCAGGTGCCAGACTGGGGAGGGGGAGCCTCCGAAGCCCAGCCCCCTCGCCCCCCAGCAATGCTCCCCAGCCGTTGGTCCCGTTTCTTCGGGGGTGTCTGGCTTTGGACAAGGGAGCCAAGCCCGCTGCCAGCTGCTCCGTGGCCGAGGCGTGGGCGGGAGCAGCTGTCCCAGGCCGGCTTTAGTTAATCCCTGCGCACAGCCCCACCCCACACCGGCCTCTGCCGCCCCCCGCCCCCGGTGCCTATTCCGGGGAGCTTCTTCCTCCACTCAGACCTGTGCTTCCTCCTTGCCGAACTGTTGACACCTCATCTCCTGATGCCTCTCCTCCCACTCCCCACTTTCGTTTTCCTGTTTCTGCACGATCGTGTCGGTGAGACCGTGGGAGAGGAGGGCGAGACTGCCCAGTCCTCCACGGGCCCGGAGGCCTCGGTTTATGTCCAGGGCATGTGTGACAGAGAAGGACACTGTGAGATAGCTTACATATGTCCACTTTTATAAAAATATACATATGCATGCATAGTAAAGTGACAGACATAAAATGTTTAAAAGTTTACCTCTGAGCGATGGGATTAAAGTGATCTATGGGTTTTAAAATTTCTACATACTTTCATGTGTTTTCTACAAACTTCGGTTACAAGTGTGGCAGTTTGCACAGTGGCTGAAGCCTCAGGCTGTGGAGTCGCTGATCTGCACTTCCCAGTGGTCATCCAGCCTGTGCCAGCGGGGCGGCCCCTCACCCCAGCCTCCGCACTAGTGGGGCGGCCCCTCACCCCCGCCTCCGGGTCTGCATCGTAAGGGCCTCTGAGGGCCAGGCCGGCGTGCGCAGGCCAGTGCCCCAGGACTGGCCGTTACTCTTCTGCTTGTTTGGGATCAAACAGCAGCACTGACCCTCTCGTCCGTCCGGCTGTGAGCGCGTCGTGTCGCTGGGCACCTTCCAGGAAGAAGGCGCCGGCGAGGTGCTGCCTGGTGGCTGGGCGCGTGCGCCAGCATCAGCTCCGGGCGCCGTCTGCTGAAGAGGGCCACCGAGGTCGAGGAGAGAGAGCGCTGAGCACAGTCCCAGGACATCGCTGGCCGCCCGGGCCACTTGCTTGCCGAGGTGACCTCAGAGTGGCCCGTCAGTCCTCCGTGCCGGGGACAGGCAGCCAGTGTGTCTAGGGCAGTTCCCGCAGCACCGAGGCACTTGGACGCGGGAGGCGGGGAACGCGCGGTGGCCGTGCCCGCAGCCGGGCCGTCCCTGGTCCCTCAGTGGCTGCGCCGCCAGGCCCGGCCCTCGCAGACTGGGTTAGGGTGCAGGATTCCTCTGTGTCACATCGCTCGTCCCATGATGGATTCCTGGATGTGACATAAATGGCCAATGAAGAGCTACTAAGAGCTCGAATGGCCGTCGAGGAATCGCTGGCAGATTTGTCTGCCAGGAGACGGTGCCGCCGAGGGCGGTGGAGCCGCCGTTCTGGGCGCCTGCGGTGACTCTGGTCAGGGACGGGACTGGGACCCGAGCCTGGCACTTGCTGGGCAAATGCTGACAGGCAGCTTTCACCAGGTTTTTAGAAAGTGAGACCTGACGTGGGCTTTCCAGGGGCAGGGTGTCCGCACGCTGCTAGGTCTGGAGTCCACGGGTCCCGCGGCCCGCTGAGCTCCCGGCGCCCTGGTGCAGGCCAGGCCCCGGTGGCCGATGCCGATCGTGGGACAGTGGCAGCGGGTGTGTGTGAGACGGGGAAGGGGACAGTGACACCCACAGAAGGAAGGCGTTGCTTCTGGTGCAGATAAGGTGACATAGTGACACCAACTCCAGTGTTTCTAATTTTGTCTTGCTGTCGTGAGTTCCCTGGTCATGACCCCTGCTTTCTCCTTATCCTGCAAACACTTCCTTGGGCCACAGTGTCGCGTAGGCCCCGTCCAGAGGTTGTTTTGTCCTGTTTTAACTTTCCAAAGGTTTGAGGCAGAAGGCGTGTGTGTGGCAGCCTGCCTTCATTTTAAAGAGGCTCATGTATTAATTTATTGTATGAGAAGACAGAAAGAAGCATTACACAAACATTATCATTTGTTTCTCATGATGCTCACTATTCATTGCTACTAATTACGCTCTTAACTAGTCCTATGGTGGTTTTGTTTAAATAATAGCATTTATGTAACAGAAGAGGAAATAACAGAATAACGCATAGTTTCAAGGAAACACATATTTTATTCTTTATGTTAAAGTGAGAGCAACACCTTGGATAATTATATCTTGTCAGTGTTTCGTGGAGAGTCCGGTACGGCTGTGTCCTGGTCTGCACGCTAAAAACTTGTCCCCTGCGCCCATTCCAGGCACTCAGGTGCACCTGCAGTCACGTGGGTGCAGGAGGCCGGGCTGGATGTCAGGGGTGGGGACTTGGGGGCGACCTCTGTGACAAGGGGCCACACCGCACTTCTGCCCCAGACCCGTTTTCCACAGATCAGAGTGATCCACGGGCCCCTCTCAAATGAAAAATTATCTTCACAGACTCCCTCCCAGGGTACAGCAAGCATTTTAAAGTTTCTCCCAAAGGTACAATGCAAAACAGTTAAAAACGGAGTATAAAGCTGGGGGTTTTGGCTCTCACACAAAGCAACTGCCGTCACGGCGGGTGGGCCCGCAGGCAGGGGGCACTTCTCCTTCCGCCCTGCGTGCCCGGGGGGCCTGTGAGTGTCCCCCCACACCCGCCCGGCAGGAGTCTGGGGCCCTTCTCAGTGCAAAGGAATTGTTTTTGTTGGCTTCTGTTGTCGCCTCCGCCTCGCAGCAGCTACTCAGCTCCGTGATCTGCCATGCCAGCACCCCGAGACACCAGGTCCTGTCACACGGGAGCCGCATAGCCCACCACCCGCCGTCCTCAGCGAAGATCCTTGCAGTGAAGTGTAAACATGTTTAGTTCCAGGGCATCAAACGTCCCCGCCCTCGGGGTCACTCCCCGGCTGCCCCCAGAGGGCGGGCGTGTCCCCGGCTTAGGAAGTCCTGGAACAGAGGCAGGAAAACCTGTCGTCCCCGCTGACCCAGGGGTTCCACCTCCAGGGGTGGGTTTCAAGGAAATAGGAGGACGGAGGGCAAAGGCGACGTTCAGGGGTGTTCTAGGGCGTTCTCAGTGAAGACTGGGACAAGGGCACACACGTCCCGCCACAGTGAACCGCGAGGAGGAGCATTCGTTCAGACAGTAAGAAAGGCAGGCAGGTCACGAAGCCCACAGACGGACGGACGTGCGGTGTGATTCCATTTTGTTTAAAAAAAGGGGTGTCAGACGAGCGTCTAAAATAGGTGGCTATTTTTTGTGGGTCACCATAGCCATGTTCAAAGCGGTATTAGGTTTCCCCCTCTACCCGATTTTTTTAAGTTTTTTTCTACAACACCGAGATGGCTTGTGGAACAAAAAAATAATAGAAGCTTTAAAGACGGCCGTGACCACAGCTGCTCCCCCATCAGCCCGTCTCCGAGTGGGCGCATCCCGCAGCCTCTGCTCCAGACCCTCGGCGCGGCTCCCCCCCAGCGCGCCCCCAGGGTGTGCTCTCTCCCCGCCTTTTTCAGGGGCCCCCCAGGCAGCGCCTCCCACCCCCCAGCAGCAGCCTGCTTCCCATGCCGCCCGCCCTCGGGCTCCCCGGCCACCGTTTCCAAGCTGCCCTTCCCGGCGGAGCAGGTGGGGCTGACCGGTGGCGGGGAGTCATCCACGGAAGACCCCGGCCGCCTCCCAGCTGCCCGCAGCGTGCGTGCGAGCACGCCTCCCGTGACATTGACCGTCTTAACGATTTTAAGCACGCAGTTCAGGGGCAGTAAGCGCACACACTGTGTGTGGCCGGCACCACCGTCATCTCCAGAACTTTCCATTTTCCCAGACTGAGACGCTGTCCCCATCAAACGCGACCCCCCACTCCAGCCCGGGCGCCCTCCCTCCACTTCCGCCTCCTCTGGGTCCTCATACGAGTGAAGCACACAGTGTTTGTCCTTTCCTGTGGCTGGTTTCGCTGGGCACACTGTCCCCAAGGGCCATCCTCCGTGTAGCTGGTGCCGGTGCTTCCTTCCCTCCGAGGCTGAGCAGCTCCCACCGTGTGGCGTCCACACTGTGCCCTGCGTCCACGTGTGGACACCGCGCTGGCTTCCGCATTCTGGCCATTGCGAACAGCGCCGCCGTGGACATGGGGGCGCAGGTATCTCTTCAAGATCTGCTTCCAGTTCTTTTGGGTGACAGCCCCAGGGGTGGGGCTGCTGGACCACGTGCGATCCTGTGTGATTTTTTGAGGAACTGCCAGACCGTCTTCAACAGCAACTACATCATTTTGCAGTCTCATAAAATACCGAATTTTATGTTACGTGAATTTCGCTGCAATTAAAAGAAAATAGGTGTGGAGATCCCTCAGCGCCATGCCAAGGACTGGCAGTTGTGAATGGAGAAGTCACATGACCCAGGAGGGCCTGAGAGCCGCCCCGGGAGGCCACGGCAGTGACCAGAGCAGGCAGACGAGCAGGCTGGTCAGGGTCATGGCTGGGAGCGGCGGGACCTGTCCCGGCTCAGGGTCTGTTTTAAAGGCAGAGCCTCGGCACTGCTCACAGAGGCCTGAGCGGACCCCGGGCAGCCTCTGGGCTCCGGGAGCCGGGAAGAGCAGGTTGCCTTTGACTGCGCCCAGAGGACAGGCAGGTGGGGCCAGGCCAGGAGCCCACCTTGGGGACGTGCAGCTAGAGATGCCCATTGGGTGCCAGGAAGGGAGGGTGTCTGCACCCCGAGCTCAGAGGTGGTTCCGGGCAGCAGACGTGAGTTTGGGCATCATCGGCTCGGACAGGTGTGGAAGGGATGATGTGTAGACAGAGGTGGCACTTCCAAGGACGGCCGAGGTCTCCCATGTCAGAGGAAGAACCGCCAAGGGGCTGAGGAGGGCCCGGGAGGGAAGGCGCCCGGAGCCGAGGGAGGAGGGTGTGGGGAGGAGGGCGTGGTCGCAGGGTCAAATGCAGACAGGTCCCCGGGGGGGAGGGCCTGGTGGGGTGGTAAGGAGGGCGCAGACAGCAGCAGGGGGACGAGACAGGGAGCGCAGGCCAGTCTGTCCAGAGGGGCACAAGAAGTGGGTACAGGGGCATTTGGGAGGGGTTTCGCTTTTTGCTTTTTGGGATGCAAACTATTTTGCTCACCAAAGAACCGGGGTGGGATATCCCTCAGCGGCTTGTGAAGCAACCGTAGCGGGTCAAAGAGTGACCCCCAAACCGTGCCACTGGGAACCTCAAATGTGACCTTGTTTTGCAGGTCTACTTACAGTAAAGGCCTTGAGATGAGGTCACCCTGGCTTAGGGTGGGCCCTAAATCCAGTGACAAGTGGCCTCACAGGAGGAGGAAGACTGAAAAGGAGACACAGAGGCACGGGGGAGGCCGGGCAAGGTGGCGGCATGGATGGCTCAGGAGCGACAGGAGCCACCGGAGCCCGCGGGGGCCAGGAAGGACCCCCCTCGAGCCCTTCTTCCCGAGGCGCCCACAGAGACGGGAGCCCCACGTGGACGCTGGGATTCTGGGCGGTGGCAAAGTGGCCACAGCGGGGCTGCTGCAGCTGTCTCTCCATCTGGTCCTCCTGCGACCCCGACAGTCACGCCCGGCCAAGCCACACCAGGACCCGGGGGCCGCCACCGCCGGCCGCAAGGTCCACCGCAGCTGCAGAAAACCACATTTCCTTTGTGGCCTCCCCCCGCCCCACCCCACAGAAAAGGGGGAACTGGAACCGGGATGGGGACCCAGCACGCGGACACGTCGCATTGTTTTCTGATCAGAAAGGGGGCCTTGAGCGCTGGTCACTTTCCTCACCTGATCCTCCCGCCCGCCCCTGGTCTCCGGCTGGCACCGAATCTAGAGGTGACCTGGGCTCGGGTTTCTGAGCCACCCTCCTGCTGCTCTAGGGTCGTGTCCGTTTACAGCCGGGAGGGACACACTCCGCCCTGCTGAGATGCCACCTCGGCCAGACGACAGGGCTGCCCCTCCCAGGAGCTTAGCCGGCTGGCGGCCTGCCCTCCTCGGCGACTCCTGCCTCGGTTTCCCCACTACGAAACAGCAGCGGTACGCTGCTCCTTCTGCTCGGCAGCAGTGAGGAGAGAGAAGATGGAGGCAGACTCCAGAGTTCCGCGTGTCACCCAGCCGGCTGTTCGCACAGGGACGCAGGGCCGGCGTCCAGCTTTTCAAGTGGGAGCCCAGGCAGCAGGCTCTGGGGGCAGAGGGGCTCCATCGTCTGTCAGAAGCTTTCTCCAGAATAGATTCGATGGTTTAAACAATAGTTCGTGACAAGAAAACAATTCTGAGATGTTCTGAATTAACAGCTTGTTAATAGCTGTGGACCAGCCATGTCCAGACCCCTGTATGTCTGCTGGAATTTAGGGTGGATTTCCGCCATTATCCCAAAGACAGGACGGCCGGGTGGGCCCAGCCCAGGGTCCGGGTTTCTGGGCTCTGGAGAGCTTGGTGGACCCTGCTGCGCCCAGCCCAGGACTGGCCCCATGTCCGCAGCTAAAGCGAGTCCTTTCCGATGGGCTCACAGCTTTCTGCCCTGACCCGGGGTACGGAAACGCGGGTCCACTGTCTTTCCTGAGACACGCTGCCGGGGTGTGGTTGCTGGGGGCCCGGGCGTCTTTCCCGCCAGCAATGGACAAAGAAACCCTTTATTGTAATAAGACGTTCAGCCCTGGAAGTTAAAATTTTTTTAACAATCAAATTTAATGGTTTTAACTGCAATTTAAAGGCCATCAAAGCTAATACTCTGAAAAGAAATCAGAATTCATATATGCAAATTATTCTGGAGAGGAAAGTGAGGAATAGGTAATAAAAACAAAGTACACCTACAGAAACACCCACACAAAGGGGTGGGGACGTCGCTTGAGGCTTTATTCACAATAGCACAATAGCGCAAGCTGTAAATGAGCCTCATGTCCCACTCAGGCAGGGTCTGTAAACTAGCTACAGGCCAGTCCACCCAGCCGCCTGCCTGTGTCAATAAAGTTTTACTGAGACACAGCCGTGAGCATGCTCTTATGTAGTGTCTGTACCAGCATGGCCTGCAAAACCTAAAATAGTCAGTACCTGGCCCATTTACAGAGAAATGTTTTTTGATCCCTGAACCAGTGAACAAATAATTTGTAGACCATCCCTACGAGGGATCCTGCTCAGCTATGAACGGGAATGAGAGGCAGCTAGACGGACACCCCCAAAGCTGGCTGCTGAGTGCGAGAGCCAGGCTCACAGCTCACAGCGTGCGACCCTGTGTGTGATCTTCTGGAAGAGGCGAGACATGAGGAACAGCAAACAGGCTGGTGGGCGGGGTGGGACCGGGCAGTGACGGCACAGGGGCCCCAGGGGATTTTGGGGTGAGTCACATAGCTGTATTTGTCAGAGCACGTTGAACCACCGTCGTGTGTGAAGTAGACTCCAGCGTTAAAGATCGAGAGAACAAGGTGATGCTTGCAGCGCACTGTGTGGCCCCCAGCACGGGGACGGGTGAGCCGGTGACACTGCTCCTCCCGCCAAGGTCTTTCCTGGGCTCAGTGAGAGGTCACACGGGGTAGACTCTGAAAATGCTTTCTGGAGGACCGAGAACAAGCGCCTGGAAGGCCGCCCTTCCTGCTGCTCAGGCAGGTGAGGCCAGGAGAAGTCACCTGCCTCATCCCAAAAGCTGCACAGGTGAGCCCTGGTCTTCATGCAGGTGACAGCCCTAAGTGTCACGTGGCCAGCTGCGCAGGAGCACAAGGAGCCTACAGAGTGGTGGTGTTTTGGGGTGAACGACACACCTGATCACAGACCAGCCAGCCCAAGTCTCGAGATTCCTGCTGTCCCCAGACTTCAGTGGGCTTTGGCCTGGGACTGTGGTCTCTGCCCCCAGAGCTTAGCCCGCTGCCCTCTGACGCCTTCCTATGTCCCATGGCATAGGCGAAGGGTGGGCTTCATACTGTCATCACTACATAGCAACACACCTTACTTACTGGGCGCTCTCGGAGGGCCGGGCACTGTGGACCCATCGCCTCCGATCTTCACGGGGGCCCTGCGAGGCAGACGCTATTGACCCGGTTTTATAAGGGAGACCGTTGGTGCTCAGAAAGGCTCGGACCTTGGCCAGGGCTGCACAGCTCCAGCTGACAGACTCAGGGTGTGAGGCCCAGGCTGTCTGCCTCCCCAGCCCCTCGTCCCGTTAGCAGTCTGGGCAAACAGCCTGCTATGTAATGCTGCATCCTTAACACCCACTATTTTATTCCATGCTCATGGGTTAAGGTGTTGTAACAGGGAATCTCTCTGTAGAGAAAGTTGAGTGTGTTTCCTTTCTGCCTTGACTGAGATCTGCTGTGTTCTTCATGAACTCTCTGGAATTGATGTAGTTGTCATAAAATAAATTATAGTTCTGTCCATTCCTATGATATATAAATAAGTTGAGCCCAATTTATGTGTAATACATGTAGATAGCTATAGGATATAGAAATAAATATTTGTGTACATAATATATATTTAGTCGTTTTAATAAGAAATGTTTTGAATGTGTTGTAATAATTCTTAATATAATTACATTAAATCAAACATTTATTATAAGACTAATTTGTGTTTATCTAAAATTGGTAATGTGCCGTTTCTGCGGCTGAGAAACTCTTCTGAGTGAGGCCCTCAAGCCTTGCCGCACGAGAAGACACGCCCACAGGTGTTCACTGCAGAGTTGTCACATAGTGAGGGCCAGAGTTGTCACATAGTGAGGGATCTAAAGTGCATGGGTGGAAGGATGGCTCTGAGTTCCGGTCTGTGGATGCAGCATGACACATTAGGCAAGGGGTGGCGTAGAGCCCTCGGTACCCATGGTGAGCGAAGTGCGCTGGCTCTGTGTGCTCCTGCATCTGAGATGCCACAGCGGTGCTGTCCCTCCTGTCCCCGTGCTCTGCCCGTGGCCACTCCGACTGTGTGGAGCCCTCTACCCTACACTTCTAATCATAATGAGCTTAAGCATCACTTCGTATTCTTGTGCACTGAGGTTTCTTTTTCCGTGAGCTGTCTGTTCACATTCTTCGCCCATTTTTTTATTGTGTTTTTATCTTTCTCTTGTTGATTTGCAGGAGCTTTTTGTATAAACAGTAGCCCCTTGTCTGTTTTAAACGTTGGAAATATCTTCTGCTCTGTCGTCTGGCTGGTGGCTCGGTTGTGGTATCTTTTATTAACACATCCTTCATTCTGATGCAATCAGAACCGTTGATATCTCATCATAAGGTCTGTGCTTTTGAGGTTTGTTTAAAAACTCCCCCCGCCTCCCACTACTGGGAGAACATCTCCTTCAATAGCTTCTTTACACATTGTAGTATTCCTTTTTATGGAGATTTTCATTCACCTGAAATATAGTTTTGTTTCTTTAAAAATAAAACTTCAGCAGTAAAGCATGATAAAATATTAGCAGTCAATTCAAAATAGTGGAATCAAAATGCATTTTATGGTATTTTCCTATAATTTAACATTTCTGAACTTTTAAACTTTCTAAAAACGTTGACGTCATTGTACAAAATACAGATAACGTCAAATAAGAAAAAAATAATCTGTGATGCCCCTGCCGGGACGGAACCACGAGCAAGATTTTCTGTGCTGTGTGTGTGTGTGTGTGTGTGTGTGTGTGTGTGTACACATGTGGATTCATGCAGCACATACATTTCCAGTTAACAGCAAGTTGTTTCATGCCCTAGGCTCTGTGAGGTCACATTTTGGTAACATTCTCTATTGTGATCTTGTAATGGGTCCACCCTGACTAGCTGTCACCTGAAGAATTCTCTTTTCTTTCCCTTGGCCTCCTCCCGAGGAGCTGGACCAGGTGCTCTCCAGGTGTGTCCTATGCTGCAGGGCCCAGGGCAGCTAAGGTACCAGGCAGACTCATTCAAACCAACTCATTGGCACAGCCCACTTCCAGACCGGCCAGTCCAATTGGTACCATAACTACCAGCTGGACCCAGATGAAGCCAACACAAACCGGATGGAAGCCAGTCAGGGCGACCCAGGCCCTGTGAGGGAAGAATTCTAGGCACAACCTGTCTAGCAGCCCAGGTGGGTGTGGCTCGCTCGGCGTGTCCCCAGCCCCCTCAGGATTTCGTTGACTCTTTTTCATCATTTGGGTCCCACTGATCCTCACCAGAATCATGTCTGCTCCCCCAGCCTCCTGTCATGTGGGTTTGCACCTTCCTTGTTTGTTATTGGTGGTGAACCTTTTTTAAGCTGTCTTTGGTTACTTCGTAATTGTTGGGAGGAGGGAGCTTGATTCTGTGATCTGTCTCTAGCGCGGAGCAGCCCCCCAAGAGTCCCCCTGTCAGTCATTAAAGCACACATGGCCTCTCACGTTTTCTAGTAGCTATATATTAAAAAACAGATGAAATTCGCTCAAATAATTTAACCAATATGTCCAAAATATTGTAAGTTAACACACAAGTAATATTTTAAAATATTGAGATAATTTCCCTTTCTTTTCGGTAGTCTGATAAATCCGATGTGTCTTTCACACTGCACAGCACAACTCAGTTTGGGCTGGCCGCATTTCCAGCACTCGCCAGTTACGAGTGGCTAACAGCTACGGAAGTCTAGAATTAATCAGGATCTTTATTCTCCTTAGTCCAACTCCGTCCCCCCTATGCTGAAAAACACAAGCCACCATCTCTCCATCCTCCTTTCCATTCCTGGCCTCTCCCCATGAAAAGGCATCTGTAAAATTTATCCCATGGGGGAGATTTTGTAAGCCCACCGAAAGACACGGCCCTGAGCTGTGAGAGTTTATAAACTAAGAGATGCAAGAAGGACGGTTAGAACCCCCCCCACACACACGGCTGACATCTCAGCCCATCGCCATTGCTGTGCACGAACGTCCTCGTTAACTTGACCGTGCAGCCGATCTCTGCAGCACGGATGTCTTTCCGAGGAAGCCGCGGCGGGCTCGGGGTTTAAGAAACGACTGGCCTCTGACCTGATCAGCCCCCTAACCCACTGATGCCTCAGTTTCCTCCTCTGTAAAGTCAAGATAATAAATAATAGCTTCCTATCGACCTCGCAAGACAGTGATGAATTCAAAAGAACGCGTAGGCGTAGAGCTCCAGAGCGCAGGCGCAGGAGCAGGCGGAGGCGCGAAGGCGGCTCGGGAGCTCCCGCTTTGGGGCAGTGGAGGGCAGCCGGGTGCTGCCCACTGGAGCATGCAGCCCGGCTCTGCCAACACCAGGTCTGTGAGCCCCGGGGCTGGGAGAGGCCACCCGCGGAAGCGCACACCTGGAGGCCTGGGCGCTGCCCCATTCCTGCGGTGGGAGCGCCAGTGGCGCTCAGCACCGCACAGGTGTGCGGCGGGGGCCGCGCGGGGGCCGCCCAGAGCACCGTGGCCAAGGTGTGCTCACGGGAATGGGGGCTCTCCTGAGCTACGAGGTTAGGCACAGGGGCGGCAGTGGCCACCGGACCAGTACGAGGAGGTCTGGCTGCTGCCTTTAGACATGGGGGGGCGGTCCTCCGACCGGGTCCCCGGCGAGATGCGGCCCCCGGCGAGAAGCCGCCCCCGCCTCCCGCCGCGCCCCGCCGCGCCCCGCCCCGCCCCGCCCCGCGACTCGGCCTCGGCTCGTGATTGGCCACGCCTCTAGGCAAGGCGCCTCCGCATTGGCTGAGGAGCTTCAGGTAGCGCGGTCGGGATTGGTGAACGTCCGCGCTGCTCCCGCCCCCGCCCCCGGGCGCGGCGCGCGGTTGGCTGGCGCCGGAACGGTCTCCTCCCCAGGCCGGGCCTGGGCGGTGCGGACGAGGCCTCGGGTGGCGGCAGCGGCAGCGGCAGCAGCGACAGCGCGAGGCAGGTGAGCTCCCGGGCGGGGTTCGGGACCGGGGTCGAGGTCCGGGCCCGGTCGGGTGGGGTGGGGTGGGGTGGGGCGGGGGGCCAGGCGCCTCTCACGGCGGGCGGGGGGCTGCGGGGACGCGCCGAGCCGCAGGCCCCGCCCGGGCCGCCAACGGCCGCCGCGCCCGCCTCAGCGGGTTCCCGGCCCGCGCGCTCCCCAGCGCGAGCGTCCCTCCCTCCTGGCTGCCCGCGCCCCCGGGACGCGGGGCTCGGCGTCGGGTCCCCGCCCCCAGAGGTCCGGGGAGGACGCCCGCCCGGCCCTGCGGCCTGGGGTTCCGGCCGCCGTGCGCCCGGCGTGGGCGCGGGGCCGGCGCGGTGCCCGCTCCCGGTGCCCCGCCGGCTTCCGCCCGTTTCCTCGGACGCCTCGTAGTTCTTTTAGGTCTGGAAACTCAGGATGGTCAGTTCTGGGGAATTTTCTCAAATTGTTGTCTTTGACAGTTTCTTCTATTTTCTCTTTCCTTAGTGTTTTCTCCTCAGTGTGTTTTGGAAATGCTGCTGTTTGGGCTTTGGACCTCTTGGCCCCGGTGTCTGCTGTAATTTTGTTTGTTTTTTTAATCTTCGTTTCTCCCGTTTTCTGTCCTTTTGGTCCACTTTCTGGGAGAGTTCTTCAGTCTTCTAATAATCATTTTGTTTTGAGAATCATATTTTAAATTTCTCAGAGCCTTTTTTGGTGTTTTTTTTTCTTCTAAAATTTAGCAGTTTTTTTTTAAAAAGATGTTCTTATTTCATCAATGTAGTAGTGTCTCATTCTTCTTCCATGGTCTCCTTTTTTTCTTTCTTGCTTTGATCTGTGTTTCCTGGACTGTCCAGCCATCTTGGTTGACAGGTGTATCTGAGAGTGGGACCTTGCACAGCCCTTTGGAAGTTCCGTGCACCTGCCTCGTTGTCCTTGTCACCATTGGTTGATAGGACGGATTGGGTTTCCCAGGGGAACCCTCAGGACCATTATCTTCAGGTCCTTTTACTAGGCTTTTTAGATTCCTAGAGAAGGGTTTTCCAAGCTCCTGCCTCATTTTGGAAGTGGGGTAGAAGAGTGAGGTGGGGATCCAACTTCATTCTTCCACATGTGGACGACCAGTTGTACCTGCATCACTGCTAAAGAGACAGGTTTTGCCCCGTGGAATGGTCTTGGCCACTTGTAGGAAATGGATTGGCCATAAATGTATGCGTTTACTTCTGGGTCTCAGTTCTGTTCCCTCAGTCTGTCTGTCTATACTTATGCCGGTAACACTGTATGGTAGAAAATTTCGAAATTGAGAAATGTGAGTCGTCCAACTTTGCTGTTCTTTTTCAAAATTGGTTTTTGGCTTTTTGACATCCATTCAGTTCCATGCGAATTTAAGGATTAGCTTTATCATATCTACAAAAAGGGTCCTCGGGATTTTGATGGAGGTTGTATTGACTATAGCACCTAAGGGAGTATTGCTATGCTAACAGTATCAAGTCTTCATGTCTAAGGGATTGTCTTTCTTTCAGCAGTGTTCTGTAGTTTTCAGTGTGCCTACCAATCTTGCATTCATTGGTTAAATTTATTTCTAAGTTTGTTACTCTTTTTGATGCTATTTTAAAAAGAATGTTTTCTTAACTTCATTTCCAGGTTGTTCATTGTTAGTGTATAGAAATAAAACTGACTTTTGTGTTTTGACTCTGTATCCTGTAACTGCGTAATTTATTACCTCTAATAGTTTTTTGTGACTTATTTAGGGTTTTCTGCACATGAGCTTGTGTCACGTGTGAACACAGGTGTCCTTCCCGCTCTCTTCCAGTTTGGATGCCTTTTATGTCTCGCTACCTAGCTCCCGGGTGAGAGCTGCGTCCTGGTGTCGTTCCCGATCTGGGGGAAGCTCTCGGGCTTTCCAGGGAGCGTGACGTTCGCTGTGGGTGTTAATAAGTGCCTTTTGTCACACTGAGAAAGCTCCCTTCTAATCCGAGGTCGTTGACTGTTTTTATTGTGAAAGAGTGTTGGATTTTGACAAGTGCTTTTCTCACACGGATTCGGAAGATCACGTGGTTTTGCCTAACCGCTTCTCAAGCAGACTTTCAGACTTCGGTTCCTCCTGTGTTTTGGTTCCATCTGGCACCCTCACTTGCAGATGTACACAGGTGCTACTATCTTGAGTCTTTGGGGGTTCCCTAATGAAAACTGGAATATTTCTCAGTGTTCCTCATTGCAAGCTTATGATTCAGCTTTTTCCAACTTGTCAGTTTTCATTCATTCATTTGCTTTAGAGCTTCCAAGTTTCTTGCTGTTGTCTTTTTTCTTTAGTTTTCTTTGTGTGTGTGTGTGTGTGTGTGTGTGTGTGTAAAATAAACATTGCTATTTTGAGCTGCTTACCTGACCTGATTTTCAGATAAAGGAGACTAGACCTGTTGGATCTGTTTGAAACCGTTCACTTCTATTAGGCCAGAGGATTGACAGAGGAAAAATACAGAAGAGGATGTTGATGCTTATTACATGGTGTTTATTATAGTCATGTGCTGTAATTGACTGTACTTTATTACGTAGCTTGTATAATTCATTAGCTGATTTTGCGGTTTGAATTACATCTGTAATTAAGCATGGTAGGTAGCTGGGTGCTGTGTTTTTCATTTAGTCGTGTGGGGACACAGTGAATGGTCACTGGCTGTGAATTTTAGTATGGGACATAAGACCTATGCAACAGATGCCTTTTGACATTCGTGCCAAGTAAACCTGCAGGTCGCAGGCTTACATCATGTGAAAGTGATCAAGTGTAGATCAGTAGTCCCCGTTGGGGACTGAGCCGGTTCTCCCAGGGGCATGGGTGGCCTGAAAACAAAGCTCGGCTTTGCTTGCTTGTTTTGGTCTTAGGCATTCTGTTTTCTCTGTTTGATCTTTAATTAATATTTTTGGAAGGTGTCAGTTACATCCAGATTACGAGAAAGATTAATGTAATGATTCCTTTTCTTGCCGTTTAACACACACCTTAGTCCTGGACAGCACTCACCTTTAGCCTGGAGCTCACATTTGGGAGGACAGGGCATTGCAAGTGTGGCGGAGGAATGTGAGGACCAACTGTTTATGTTTGTAGTGCAAACAGCCCCGTGGCTGGGTCCCTAGTCGCTCCCAGTCGTGGTTGGGGCGGTACAGAGCTGCCAGTGTGCTCTGTCCAGCTGAGGACGGAGGGGGGCTGTGGGTGCCCCGGGAGGAAGAGTGAGGAGGCCCACACGCGTGTCCCTTACGCTCCTGACAAGCGCTGCACACTCGGGCGGGGTTCCCGGACGGCGAGGAGGGCCCGAGTGTTCTCAGCTCGGTGGCAAAGCAGGCGTCCCGCACGACAGTGAGTTCCCCCGCCTTTGCAGGGACCTGCAAAGTGTTCGTTTGTTCCCCAGGTGAGGTGTAGTTCCTGCCTCGGAGTTACGGGTCTAGTCGGAGGGAAAGTTGCTAAGAAACAATTCTCCCACTTAACCTTAAAGCCAGATGCTGGGGAACACTGACGTCGGACGTGGGGCTGGGGCGTGCCCCGGAGGGGTCATCTCAGCCAGCCTGAGGACGAGCAGCTGCTGGCCTGGGGCGTTGGGGGCGGGAAGAGGCCGGTGGGACACGCGCTGGGGCGTGGGTGTGCAGGTGGGTGGGGGGCAGAGGGCTAGAGCCGGTTCTCAGTGAAGCAGTGGGGACTCCGTGGGAGCTGAGGGTGGAGAAGTGGGGCTCTCGGAGGGAGGTCACTGCACCTCCAGTCTGGGGCTCCGTGGTGGCGACCGAGGGAGTGAGGTGGCCAGGGCTCTGTGGGTGGCCCGTTCTGGCAGCTTTCTGGCTTGAGGGGGCAGGGCTGGAGAGGGGGAAGCGAGTCAGGGGTGCCAGGAAGAGCGGGTGTGCGCGGAGCAGGAGAGAAGAGGGGGTGACGCCCTGGGAGGGAGGGGCGCGTTGCTGGTGGGCGATCCGGGCGAGAGGCTGGACAGGAGGCAGGGTCGGGGCCGCCTCGCCCTCTGCAGAGGGGCTGCCGCTGGACCAGTGAAGTCAGCCGGCTGCTGAGTGACAGACCTGTCACAGACCGCTCACGCATCCGTGGGTTCCTGGGTGAGGGCGGGCCTTCCCCAGCAGGACTGGGAGGCAGGGGCGGACCGTCGGGACAGCCAGCCCAGTGACCAGCGGGGGCCACCCCTGGTGCCCGGGATCCACTGCAGCCATGTCCAGCAGCAGCAGGGCTGCCCAGCGGTCCTGGCAGAGCCCCGGGGCGCAGCGCGGGGCGGGGATCAGACCGCAAGCCGCCCCGGCGCCGGGGGGCGTGGGCAGCCCCGCTCTGGGCTGGACCGGATGCGGCAGCCCCGCCGTGGCCGCGGAAGCAGCGGGCCGACCCACAGGGCCAGGAGCGGGGGTCTGGAGCGGGGGGCGTGCGCCAGCGGGTTCACGTGGTGGGCGCGGTGTCCCTGGCACTCAGCTCCTCTCTCAGGTGGACCAGTGTGTCCAGCTGCCACCTCTTCCCGCCGCGTCCATGTCGGGGAGACGAGGCGGGCGGCCTGGCCAGGAGCTGTCGTTCAGCGCAGAGCTGCCGCTGCTGACGACCAACGCTTGTTTTTGTAGTTTTATTCTGCTGTTTTGTTGGTTTTGGAATTCATTCTGTTACAGTTACAACATCGCTTTCCCGAGTGCCGCTTGGGGCAGTAACGGTGGGTCCGCCAGCAGCCGGGCCGGGTTTGGCCCTGGGCAGTCCCCAGGGACAGTTGCCGGCGTGCAGGCAGGTGCGGCCGCAGCCGACGGGGGGTCGGTCCTCCCAGCTGCTTCACACGTGAAGACCAGTTTTTTCTTTTTGGAAAAAATAGCTGTTGGGTTATTTGTTTGTGCAACCAGTGCCCGCTCTTTAACATAGTTTCAAACAGTACAGAGGGGTAACTGAAAAGTAGAGGTTCCACTCTCTGTAATGTATCATAAATTTACTATTTTTCTGGATGTTTGAAAAACATTCAGGTATACATACAATATAGTAGCATCTTATAAAGCCCTTTCAAATATTTTTAGGTTATGGTCATTTATTTCTGATTTACTGTTTTAAATCAGTTGATTTTTATGGATTCTGACAATATAAATCATTGTTTTTCATAGCCGTAACTTTGCTTCTTTAAAATAAGAAGAGAGACGTGATGCCAATTCCTGTTTATCATGTTCTGGAAGTAATTACACTGAACACGGTCTTTGGGAAACAATGGTTTCTAACTCAGTTTATGATTTTTTAATTTATAGGAAAAATAACTGAGGTTTTTAGCCTCTACATTATTTGGTTTTAACAGAATTAAGATTCTAAGCAGAGTCATTATGTTAGGATTTAGTACTAATTTTTAAAGGGGCTCTTTGGAATTTTAGTCTTAAAAAATACTTTTCTTTACAATGACGCAATACTGAGACACCTGAAGGGCGAGGGTGGGGTCGGAGCAGGCGCGTGTGCGCGTGCGTGCCTCTGTGTCCCCCTCTCTGGAAGGTCCTTGTGGGGCTGCCTGCCCGGCCGGCGAGGCCCATGCCGCCGTGCGGGAGGTGCCCTGGGCCAGCCACTTAGACCGCCCCTCCCCACAGCACTAGTGGCAGATGGCGGTGTCTGGAGCTGTGCCCAGGGCTGGGAGGAGGGTCCTGTCTGTCACAATCTCCTTAGGTTGCTGTCCTCTCAGTGGGCAGCTTGCAGATAAGAGTCGCAGGCCCTGGCGGTCGGTTCAGGGGTGGAGTGCCATTTGAAGAGGGCGGGGGGTGAGGACGAGCCCGCTGCTTTGCGGCCGCCAGCCAGTCTCGGCTTGGGCTCGAGCCCAGTCTCCCCCTTCATCAGTGACTGAGTTGGCCCACGGAAAGTCCGATTCCTAAGGCCAGCCTTTACCAACAGGGCCTTTGGAGCAAGTTCTTGTTGTCTGATAAATACTACCGGACGGTGATGCTTGTGGTTTGTGGGGCGGGGAAGGAGGTGCTGCCACCATTTCCAGTTGCCCTCCAGGACTGAAAGCATGTCCTCAGACGGTAGCGTGTGCTCGTTTTATTCAGATCCTTACAGTTTTAGCCTCTTCGTTGGTTCAGCCGTTTGCTTGAAGCTCTGTTTTCAATGCCGTGCGACTCGTAATTTTTGCGATTTTTCAGACATGTTGTTTCCTAGATTGTCACTAGATAGTACACTCTAAATAGTAAAGATTCAAATGAGATGTGGAGGTAGGGGTAACTTCCACTTTTGACCAAAAACTGAGCTTTGTATTTTCATCTTTACCACATGGTATAAATGTTATAGAATGCATTAGAAAAGATGAAGGGGATTAAAGGAGAAGCCTAGTGTGATTTAGGAAGAATCTTAACTCTAATTTTAAAGCCATCGTAGGACCTGTGTGTTTGTAAAGACACTTAATTTCTTAGGTCTGTAACCAGAGTTTGCAGCCTAAACAGAGGCCCTCTCCTGCCTGTACTGTGAGCTCACATGTTCACACTAGTGAGAACAAGACATACAGGAGATCCTGGGGGTGACTTATAACAATAGTGCTTTCTTTTCCATTGGCCCACCATCTCCTAAGGTGCGTGCTTTTTCCCTGTTAGGACAGGCAGCTCAAAATTGAAAGCTGTCCACCCTGACAGCACTCTCAGGGCAGGCTCCTGTCGGGGCTCTCTGCTCACCTCCCTCCATCCCGCTAATCTGCGGGCCCATCAGCTTGGGAGAGTCCTGCCTGGGGCCTGGCCCCGGGGCCTGAAGTGAGGACAGCTCTAGGGCAGCCTGGGGCAGTGTTTGGTACTTGTCAGTTTCAGCCCGGGGCACTCACAAGGAACTTGGCTTGTGACAAGGTCAAGGTCACACCAGTCACAGTGCTTGAGGGGAAGGCAGGGAGTAGGAAAATGAGGACAGTGAAGCCTGGACAGGGGCCCTCTCTGTCACACATCAGTTTGCAATATGTTAACTTCGGAGTCTTTCTGAGATTTTCCGATGCCATTGAAAACATTCTCAATCCATTGTTCACCTACTATTTCCATGCCGTCCGGATTTCGAATGCAGTCAGATCTCCCTTGAGTCAGGCGCGGGCAGGTGGAGGCGGCGGGGACGCACATGGGAAGGCTCTGGTGCCCGTGCGGACCTCAGTGAGCAGAGACAGAGGCGGAGGCTGCAGGCGGCGTTCGGGGGATGCTCAGCGTTGTCTGCTTCGTTTGCAGCAGCGCTGGTTTGCACTTTGCTGTCAGGTGTCCTGGCAGGCGTCCGTGTCAGAGGCCGGAGCTGGTTCTAACCCGTCCGCTGAGTTGGAGCCCTTCCAGCGGCTGGTGACTTTGCTTTTTATTTAGGCCGAGGGTGAGGGACTCTTCCATCCCAGGATCTGCTAACTCAAAAGAGACAAATACGTTTGCTTTTTCCATTTAAAGCACAGGCTCTATAACTATTCCACAAAATTAAAGGTCATTTGAAAGACAGGTTTTGTCGTGTGTCAGCCATGGCCCCTTACATGCGTTATTTCATTTACTCCTTTTTAAACTTTGTTTCTTTTTATTTTATCCTATAATTTTACTTAATGCTCATATTTTATAGAAGGAACTGAAGATTCATTTTAAAGTGTTCTGACTGCGTATCGTGATTTGTTAAGGGAAGAACGAGGTGGGGTTGACAGGACCGCAGTTTGGAGTCAGGTGGGAGACGTATCCGGATGACGGTGAGGGTCACCGTGTCCTCCTGAGCCCGGGCCTCTCGCTCCTCTCCGGGCTGTGGGGTGTGATGGCCAAGACGGCCCGAGCCGGGCCACCAGCCTGCTGCAGCGACGCGTCTCCCTGGAGGCAGCAGGGCTCACGGTGGCGCAGCGCCTGGTGCTGTCAGAGCCGCTGAGCCGCAGTCGTGAGGACCGAGGGCCCCAGCTCCCTGTCGCCCTGGGGTCTGGCGGGCGTCTGCACTGGCCCGCTCTGGGCATCTTCGTGCACTCGCAGCGCCGCTGATCAGACGTCGCCCCAAAGCCCGCCCCTGGTCTGCTAACAGCTGCCTCTCCCTGTGTCCCCTGCAGGGTCCTTTAGTGAGGCCCTCTGCTGTCACCCTGTCATGCCTGTGGTACACGGCCAGTAATGGCGCTTGGTTCTGTGATGGAATTTTATTTCAGAGGCAAGAAGGTGAATTGTTTAAAATTGTGGCATGAGGCCGCCATTGAACCTGGCACGAGTCAGGGAGGCCAGTGTCGCTGTATGTGGCACTCATGACGACCCAGGCTGAGCAGTGTGGTTTCGGTGGGTCTTGCACTTCTGATGGCTTTTGAAAACGTTTGTTGTGCTTAGAAATTAGCAGGTGTGTCTCTTTTAGGTGGATAAAAATGTGAGAACCTATTAATGAAACTTAACCATGAAAAGCTCTACGTTTATGTTCCTAGCTGTCCTCACCCGCCTCTGTGCTGCTCCCGTGCTGAGTCACCGCCCGCCCTCCTTTGTCCTGCCTGGCCTGGTCAATGGCGCACCCAACGGCCCACTTCCCCAGTGTAGGAGCCAGCCCCTGGGCAGTCGGCTCAGGCGGGGCACAGCTTGGGTGGAGCTCGGGTCCTAGGGCTCTGTCCCTAAGCGTTAGCCGGACACCCCGGTGGCTCACGCCACAGTCACGACCTTTAAGTTGAATGCTGGAGCACTTGGCTTTGGGCATCTGCCATCACTCGTTTATAACTCTGATTTCCGTAAGTCGATCCAAGAAACACTCAGCTCGCTGAGTGCACGTGGAACGCCAGTTATGGGGGAGTTGGCGGAGGTGACTTAGCAGCCATCGCAACAGCTTTCCCCCGGGGCTTAACGAGGGTCAGCGACGCAGGGATGGCAAGCGGGGGCGGGGGGGTTAGGAAGTTCGGGTTTTGTCAGTCAGTGCGTAACTAAGGGAGTGAAAGGCGAGTCCGTGACCCACTCCGTGGGACAGCAGTGACACCGGGGGTCAGGGTTTTCAACATGCAGGAACTTCGTGGTATTTGTCGAAGTTAGTAAATCTTTGTATACAAACAATGGTCTTTGTGAGTGCTTAATGTTTTAAAGAATGTTTGGACCGTTTCAGAGAAAATGGTGAATTGAAGTACTTTTGCCTTAGCTTATAAAAAAGTCATTTGCTTTATTTCATTTTTTAAATTCAGTTTATTTAAACTTGGAAAATACAGTTGACCCATTTCTCCCACCCTTCACCCCCCTTGTCTGGCAGCCACCAGTCTATTCTCTGTATTGATGAGCGTGTCCTTTTTTAAAATTTTTACTTTTTTCATTAAACGTTTTTTAAAAGTTAATTTTCTGTAAAAAAAGATCATATGGTACTTGTCTTTCTCTGACTTATTTCACTTAACATAATTTCCTAGTGGTCCATCCACGTTGTCCCAAATGACAAAGTTTCAGCCTTTTTGTGGCTAAATAACATTACATTGTGTGTACGTATCACACTCTCCATCCGTCCGCGGACACGAGCTGCCTCCCCGGCTGGGCTGTTGTCCATGCTGCAGTGGATATGGGCCGCAGACGCCTTTTCCTTAGTGTTTTCGTTTTCTCTGGATCAGTACCCAGAAGTGGGGGTGCCGGGTCTCAGAGAGCTGGGGTCTCCTGCTGCTCTCCACAGCCGCACCAGCTCACGTTCCCTCCCACGGTGCAGGAGGCGCCCTGTTCTCCACGGCCTCGCCCACGCCTGTCGGTTCTCGTCTTTTCCACGACGGCCGTTCTGACAGGTGTGGGGAGGCATCTCCCTGCGGCTTCCACTGGCATCTCCCCGACAGTCGGTGCTGTGGAGCCCCCTTTCGAGTGTCTGCTGGCCGTTTGGGTGTCTTTCAGATTCTCTGAAAATGTCCAGATTCTCTGCCCATCTTTTAATTAGATTTTTTTTCCCTGTCGCATGAATTCTTTATCCATTTTGGACATTAACTCCTGATCAGATGCAAATATTTTCTCCCGTTCTGCAGGTTCTTTTCATTCGTTGACGGTTTCCTTTGCTGTGCAGAAGCCTTTCAGTTTGATGTGGTCCCACTTTATTTCTGCTT
>CM053515.1:614943-646406 GCA_028627145.1 Eidolon dupreanum
AAGAGGACTCCAGGGGGGCAGACAGACCTGGGGTGCGGACCCGGGTGGGCACGAGGAAAGCACGAGAAGGCACTGTGGGCAGAGCGGACGGTGGGGCGCAGGCGGAAACCCGGAGGTGACTCGCGAGGAGGAGGAGGACCGAGCTTCGTCAAGAGTGACAGCGTCCACGAGGACGACCCGCCTCCACTGGGAAGGGCGTCAGCGGACAACGGGGGTCCCGGAAGAGAGGGAGAAGGGGGCAGAGCCCGCTCAGAGGAACAATCGATGGGCCCGTCTCAAACCTGGGGACGGGACTGGACGTCCAGGTCTGAGATGCGAACGGAATTCCTAGTCATCTCAACGCGAGAAGGCCTTCTCCAACACGTGACAGCTCTCGGGGGGGCCGGGGGGAGGCAGTGCCCGACACAGGAAAGCCCAGCGAGCGGTCACGGCTTTCTCAGCAGACACTCCCCAGCTGAGAAGACGATGTCCAGCAAAGCTGCCCTCCAGATGTGAAGAAGGCAGGCTCTCCCAGACAGACGGACGCGGAGCGGGGTCGCCCGACACCTGCACTACAAGCAACGCTGAAAGGAGCACGCCTACCTCAAACAGAAAGACAAAAAAGCACACGACGCTTTAAGGCGACAGACAGAAGCAGAGGATTACAGCTCTTTTTCAGAACAGGGTGTTAAACGATTATAGCATAAAAATTAAAAAAAAAAAAAAAAAAAAAAAACTGTAGCCGCCTTGTCCAGGTGCCGACTCCGCAACGTGAGGGGAGGAGGCAGGGGAAGGAGCTCACACAGACCCGGGACGGGAGATGCTATCGGAGAAAAAGGGCCGCGTCGTCTGTAAAACATAACGCAACCCTCAGAGTAACCACAGAGCACACATCCAGAGCCGAGACGTAAAACATAAGAGGAAATGGAGAAAAATATCACAGAAAACCTCCCCCCGACACAGCAGACGAAACACCAGGGAAAAGAAACCCCGGGGACACAGAGCGCCCAGAAAACAGAAGGCGAGGTGGCCGTGCTCAGTCCTCATGGATCGGGAATCACCCCAAGTGCACACGGACGGCCTCGCCCGCCCAAAGGCACGGAAGGGTTCTGAGCGGGTCAGGAGCCAGCACCCAGCCATCTGCTGCCGTCAGGAGACCCGCCTCAGCTCCGAGGGCGAAGAAAGACTCAGGCGAGGGTGGACGGCGCTGCTCCAAGCCACGGACGTCCAGAGGAGAGCCACACTTACACCCGACGAAACACATTTCAAGACAAAAAAGGTAACAAGCAGCAGACGTTCTGTAATGGGAAAAGGACACTCCATCGGAACAACGTTTATTAAACGCACGCAGCGTAGAAGCACCAAAATGCATCAGGCCACCGTGAGCCGACCGAAAGGCAGAAAGAGCAACGCGATGGCAGCAGCAGACTCTGCACCCCGAGCACACCGCGGAGGAAAGAGAACAAAGCCAGACGCAGCGCGCTCCCCGGAACAAACCCACACGCGTGTGGGCAACTGATCTGACAAAGGAGCCAAAAATACTCAGTGAAGGAAGGCGTCTCTTCAACGAATGGTGTTGGGGAAACTGGACGGACACACGTGAGGGGGTGACCTAGGCTGCCATCCGACACCACACACAAAAATGACCTCAAAATGGATTAAAGACTCGAACGCGGACCTGAAATGGTAAAACCCGGAAGAAAACGCAGGCGCTGGCCTCCGGGCTCAGCGGTGTTTTTGTGACTCTGATGCCAGCAACAAAGGAAACAAAAACAAACAAGTGAGACCACATCAAACTAAAAGGCTTCTACACGGCCAAGGAAACTGTCGACGACACAGAAGAGACAAGCAACCCACCGAAGATGTCTGCGAGGGATGTTTCTGAAAGGAGTCAACATCCGAAAAATATAAAAAACTCACGCTCAACACTGCCGATCGTCAGGGAGATGTCAATCAAAACCACAGTGAGCTCCTCCCCACACCTGTCGGAACGGCTGTCATCCAAAAGGCGACAGTGACGGCGAGGACGTGGAGGAAAGGAGCCCACGTGCTCCGCCGGCGGGAGCGTCAGCTGGCGCAGCCGCGGAGAACAGCACGTGCCTCGAAAAACTAAAGCGGAGCCGCCACGGGACCCGGCTGTCGCCCTCCTGCGGCTGTGTGTGAAGACGGAAACCCGAACTCAGAAACACACGCAGCCCCGTGCCCACCGCGGCGCTGTTTGCAACAGCCGAGTCACTGGGAAGGACCAGGCTCCGTCGAGGAGGTGGGACACGTGTGTGGCGGAACATGCCTCGGCTGAGCGACACCCCATGAAGGCGCACAGGCCGGGCTTGGCTGCCCCCAGATACGACCTGAAGTGGGAGGCACAGCCGCCCGAGTCCCAGCCGCTCCCTCGGGAGACGGCCATCGTAGCCGCGGGCTGCAGAGCACGCGCATTTTAAGGTTTTCCTTTAAAACATTTCTGCACTTAAGCGGCAAAACGAGGTTCTGGCCACAAAGGCCACATGGACCCCCGGGCCAGGTCTGGGAAAGGCCCCCGGCAGGAAGGTGAACGCAGCACCGGCCCAGGAGGCCCCTCCAGCTGACGGTGGCGGCACTGGGCCACCCCGCAGATGGTCAGCCAAGTGAATGGTGGGTGCGCTGACACGTTACTAGTAACAGACGCCTCCTCCTCCTGGCGAAGAAAGATCTGACCACACCGGTGGCCGCCACCGCCGTAGCACCATCGCCCGGGCAGAGCCAGACGCTGACGTGAGGCTCCGCCTCCAGCTGACCCGGCCGCACCATGACGCCTGCCCACGCCCGTGGGACACTGCCCACCACTGCAATCAGCCACTGTGCCCAACTGCTCTCCTCCCCCGTAGACGGCCGTGGGGCACAATGGAAGCGAAGTAACATGGGCTGGCGACGGGCGGACTCGCAAACCGAGCTCCGCTCAGCCATGAAAACGAACTGACACACACGACGACGGGCCTCGACGTGATTATGCTGAGCGAATTCAAAATGTCAGACTGGAAAACGGGGCTACACCATGAGTCCACTTACACAGAACTCTAGAAAATGCGAACCAATCTATCCCGCCAGGCCGGAGGCTGCCTGGGGGTGAGGGCGCGACCCGGTATCCACGGGCATGAGCACGCTCTGGAGGTGCTGGGTGACATTTTCCAAGGTCTCAAACTGTAGACTTTACGTAAATGTTAAGTATATGTATACATTTGTTAGCGAAGTGACATTAAAAAATTAGCACGATTTGGTGACTGTGACTTCTCCAGGAGCCACATGCACACGGAGGGTTCTAAACCAGGACTGGAATCACGCGTCTCCACATGGGCTGTACCCTGGAGGTCAGGGACAAAGCCAGGCCATCTCAATTAGGGCCCCGGGAGAGCCACATGGCCAGTGCCCACTTGGTCCCCTGCGTTCCCCAGCGAGGCCGATGGTACGTCACTGACTTGTCACCATTCCTGAAGAGGTGCAGGTATGCCCCAAACGACCCACGAGGAAACAACTCAGAGAGGCTCCACAAGGTGTCCTGGGCCGGGTCGCACTCCGGCTCAGCCCCAGCCACCCTCCTCACACAGCGCCTCCTGCAGAACCGGCTCAGGACGAGGAACGCGTGTCTGGGATCCGGTTTTGCTGACTAACCACCGGAGCAAATACTTCTACACAACCCCGGGAACGGCAAGCACCAGGCAAAATCTTGAGCACCAAAAAAAGCTCCCCATCACCTAGACTTCTGATTGGCTGAGCTGCCAGGCGGACATAATATGGTTCCATGCCCCCTACATCTTTGGCTAGTTCCTTGAAGAGCAGTCAGCTCGGTCCCACCTGGTCCCCTGGGCCACCACCTAGCCCCAGCGCTGTGGGGCATGTACGAGTCACCACGTTTAAGCCGAACATAAACTGGTGAGCTCAAGCCAGAACAGAAAGCACCCCAGAATGCCCCAGAGAGCGATTCAACTTGCTATTTCAAGAAAACTTCAAGTCTCTGCCCAAACGGTGTCAAGGCCAGACCCCACCGCCCTCGAACGTACCAGAACGTCTGCTGTTCTCCGGCCTCTGGACAGAAAAGGCACGCACAGGGAGGATCAAATCCGCTATCTTTAAAGCGTACCCAGGTTCTCGCCAACGGCCCCACTGTCTTCCGCCTTGAACCCTAAGGGTCCCGGCCCCTGTGCGGTTCACAGGGACGCCCCGCACACACGAAACGCGTTAGAAATTACGGCAAATGGGAGCAGAACAGTGACACGCGGCAGTCGGGGGGAAAGTAACAATTAGCGCAGACCACGCGGCACTCGAAAACGTCTGCGGCCGCCCTGACAAAACGAGGCGCATCTGACTGAATCCAGGGTGCGCCGGGGCCACTCGACACGCAGCCGGCGCCCGTGCGTCCCTGCAGTGCCCGAAGCCGCGCTCACACCCGCGGCCCGGCCGGGCCCTGCCGGGCCCGGCCCACCCGCCACGGAGCAGCTCGGCACCGCGCGGCCGGCTTGGGAAACAGCTGCGCTGGGACGGCACTGCGCGGGCGAGCAAGGGCGACGCGACAGGGACGGAAACGGGCTCAGACCCTTACGGCTCCATGCCCAGTGGGAGGAAAACCGTGAGACGCCGCGTGCGGGTTTCAACCGAACGGCCCTCGGGGGTCCGCGCGGCCCGGCCCGGCCACCGCGGGGCTCGGCGGTGGGCCGGGCAGGGGGAGGGGACGCCGGACGGGGCGGGGGACAGGAGGCGGCCGGGACAGCCGGGAGGTGGCGGGCTGGGCACCGGGAGGTCGGGGAGCGGGAAGCCGAGGTCCGGCCGGGCTCAAGGCCGGGGTCGGAGCCCTCCGCCCGGCCACGCCACGGCCGCCCGCCCCGGCCGCCCAGGCGACGGGCAGCCGCGCGGGCCAACGGGGACGCGGGGCGGCGCGGCGCGGCCAATGGGAAGCGGCCGGGGCGGGGCGGCGGGCCCGGCGGCCGGGCGGAGGGCCCGGCGGGCGGCGGCCGGGCGCAGCGGTACCTGAAGAAGAGCGTCCGGTACATCTGGTGCGCCTCGTAGTAGTCGCCCTTCTCCACGCTGGCGCGCAGCTTGCCCTCCACGCGCTGGACGCCGCCGCGGTTGCGGGCGCCGTTCCGGGCGCTCTCCTGCTCGGCCATCGCCGCCGCCGCCATCGGGCCGGCGCTCCGCGCAGGGCTGACGCTGTCGCAGGCGCGGTCGGCAGCGCCTCTCGGCTTCCGTCCCGGCGGCCGCCCGACGTCCTCTACGGTGGCCCGCGAGGAGCCGCGCGCGGCTGGGAAGGGCGCGCCGGCGCCGGCCACGTGACGGCGGGGGCGGGCTGCGGAGGCGGGCCACGTGACCGCGGGAGGGTGGGCGGCTGCCGGCCACATGACCGCGGGCGGACCGTGGAGCCTGCGAGGCCACGTGACCGCGGCGGCGCGCTGACGCCACAATGGCGGCGCACGTGAGGGCTGGGCCCTTGCCGCCCAGGGCGCGTCCGGGAGGGAGGGCGGCCCTGGTGTAACAGCTGCCAGCCCCGCGATCGTGGACATGTTGAAGGGTTTTAAAACAAAAAGGGTGTTGTAATCATTTCCGTGGCTTCTAGCAAAGTCTAAAGGCCACACGGTGTCTGCGGGCGGCCGCTGGGTGACTCCAGAACCCGACCGCCCTTTGGGGATCGGGCTCCGCTTCCTTCGGGGAGAGCTTTGAGCCTAAGCAGAGGCAAGGGTCCCGTGGGATTTCCAATGGCAGTAGACTCTTTACAGTTATTGACTATAGCTAGCATTTTGTATGCAGTTTGTATAGGAAAAAACGGAAACGTCCATAAACCGGTGACTGGTACACTCGCGGGGTGCAGCCATGCACATGAAACATCGGCTGTTAATCCTTACTGACAGATCTCTAGGATAGTTTTGATACTTGGAAAAAATATTTCCACTCCAACTCTCAAGTTGTTTTAGATAGGAAATGTCGATTTATATATTTATTTGGTAGTATATGAAACATCTGTGTACGTTGTATCTAACAACTGCACAGGCATTAGTTCCGATTGTGTGAAAAAAATGCTACTTTACGTAGTTTTTGTATATTTGAAGATTGTACAATATACATAAAACTTCAGAAAACCAGTCGGCACCATTTTATCCTTTTCTGAAAAACACAGCTGCACAAGTGCTGTGCCATCATTTGGGGGAAAGTGTATGTGTTACATTTTTGCCCATCAGACACACCTGTTGCCAGAATGAAGCTGATATTAACAATGGATGTCCCTGAAAACCAAGGCTGGGCAGGGAGGTGGGAGGGAGACTTCGCGGCTCCTGCTCTCTCCAGCGACCTTGGAGCCTCCGAGGTCTGCAGCCTGCCCAGTCTGGCTTTTACTCAGCGACACTTCTGTCAGTGGCCTACCCCGGTGTCGGCGGGACAGACAGAGCCCTGCTCCAGCCACTTCTCTCAGCTCTGGTCCGCCTCTCCTCGCTGACTGCTGCTGTCCCCACTTCCACTCAGGAGGAGAGGCCTTGTTCTCACGCGGGCTGCGGCTCAGGCCTCGCACACAGGAGGCGGCCACTGCACGCGAGCCAGTCTCCAGAGCGAGCTCGTGGCCACACGTGAATGGTAACAGGCGGCCATGGCAGGGTGTTCCTCTGAGGAGGTCCATCTCCTCTTGTCCTGATTATCTCCTTGTCAAACACGTTTCCTACACTGCAGCCTGGTGTCGGAGTGGTTCTCCCTGCAGAAGAGGCGCCCAGGGAAAGGCATGGGCCTGGGGTCAGCTCTGAGGAGGGGTGACCGTTAGGTGCCAGGCCTGTCATTTCCCCCACAGCCCCACAGCAGAAACCAGGCAAATTGAGAAAAGAAATATACTGTTTATTATCCATTTGAAATTTCACATGCACTTTTAAAAATTAAAACTCTTTATTTAAACATTTCCATAGCATCTTATCAATTTGGTGGCAGCAAAAGAAAGACTACCAAAGACAAATATTTTGAAAAGCATTTACAAAAATACATTGCACAAAGTCCTATCTTGCATCTTTAAAAATAAATTAATATTCAAAATATTTCCACCCCAACTCCCCAATTGTTTTATATAGGAAATTTTGATTTATATATTTCTCCCGTAATATATGAAACATCTGTGTACATTGTATCCAACTTAACTGCATAGGCATTAGTTCTGATTGTAAGTGAAAAAATGCTACTTTATGTTATGTAGTTTTTGTATATTTGAGGACTGTTGTGCAATATACATAAAACTCTTCAGAAAACCAGTCAGCACCATCATTTTATCTTTTTCTGAAAAATACAGCATTTATGGTACACCAAGGAACTGTCTTAACCCAATAAAACTAAAATAATTTTAAGGTAAAACATCTATAACACTTTAAGTGCCTTGTGGACATCTCATTTATAAAGTCTGCTCAGTAAAATAGTCTCAATATTAAATATTAATTATAACCAAAACAAGCCTTGCAGGACTTGAGTGAGAATGGCTGAAGGTCGTCATGAGAGGCAAATCCCCACCAGAGTCAGTAGAAAGTGCCACTGTAAGGAAAGTTATAGTCACGAGACCTAACGGGGTTCTATGAATTTGCCGCACTGGACAGTCAGTGGAATCAAAACATAAACCTCTGAGAGACGCGGAGCGTGTTAGTGTTTGCTTTTCAGCCAAATTCAAAGGAAAACCTGGACACACCCAACCGCTGGATTCCTCGGTTCCCGCTCAAGCTGAGAGGTGGACACTCCGGGGTGATCCCAACGGGACAAGCCTGACGGACCTGAGAGCTCTGTCCCCAGGTCTGGATCCCGACCGTCCCCCTTCCAGTCGGACCCACTGCAACCCGCAATGAGACAAAACCGAACTCCCCCGTGCTCCGAGCAGCACGCCGAGCCCTGACTTTGCAAATCTTTCTCAGAAGAAGAGCAAACTGAGCAGAAAAACACATTTTGGGCGTTTCCCCACCTGGCAACTTAAAGTAACTACTGGTACTGAACAAAGGAAAACCCCCCCCCAAAGGAAAGGAGTTCAGAACTCTGAAATTTGGTGACATTGTTTCTCCCTGAAAGAAAGGTAGCTGGACTGAAAAGGTAATCCCCCGCCCTCCCGCAAAGTCCTTTAAGAGGGCCAGTGAAAGTTTCGAGAACACTTCAAACCTTTCAACGTCATTTGCTTTGCTCCTGACCTCAAGGAAAGACAGGTATAAAGAGCTTTATGTTTAAAAACAAATCCCCAAAACAAAGTTAAGTGTCTTTGCGAACCATACATTCAAATGCATTTCCGAGGTCACCGCTGCCAGTGGCCCCCGTAAACCCAAGCACTCAACATGCAGTGTTTCCCGCGGACACAACGGCCAGCTGGACGCACAGCGCCGCCGCTTCAACCCCCAGTCCCGCTGCTGGCGGTCAGTAACGTTTATTTAACAGACGACGTCATGCTGTCCGTCCTACGCCTCGTTCGGGGAGGATCCAGTGTTTCGGGCTGTCCCAGTATATACAGAATGTACAAGAGGAGCGAGGGGAGGCCTACTTGATGGGCTCCCCGTGGACTCTGAAGCGGTAGAGACACGTGTACTCGGGGTGGCCCCAGTTAGACAGAACCCGCAGCTCCACAATCTGGAAAGCTCGTTCGGGTCTTTTCTGGAATCAAAGGGGAGAAATAAAAGTCACACTTGTTTTCATGTGAACACCCCCAAGCCCAGTCACTCCCCCGACGTGGTACTTGACAGAAGCGGCCGAGCTGGTGACTAAGTTTTCAACACGCACAGGGTCATCTGCCACAGGACACAAAGCTCAGGCAAAACCAAGAACTTGTCACACGCCACAGGCTCACGTTCAGTCTCAGTCACAATGCACTCGGAGTGAAATCTAGACTCGAGGGCTCACTGAGGCCAGACGCCAGTGCTCCGGCGCTGGCAGAGGCCGACCCTCGGGGACACGGGGCCGGGGGCAGGCGCGGGCTCACCGGGGTGCGGAACATCTGGAGCGACTCGCCTTCCTGGTCGTACACGAACTGGCCCAGCAGCTCCCCTTCTTCCTCATATTCATTTTCCAGTCCCTGAAACCAAAAGCACACGGCCACTGACCCGGGGGACACGGCACTGAGCTCGTCAGGACCGCGCCCCTTTGCCACTGGGGGGCGTGGGGACCGCTCTGCCGTCCCCACAGTGATGCAGCCTCGGGAAGGTGGGACATTTCGTTACGGGCCCCATGAGGGAGGTTTCACTGCCCCATCGATGACAGGAACACTGAGGCCGCAGGAGGCCCAGCCGACAAGGAGCAGAAACGTGAGTCTGCGGGCAGGCCACTCGCTACCGCGTGGCACCCCACCGCCCGCGACGCTGCAAGGGCCCCGTGCCAGGGGAGAGGACAGGTCAGCGGGAGGCAGAGACGAGGGGTACGGGGACTCCGTGTTCAGCGGGGACAGCCTTTCGGTCTGGGTGATAAGAAAGCTCGGTGGATGGACACCTGTGACGATTGCACAGCAGTGTGAACGTCCCTAATGCCACCGCACTGCACACGTGACGCGTGTGGAGATGGCCGACTTTATGCTGTCCGTGCTTTCCCACAGTAACAGAGCATGGTGGCCTTGCCCTCCTGCGCGCGTCACAGGCTGCGGCTTCGCGGGGACCCTGCGCCCAGGGCCTGCCCCTCTGCCATGTCCCCGGCAGCACCTGCTCACATCGAGTCTGTGTCACATTCGGGTGATTCTCACAATAGTTCCCATCTTTCATTACCATACTGACTATGGTGACGTGTGATCAGTGACCTTTGATGTTAGGAGTGTAACATATTTTGGGGTGCCGTGAACTGCACCCACAGAAGAGAGTGAACCTGACTGATAAGCACTGTGAGTGCTCTGACTACCCTACTGACTGGCCTGTCCCCGTCTCTCTCCCTGTCCTCGGGCCTTCTCTGTTCCCTACGCACGATACTGACGTTAGACCAATTATATCCTGACAGTGACCTCTGAGTGTTCAAGTGAAAGCGAGAGTCAAATCCTTCATTTTTAAAGAAAACCAGACGTGGCTAAGCTGCGTGGGGAGGCACGTCGAAAGCCAAGACAGGCGAAAGCCCGGCCTCCTGTGACAAACGGCCAAGTCGTGAATGTGAAGGAAAGTTCCTGACACAGGACTGATGGAGCGGAGGAGCCGCCCCGTGGAGGTGTGGCGGCCTGGACGAAACCAGGGGGACCGGGGCCCCCACTTTACTCTTCGACCTGCAGAGGCCGAGAGGCGCGGAGGGAGGGCGGAGGCGGCGCGTGCCCATGGAGACGCTGCAGCCAGCGCCCCAGAAGTCCAGCCAGATGACTGAAGACGTGGCCGCCCTAAACAAGACTTGTGACGTGGCCGCGACAGCCTCGCGCTGGAAGAAGATGCCGTCGGGACTGGAGGGAAAGTCGGCCCCGACTCCAGAGCTTCCCAGCGCAGGCCGGCTCCCGCCTTCAACTTGAAGCCAACGCTCGCTCACCACTGTGCCCATCCTGGGCCCCCGAGAATGACGCTGAATCTGCTCTGGGGCGCTCTGCGAACGGAACAGGCCTGGACGGTGGCATGTCTGTCGACGACAGGGTTGACGGAGTATTTTAAGCTCACTTTCGAGACCTACTGCTCAGAAAAGATTCCTTTCGAAACATGACCGCTGACTGACGAGGCCCCTGGCCACCCGAGCGCCCTGACGGGGACGGACACTGTCAGGAGTGTCATCTTCACGCCTGCGAACACGGCATCCATTCTGTGGCCAGCAGATCAAGGACTTCTGACTTTCAAATCTTATTATTTAAGAAGTGCGTTTCATAAGGCAACTTATGGACAGTGGTCCCTCTGATGGATGTGGCCAAAGCGAACTGGAAACCTTCCGGAAAGGATTCCCCATTCTAGGTGCCAATAAGGACATTCGTGATTCATGGGAAGAGGTCAAAATATCAGCATTAACAGGAGTTTGGGAGAAGTAGGTTGCAACCCTTACGGATGACAGAGGGCTCAAGAGTGGCGTGCAGGAGGCGGCTGCAGACGGTGGGAACAGCCGGAGAGCGCTAGTTCTCGAGGCGCAGCCCGAGGGCACGGGCGACCTGCTGCCACCTGTGATAAACCGAGCCAGGCGCTGCCTCTCGCGGATGAGCAAAGGAAAGGGTTTCTAGAGGTACAATCTAGCCCTGCTGAAGACGCTGTGAAGACTGCCCATGTGGCAACAAAGGACTTAGATTATGACGTGAACCCAGCTGCGAGGGCAGCGGCAGGGTTTGACGAGACTGACCCCGATTTTGACAGACGTTCCCCTGTGGGCACGACACTATCAAACAGCATTGCGTGCTGCAGAGAAATCGTTCGTAAATGAGTCGGTCCCTGAAGCAGATTTCTCTGTCATCACAGTTCTAAAAACAGCCACCCAGCCTCCAGCAACCAGCGCCCTGATCGGGCAGCAGCCACCGCCAAGAGGCTCCGCCCGCACGAAGATCACGGCTCTCGGAAGACTCAGCTGGCGGTTAGCCTTCTCTCAGCAATGCAGCACGTTCCATTATGTCCGTGCACTGTCTTTCGGATGTAACGCTATTGCACACTCCACGGACTGCAGTACGGTGTGGACATAACTTTCACACGCACAAGAAACCAAAAACTTCATGAGCCTCACTGTATCACAGCGTTTGCTCCCCGGCAGTGGGTACCTCTGAGGTAGGCCTACGGCCAGCAGGAAATACAAGTGACCCTCTGAATGAATGTCTGTTTCATAATGGGAAATGACTTCCTAGGCAGAAAGTGCCCCGGAAGAAACTACAGGTAATAGCAGATGTAACTAAATACAAAATTAAGACTGACAGTAGGCAACGTATCTGTAACAGAATGACTAATGATTAAGAAGCTCGAATATTTGTAAGGAAACTAAGATCTCAAAAGATGAATAAAAACAAAACCGGAATCTACAAAAAAGTAAACACGCATGTGAAATATGTGGAAATATAGATTTAAATAAGATGTTTTTTACCTATCAAGTTAGAAGACTTTTTTTAAAAAAAGGACTCAATTAGCAAGCGAACAATGAGATAAATAAGAGTGGCAGAAACAGTAATGACACGTGTGGTGCAATGAACGGATAGCCCCAGAAACGCTCACACCCTCGTCACACCCTGTGTGTGAAACAGTAAATGCCACTTCTGAGGGTCTAGTCTGAGGAAATGACTGCAGATGTGACGATGTCGCACTTCATTTTGAAACACGGACAACTGATTACTCAGTAACAGGAGAACTAGTCCGGTAAAACAGGATTTTGCTGCACCATAGTATTTCACGCTGCTATTTATAAAGACGTGTATAAAGGGTTAATTGCCATAGAAAAATAAGGTAAAAGTTTTTCAAGGCAGGAAACAAAATTTTATACAGTGTTATCTCCATCATATTTTTTAAAGGGAAAAAAAGAGACCAAAAAATGCCACCACATCAATGGTGACTTGTCTGGGTGTTGGGATTCTGGGTGTCCCTTTCCAATTTCCTTGTTTTTTTCTAGAAATTCAACACTGTACAGCTGTCAGAACCGCCTTTACACACACAGAGATGCGAGAGAGGAAACGAGTCTCCTCTTGGCCCAGCACGACACACGCCCCGGCGTCGTTCACACACCCTTACAAGTGGCCCTCCCTGGGAAAACGGTGAAACGGTGCCCTCTCAGCCTGCTCACTCAGGGTGCCAAGAGCAGGAGACCACCCTGGGCCCCCCAGGGCCCCCTGGACCAGCCACTCACGTAGACCGCGAAGTCCTTGGGGGCGCTGCTGATGTTGCCGGTGGGCGACAGTGCCTTCGGGATGTGCTCCAGGGCGAAGCTGGTCGGGTGGATCTTCATGGACAGCCTCACCACCAGGTACCCCTGGGAGCCTCTGAACGCCCAGCAGTTCCCCGGGTACATGTCAGGCTAGGGAAGGGGCAAAATGTAGGAGCTTAACAGTCGAACAAGCTCTTAACCGCTTGGAAAACTGAAGCTGTGAGCAAAAAGACTGATAACACTGAAGTAAAATAACAGAACTTTCACGTGGTAAAAAACCATCACAAGCAAAATCAAAACACAAACTGGGGAGAGGGGTTTGCAACTTCAACCCCAAAGGGTGACCATCCCCAGTACATAAGCAGACTTTATAAAAGTTAAGATAACCAGAACCTTAAAGAAAAATGGGTGAGACACAAACACATTTCAAAAAAAACAAGTTTAAATGGTCCCGAAACATATGACAAAATGTCCCACCTGACATAAAGAGAGAAATACAAATTTAAATGACAGGGTGGTACCATCTGTCACCTAACAGATTACAGTATCTGAAAGTTTGACAAAACCCCCTGCTGACGCTGCGGGGAAATCAGACCCTCACGCCACTGGCCCGTACGCGACCTCTGGCAGCCCACGGCCACGGCTCACGCGTCTGCCCCAACCCAACCCCACTGCCGTCCCTGACGTACCAGCTAAAAGGGAAACCGGCAGCAGAGAACACTGTGAGAGCGCTTCCGCCCACGGCAAGGCCTCGGCGGCCAGCCGCGGGACACCCCGCAGAAGGCCAGGCGCCGTGCCGCTGTGCAGCGACCAGAACCAGCCTGGGTACGCGGCAAGGCGCACAGCGACCACCTCCTGTGCAGTGAAGGGGGGGGGCAAGGGTGGGGGGGGGGCAAGGGTGGGACGAGACCCGCGCTTGACTCGTGTTTCGTGAAGGGACGCTGGGACGACGTGCCTGCGCTCGCTTCCAGCTTATCTTTTGTGCCAGCGACCGGCTGCCCTCAGCTCCCCTTTCTTCCTGCCCTGCGACAAGGGGTCTGGGCCCTCGGGGTGTTTTCCTCTGCAAGCCCAAAGGTCAGGCTCGGTCAGCAGCCTGGGCAGGAGGGCACACAGGCTCCCAGCAGCCCCTGGGACATTCGAGGGAGTGAGCCACCTCGCTGTGGGTGGCTTATCCGGCACCCTGGAGGGTGGATCTGGAAGGTCCCACCAGTGTGGCACCATTTAGTGAGCTACAGCTACGCCCTCCACATGGACGTCTGGGGGCGGGGGGCTGCGAAGCCATGGGGCGCTCACCCCGCATCTGCTCTCCCAAACCCGCAGACCTCTCCAAGTAGCTGTCACCTCTACCTCATGCCCTAGGCCACTGTCCCAGCTGGGCAGCCAAGGACAAGGGGATCAGTCGGATGGCGCCAGAGGACCCCAAATTTTCAGTGTCCTGACACTTACTTAACACTCACTTATCGTGAATTCTTGACGACTGGGCTGGTGGTTTTTAAGCGAAAGACAGCTACTGTGTGGGTGTTTCACGTGAAAGACAATTTGATTTTTCTTCCAAAAACATCACTACCAGAAGGTAGCATTTCAGCACCGAGGTCAACGACACGTCTAACGACGTGATCGCTTCGTCCTCGAGCCCTTGACCCTGGGGGGCAGCCCTCTGGGCACGCAGCAGAGGCCGCCCGGCCCGCTGGGGCTTGGCTTGGCCACGGCTCAGGGTGCGCCTCTCCCCGTGCTTGCTCCGGACGTGGGAAAGCACGCCCATGCTGTCACGGGCCTGCCCGCAGCTGTGACAGCCCCACCTGCTCACGCCGCACAAGGGCGCGACGTGCGAGGCCCTGCTGATGGCATCAGAGGTCAGCCCAAGGCGGGAAGGGGACGAGGGGGCCCTGGCGGGGCCCTTGGCCTGGCACCCCTCCCCGGGGCACACTCGTGACCTGCACAGTCTCGGCCGGCACCCCCGCGGTGCAGGGTGGGCACGGAGCGCCCGCGAGGGTGCGGCGCGGGCGGCCGGGCGTCCTACCTGGATGACGACACGCGGCGACTGGGAGAAGTACCAGAGCGGCAGGCCGAACAGGCTCACAAGCGCCGTCTTGGTCTCGTAGGTCTCGGAGCAGCGGGTGCTCAGGACGCTGCCACCTGCAAACAGAGCGAGAGTCCGTCCGGGTGTCTGGCTCGGCGCCTCGGGGACCTGCCTGAACCGCCTCTGACCCGTACGAACCCACCCGCCCCTCACGCCGGCCCCGCCCTGAGCACCCCGTTCTTCCCGGTCAGCGTCACGGGTTCGCGACTGCCGGTGGGGGCACACTGAGGACCTGCTGACACGGATGGGCCCTTACGGCGCGGGTGGTCCCCCCGTCTGCACCCGCAGGGACGGCAACTCCGAAGGAACTTTTGACCACCCTGAAGAGCGGCGAGCCCGGCCGGCGCCGGCACTGCCCGGCAGCTGAGTTTCAGGGGCCGGTGAAGAGACAACGCGCTACGCTGCGGAGGCCGCTGCCACCGCCGGGTGGCGGGGGCGCCGGGTCAGGGCCAGGGCTGTCCGGGGAGGGGGCTGTCGGACTGGACGCAGCGCTGGCACACGGTGTGCCCCGGAAACCACTGCCTCGTTCGCCGTGAGATGGCGAAGGTCACATCGTATCAATCGCATCTCCACGGGAATGAAAAGGCAGCACCGAGAACAGGCCGGTTCGGCCCGCAGGACACAGGGCGGATGGGACGTCGATGCCAAAGCCAGCAAGACAGACAGGCTGGTGGGGCAAGCAGCAGCAGCAGCAAAACAAGTTCAAACAACAAAGTAAACGATAAAAATAAAGACTCCTGGGGAGCCTGCAAGTGACAAGGCAGAGGCCACCGCAGCCCTCGGAGCGCCAGCACGCCATTGGGTGGCAGCTGGGCGCACAGGAATGTCCACCTTAAACAAAAAACGAGGCACTTTTGACGTGCCTATCAACGGACCTGAACCTCTGAACCTCTGAACTGTCCTAAAACACTCTAAATCACTCTACAAAAGTCCAGAGTGTGGCGACTCCTGTTTCTAGTTCACACAGACCTGACCAACGCCTCATTTACTAACAAATTCTTCACTTCAGTTCAGCCTTTTCAGAATGAGCAAAACTCTGTAATGACATACAGGTCTGCAAGGATTATCGTGCTTCTAAAAAACAATGACAACCAGCAGTCTCAATCAAAAGTTTAAAATGTCTTTTCATCTCTCTAAATTGAAAAACATTTCCTCAGAAATCACTGAATTTCAAAACATGTAACTAAAACACCTTAATGCTTTAAAAAGTCATCCCAAACGAAACGTACTCTGAGACGGTCCACAGCCTCCTCGGCGTGTGTGTGACGCTGGCAGTGTGGCTGCTTTGACATGTGACAGAGGTCCTCGCCCAGGCTAAGATCCTGCAGGATGCCAGGCCAGCGGCCAGCGGGGACCAGGTTCATGACCGGGTTACCCATTCGAGCTGACACAGCCATGTCGCACTTCCTAAACCACTGGGATCAGGCACGTTGAACAGCCTGTGGTTTTAAACCAACCCTTCCACACCCTTTTGCCCAAGAAGCAATGCTGCCCACGAGCCTCGCAATGCCTGGATTTTAAAAATTCAGAAAGACGAGATTTTCTGCGACACACGTGGTGGCACAACCTTCCCTGGACAGACACGACGCCATTCTTGGTGCTACTCCCTCTCGCGTCTTATCAGCACTCCCCTTGTTCTTCACAGAACTGTCCCTGTGTTTGAGCCAAATGTCACTGATGGGTTAGGTGACAGAAAGGATAGATTTGGACCATAATATACTTCACTAAACTCCAATTCTGATCTTTCAAACACAGCTGGTTGGCCCTGGAAATCCTGGCCCAGGGCCTGATGACCGGACGCAGCCCCCCATGCATTCTGGCCGCACGGGGCGAGCGTCCAAGCACCCGCCACGCACGCCTAAAGGAGCACATGTTCACACCACGACAGCGCGTTCTGGGGCGCTGCCCTGCCGTCAACCCACCGCCGGCTCTGTGTGGGCGAACTGCGGCCGCACGGCCGTCGTGGGTCTGGGCGCCGCAAAGGGCGAGGACCCCAGCCCAGCCGGCTGTACTTTTTGCTGGAGGGCGTTGCCTCTCGTTTGCAAAAAACGTGGTATCTGGGAGACGCGTAAACGAGGTGTGCCTGTTCTCTCTCCTGCACACACGCACACACGCACACGATCATCAACAAAGAACCACCGTCCCATGGTGGTGAGCTCTGACACGGCCCAGAGAACCCCAAAGCCACCGATATGCCCCGAACAGGGGTCTCCTGACGCGTACCATCACACGGGCCTACCCGCACAACCAACGTGTGGCCGTGAGCACAGACACCACCCCTCTGGGGAGGGGACCTGGCTGCTCCCTAAAGCCAGCACATGAGGGACTTGCCTCGAGGAAGGCCCTCTCTTGAATCTCTGAAAGCTCCTCAGAGCCCCCGGTGCGGGAAGTGGGCGCTGATAGGAGTCAGAGGTCTCCACCTACCGCCGGACTCCAGGGCGAAGTCCACCATGCCGGTCTTGTCCTGGGAGTAGAGCTTCAAGGCGTTGTTCACAATGACGTGCGCTTGCTGCAGAGGGGAGAGACGCGACCCGGCGTTAGTGACAGCGACACAGGAGCACACTTTCGGCAGCCTGAGGTCGGGGACAACAGGCCCGGGGCACGTTGCGGCAGTCCCACACTGCAGTCCCACACCCAGGCAGGGCCGATGGGTGCGGATGGGGGCCCAGGGCCTTGTCACTGGTTTCGGCAGCCTCAGCACCCTGAGCCAGAAAACCCTCTGATGCCACCGAGGGCAGAGCCGGGATCCGAGTGGGGAGTGTCACTGGGGAGTTCTGTGTAATCTCGGAAGGCATGCGGCCACCAGGCAGGCGGATCTTTGGGCCCAAAAGGCGAGTGGACTGTGAGGAACTCCCAAGCAGTAGCTAAACCTTGCAGAGCGGTGGCCCTTCTGCACGGTGCGCCCTGCTGAGCGCAGTGATGTCACAGCCACACGTGAGAGCATCCTTAGAGCAAGACACTAGCATCGGTGGCCCGGTCAGCGGCACGCCTGTGTCCCCACCCCGTGGACCTCACACGTCTGTCTACATACCGCTTCTGTTATTCCAGAAATCCCCGCCTCGTTCACAGCAGACAGGATCGTTTCTGACGTGGGGATCTGTTTTGTCACGGAAATGTGGTGGGTCACCTCCTTCAGGATCCGCAGCTCCAAGTCTCGCAACGACACCTGCAGGTCGTCCTTGCTGACGAACCGCGAAGACAGTTTCTGCAGCAGCCCCTCCAGCGCGCCGGCCCACTGCCCGTCCGACACCAGCAGCCCGAGCGCCTCCCGCACACGGGCGTCCACCTAGAGACGGCGCAGGGAACAGACCGCGAGTCAGTCCGACCACCCGCCCCCGCCATGTCCGACGCCTCGCAAGTGTCACACAGCTTCTCAGGATCCGTCAAGTGCATGCGACACCCCCTTTCTCGTCACGTTAACTCGCCAAAAACGCTGGGACAGACTGAAGCGGGCAGGAAGGGATGAGAGTGCGGCGTGAGCGCGACGTGGGCCCGGGAACGAGAAGGGAGACGCTCCGTCCACGTCCCCTGCATGTGCCCCTCGGCCCGCGTCCGCCCGCAGGCGAGGAGCAGAGATGAAGGTGCCCTGTCCCTGGCCGCGAGCGACGCCCAGGTGGCCGTGAGTACCAGAGCCGCCCCGCACGCCAGCTCCACACGCGGGTACGAGCGCACGCTCGTGGAGCGGCACGGCCCGCGCACGTCGCTGTGACACCCACGTGGACGCACCGCTCCTTAGTGGCCGCACAACACCCAGCGCCCGGGGTCCGTCTGCCCCGCTGCGTGCGTTTGTCAGAGGGCCCCAAGAGGGTGGCTGCACGTGTCAAAGGGCGTGAGCCTCTGCGACTGGCTCACGTCCTCGGCCTTCGACCCCGCCGGCCCCGCCCGCGCGCTCGCCCGCGCCCGGCACGTCATCCCGCGCGCGCGGCAGGTCCCGCCTGAGGCCCGCCGGACGTGCACCGCTCTGCGTCTCCACTTTCCCGCGGCTGGAAACGTCTGCGCTCCCCCTCCCGGGGCCGTGTGGCTGACGCCAGGCAAAGCTTGCGGAGTGCAGCGTGAGCCCACGTTAGCGAACAGACACGACACACACACACGCCACCCCCAGATCAACGTTAGCACGTGGCCGCACGCAGGGTGCGCACACGAGGGTCAGCGTGCTACGTTCCGGCAGCGGGGAATATGCGAGGAGCGTTGAATTTTTAATTATTTTAAGTGTTACTTAGAGTAACCGAGGGTTTTTAAAGGAAATAGAAATTAACTTAATGAACGTAAGACGTCAATGCAAACGCCCTTTCCTCTGATGAGACGGACCGCGGAAGCCGAGGGCACGTACTTTCTCGTGCACGGCGTCCACTTTCTCGCAGCTGGGCGTCTGACGCTGCCCCTGTGACAGCTCCGACCTCAGGTCCCTCAGCTCCAGCTCCAGCTGCTTCACCACCGACAGGAGGCGCTGCTCTTCCTCGAGCCCGCTGGGGAGGAAACGGCCGGTCAGCACATGCACACGCACACGCACACACGCACAGCAGGAGCCGAGCCGGTGGGCCCCAGAGGCGTCTGCGCCGTGAGTCTGTCACCTGGACCACAGTGGCACACACGCGCAGCGCCAGCTCCCAGCCGAATTCCCCGGGCTCCCTGCGTGAACGCACTGGCGGCGAGAGCCCCCCAGACGGTTCACTATGCAGGGACTGTCTCCTGAGAGTTGCGAAACAGACTCGGAGATGAGACGGCTCTCATCAGTGGCCACTACAAAGCTGGCCGTGAACTCTCCACGCTAACAGGAGGCACGACTGGTCTAAAACCACATGGCTCCGGGTCAGTCTCAACGATCCTGGCTTTCTTTGACAGCTGGGCCGCCGAGTTCACGGGGGGGCAAGCCACTGAGACCCCAACGATCCCCGGGCCAGAAAAGCGGCCTGCGGGTGAACGCCCCAGGGTCTGCGGGACGAGCAGCACGGCGAGCACGCGCCCGTGAGCCGTGAGCCGTGTGCCGTGAGCCGTGTGCCGTGTGCCGTGTGCCGTGAGCCGTGTGCCGTGCGGGACACACGTGCCCATCCCCAGAGGGCGCGCGACCGAGCACGGGATGACTGAGTGAGGCACGGCGAAGGTGCCCTGTGCGCACAGGCGGGGCCCGTGGGGACGACCAGGCGGGAGTGTCGGGGGCGGGGAGGGTCTCAGCGGCAGAGGACGCAGGGAGGGACAGGGCGAGGAGCTGCACCCCAGCCCCAGCGCACCCCAGCCCCAGCGTGCCAGCTTCGCAGAGGCCCAGCTAGGAGGGGCCCTGCCCACTAGATAAGGCGGGGCTTCTCTGTGCCCCAAGGGGGCCCTCTGAGCACTCCCGGTCAACACAAGGGCACCACTGCCCCGGCGTTCTGCGTGAGGGAAGCGGAAGCAACAAGCCCCCGAGGGCCCTGGTGTCCTCAGGTGGCTCCGAAGGGTCTCTCAGAAAGACACAGCGGGAGCGCCCCGCACAGAGCCCGCTGCCCCAGAGACGGGGGCTCCCTGGCCAACAGACAAACGGGAGCTTGCTTGGATTCTCCTACCTCGTCGTCCGTAGCTTGGTCTGTTCTAGTTCCTTCTGGATGACCTAAAAAGTACGAAAAACAACCTGTTTACCCAAAGGCACACGCTTGATTAACTACGTGTAGGTCTATACGCAGCTACACGTTCCTGTCTGGGATTCCTCCCCCCAATGCAAAGCCCACACCTGCCTGTGGCTGACAAGCGAGGGATGTTTACTATTCAAAGTAAACGTTTAAAAGACGTAGGACAGGTGCTAAGAGAGGTGCACGAACCGCACGGGAACGGCTGGATGGATCTGCAAAATAAGCAGCTCCGGGACCAGCACCCAGGCCAAAGGAACCTCAGCGCCACCTCTGGGCAGTGTCATTTCAATGGCAAAGGACAGGAAGAGGAAACGGCCAGTGCGCGCGTGAAGAACTGGCTGCCTAACACGCTCTGTGCACCAGGCCGGGCAGCCACACCCGCTCAAGCTGCATGGGGGCGGAGGCCACCCTCCCTCTCGCCGCCAGGGGACAGGCAAGCCCAAGGCCACGATGCCAGGTCTTGGTGAGAGGCTCGCTTCCTGCCCAGCCTCCCTCCCGCCACCCCGCCCCAGCCCAGGGGACGTCTCATCAGCCAGCAAACTGCCCTCGCCTGACTCTGACACTGCCAGGAACACAGCCTCCACCCCGAGGTCCCCAAAGGGTGGGGCCGTGTCTGACGCTGAGGCCAGCCTACAGAAACCCCAGCCGATGTGCCTGCTCTGGGGAAGCACCCCATGGTCCCACGGCTGAGAGCAAAGCAGGCCCCTTGACCCCCTCACCCCCACCCCGTGCCTCTACCAACACCTGAGAATGACAGACTTTCCCATCAGAAAAGGAACTTCCTGTGATAAGATACGGGTCCTCCCTCGAGAGATGGCATGGTGGAGGCTGTGTGACAGCCACGAGAGCTGGCCGCTGCTTTTGTAGCCTGGGCTCAGGCCTCCCCCCGCAAAAAAGACACCTTGGAACCAGTGCGTGGGACATAGTTATGAAACATCAGAGCAATCAAAGGGGACAACGGGAGAAAGGGAACAGTCCAAAGTCTCGTTGTCCAGTTTAAGGACAGCAGCAGACATCCTGAACAAGGCACGTTAGAGGCCAAGCAACCCGAACACCTCAGCCGTAGTGGGGACTTCCTCAGCGCTCTGCCGGGGCTGCGATGCAAAGGTCAGGGCGGGTACCTCAGACTTTTCCGTCAGCTTTCCGAGAGCGTCTTCCAAGTTTGCGATGCGTGCTGCGTGTTCTCGGTGGGAGGTCGTGTGGTCAGCCTTGAAAAGGAAGATGAGAGACTGGATGGTGGAGAAAGTTAAGCAACAAACGAAAACCTGGCAACTGAGGCCAGGCTACCTCTACGTGGAATCCCCCAGACTGGGGACTGTCTCGTGACAATCTGGCATAGTGTCCTGGGAGGAATGGTCTGCTAAGTGTTCTCATCTTCCTCTCTACCTTTAGAGATCTGAAACCCGTGCTGGAACGCACGAAGAGCCGCTCTAGCTTGAGGGAACGTCAGTTAAGCCCTGCGACACCAGCACGCGCTGTGTAGAAAGCAAATTAATTACTATTCATTCAATAAATGTCGTCAGGCACCCCCTGCACTTAAGTGATTTAAAGGAAAAGAGTCACGGACACACCGTACATGTGCCCTCTTGACTGTCTCACAGTCACAGGACACACACGACACACAGACGCTCACTGGGAATGAACCTATCCGAACCCTTCCCCAGACCAGAGGACACCCTGCAGACAGACGGGCCCAGGGGACTGACTATTCAGCCACTGAGTGGGCAAGTCACTCTTCTGGCTGGTGAGAAAAGGGATCGACAAAAACATGAGGGAAACATGAAGTTTTTCAACACAAGGTAAGTGTTGAAAAATAGTTTGTCCAACACATCCCACCGCTTCCTTCACGACACCTGCACGGAGCGGCTGTGTGAGGTCAGGCCCGCTCGCTGGGGGGAGGGGAATCGGAGGGCGACAGTACAAGGCCTCGCGCACCCAAGTGACCGAAGCCCAGGTCGCGAGACAGAAAACAGAGCAATAAATGCTCTCATCATGGGGACGTTCACTTGCTAACTGATACCCCATCTCATTCCAAAGTGATCTATAAAAATTCACAGGAAAATAAGATTAAAAATGAGGTAATCTAGAGCAGAGGGGTGACGTCGGCTGGGAGGACGAGCGCAGTCCCCACGCTGCGCTGGGAGCCCGGTCAGCCGAGACTCCCGCGGCCTGGCCGCAGCGTCCACAGAAGCCGTGCTGCGATGCGGAGGCCACCCACCCGCGCTGTCCCACACGGCAGCCACGGCTCCGCGAGCCTCGGCGCACGTGGAACGTGGCCAGAGCAACTAAAGCTAAGTGTTAGCTTTAATTAAAATTTACACAGTCACATGTGGCTAGTGACGTACTCTATTGGAAAACGTGAATAAATCACAAAAACATAGAGCCACAAGTCAGGGGAAAGACAATAGTTCCAGGATCAGGGATGTGCGTACTTAACATCAGAGTGTGGCTGCCTCAGAAACGAGCTGGGGGTCCACGGCCACGCCACCCTCAACGCGCCCGATCCCGTCTGATCTCGGAGGCTAAGCAGGGTCGGGCCTGGTTAGTACTTGGATGGGAGACCGCCTGGGAATACCGGGTGGTGTAGGCGTTATGATAAAAAGAAGAGAAAAGAAAAAAGCTGGGTGCTCCGCTCTGCCCGAGGCCGGCCGCCAGAACGCCGCCTGCGTACCGGGGAGCACTGGGAGGCGGCGGGGAGGAAGGGGGGCCCTGTGCTAAGCTCGCCTAATTCAGAATCTGAGCTAAAGTGAGATCGGGCCGCACGCAATTCCGTGCACAGAACACTAGATGCACTGATTCTTGTTTTTTTTTCCTGAACTGCCATTTGTTTTCCTTGAAAGAGAACGTCTTCAGGCCTCCGCGTCCACGCGCGGGGTGCGCGCCCTCGGGCCGCCTCACTGAGAAACGCCCCCTGGACGCGGTGCTTCCGGTGCGTCTCCGCTGGCCCGGCACGCATCCCGCGCACAGGGCCGGCGCGCGCTGATCTGCGCCTGCTCTGGGCTTGTGCAGCAGCGTCTGCCTGGGCGACAGGCTGGCGTCACCCCCCCACCCCCCCGCTGCACCGCTCAGACAGCACAGTCCACGCGGGTCCTCCTGGGCCCTTCCATCCGCACAGCCACCGAGACTGTGCTGACCGATCGTACGGGCCTCACCCCCGTTTCATGGCTGAGCACCTGCTGAGGCATCCGAGCAGGACACCAAGTGTCCTGAGTGGGTGCAGCGGGGGAGTGAGCGCCCCGCCCTCCTCTGCGTGCCATCGGCACCCGACGATGGGAACAGTGAGAGGCCTGCCTTGGGCCAAACCGGGATCGAGCAAACTCGTTTGTTCTTCCAACACGCGTGGGAGCCCCTCCGGGCGGGGACCACAGCGCGCTGAACAGGCCCCGCCCAGCAGTGGCAGCTGCAGACGCCGTTCGGGGGTAGGGGGAGCAGGGTGGTGGGCCCCGCATGGGGTGCACGGCCAGCCGGGGAGTGAGTCCAGGGCGTGTGATGTGCCGCCTTGGGGCAGGCCAGCCCTCTGGGGACGGCTTCCGGCAGAGCAGCTGGCAGGAGCTCAGCGGGCCCAGGCCGTACGCGGGCCGCGGTGAGCAGACGTGGGCACTGGGACGCGAGGCGACTGGGTGCCACCGCACCCTGGCCTGTGGCGGGGGAGTGGCCGCGCTGGGACAGGAGATAGACACCGGGAGAAGCACAGTGCTGGGACAAGGGGCGATGCGTGTTTCAAAGGCCAATCCAAAGATCCAAATGAAGTCATTTTGGAAGATGAAAATAATTGTCAGTTTGGGGCAAAGCAGGCTGACGAGTCTCTCCTTGAGACTTCCAGACCCACCGGACCTTCATGCACAGGCTGCTGTCCCACATGGGACACCTTGCGACACCTTGGATCACAGGTCTGAACTGGTCACACTGACGGTGACAGGACCCGCAAACCAGACCACTGCTGACAGCGCCCGTGAAATTTCACTGAACTACGTTCGATCCATTCTCAAACTGAAGCGCAGCCCAGGTCGGCCGCAGGTCAGGAGACGGCCGCTCCCCCACTCCCCGCCGCGGCGCCGCCCCGCTGGTGGGCGTCCCCCACGGCCAGTCCCCTCAGTGGGCACCACTTCTCACTGCAGAGCCTCCCAGTCTGCGCCCCCAGAAAGCAAACAGTCCCCCTAAGGGCTTGTCGGCACTACCTTGGGGCCCAGGAGTCCGTCGGCACTCATCTCCTTCAAATGCTGGCTCACGGCGTGTCTCACCAAGGACGACAGCCCCTCGCTGCCGTCGTCCATCTGGGCCACGCGCACCTGCAGCTTCTCAAGCGACGCTGTCAAGTCCCTGAGCCGCGCATCGTGGCTCTGGCACTGTCCAGACAAAGAGGTCATCCACCTCTCCACTTCGCCCAGCCGATGCCAGCCGACGGTCTCACCACCACCCTGAAACGGAGGAGACATTCAAACTGTGATGCAAACGAGAGGTTAAACTGGGGGCCAAATAACCTGATGCGCAGGTTAAGTCCAAACCACCAGACTGCACGCAGTGGCACGGCGTCAGCCAGCGCACAAACACACTAACGGAAGACAGGAAGTGCGCGCTGTGGCTCCCCTCACACGGCAGACCACGGCACTCCGTGTCCTCTGTACTCTCCATATTTTCAAAAGTAAGGAATACTATTACTTTTAAATCAAAATGAACTGACCAATGATTACGTGCGTTACCAGAACAATTTGAGAGCACTTAGAAAGCTTATTGGCCGTTCTAGAATGTTTTTGGAACAGGGTGCCCCGCTGCGCAGGCTGCTCGCAGGTGGCCCGAGCAGTCGCCGTGAGGAGCCGGGCCACGGCCGGCGAGAGGGCTCGCTGGTACCTCGAGGGGCGGGCTCGGGGGGGGACTGTCAGGCGAGAAGGTGCTCCCGGGGCCGTCCGCCCTCTGCGCTCTGTACACGTGTGTCCAGTTCACCGTGGGCAGGAACGACAGGGGACCGTCCTGGCCCCAGAGGGAAAGGCCTGCACCTGGAGGAGACACGCGGTGCGACTGAGTCCCGTGCATGCTCGCCGCCCTCCCAAAGAGCGCCGACGCGCTCGACTCTGTCACCCGCCCGCACGCACGCGTGCGCTAACCGACCAGGTAACTAGTTGAACCGGACTCACCCAGTAAAAGCAGCACTGGAATGAGCAAGATTAAAAACTTGCAAATATTTCGAAGGCACCTAGGAAGGAAAAGGAAAACGTTTAACTTGGAAGAAGTGCAAGGCAGCGGTCGCCATTCCATTTCCTCTCTCTAGATGACCTCAAACGGAACAGCCCCATTTTCAAGGGGAGGCCCACAGCATGAGAGCTGCAGTCACGACTTCACCTACGAGGTGAGTACACACGCCTAGGTGAAACTGTCCACAGTATGGCGTCTCCTGGGCCCACGCTGACAAACACATCACTGCCACCAGGCCAGGCGCCATGCTGCGGCCACTGGAGGGGCACGGAAGCACTTGGTCATCGCTCCGTGGAGGGGACCTGCTGCCGCGGGAACAGCACTGGAACGGGAGCCAAGGGTCTGGCTCTGGCCCTGACACCCCTCCCAGCTGTGTGGCCATCAGAGCGTCCCCTAACCTCTTCAGGAATGGCGCCTTTCCATTCCCCTGGGAGTAGTTTGAAAAATTAAACAAGAAAATGAGAGAATTCTATAAAACATAAAATGATCGTGTAAATGCAAGACATTAATATATCAAACTACAAAAACTAGGTAAATATAAGCTAAATCACTATAAAACAATAAATCAAATGACACCCCGCAACTGGCACAAAATCAGTTCTTTAAAATAGCAAGCTGACATGGTATCAGTTTCCTTACCTTGTAAGAAGAAACACATTCAGCCAAGAAATCAAAGTAACAAACTGGTACCAGCCGCTCCCCAGCCACCAGAATATTCCAGAGGCTGCCTTCCCTAAAAGAGAAAACACAAGACAGGCTCAGGAAACGTTCTTAGGAGAACCAGACTTCTACCGAACCGTTTTTATGAAGGCCAAGCTAGAAGCACGAGGAAATTCACTAACACATTTTGAAAGAAAATTAAGATGCAGTTAGGGATAAAGTACGCTGAGATGATGCTAGTCAGCACAGCTCAAACACAGAAACATAAGCAAGTCACGTGGCAACACGCAACGCCGATAAATGCACAGGAGGATGCGATGCGGGAAACATGGAACCCATGCGTCTCCGTTACAGCCTGACCGAGCACGTGGACGCGCACAGTGGCCCGAACACTGGAGGAACAGGTGCTCATGCAACCCGAAGCGCAGATGAACCGTGTTACGCCAAGGCTAAGAGCACGGAAACCCAAAATGAAATTTTTATTTCGCTAGCTAAGTCATTAATTGCAAGTGCATAACTGCAGAAGCCTTGAAGAGAATGTTGACACAGAAAGCCAAATAACCACCTGGAGCCGTCACGGCCAACCAAAGAACCGACAACAGCGTCTCCGACACAAACCACCCTGCCGCTCGGGCCCTCTGCAGCGTCTGCGTCAAGACGCGGCCTGTGACAGGTAAGACGTGTGCGAGGGGCATGTTCAGACATGGTCACCGGAAAACCGGCTCCCCACAGCCACAATACAACAAGAAACGCCCACCAGCATGACTTAACCAAAATCTCTCATATCAGTAAGTCAAGACTCTCCGCCCAAGGGGAAAAAAAACTATATTAAGTCCCAGCAAGATACTGAAATTAACTTAAGAAAACGCTGCTGTGTCTGAATAGTTGCCCCCTCACCCCCTCCTTCTTCCTGCAGATACTTAAAACATGAAGCCCAGGGCCTGGTGGCTGCCCTTGCAGGCTCACGGTCAGGGCCAGCAGGATTTACATCGGAAAAATGAGACACTTTAAAGCAAATAAAATTCCACAGACACCAGCACTTAACATGCTCCAGGTAAAAACATGATTATTCAAGAACCAAAATGAAAATCATCCCACAGTCATTATCATATTTTCCAGTGAAAAAACATTTTGGAATTCCAGGGGGCAGTGCCACTGGCTGGAGACTAAAGCACAAGCCCTTCCATCAAACAGCGCACGTTACGCAAAACAAAACCGTTAGGGAATCAGCTTTGCTGCATTTTTAAGAGCGAATGCTAAACACGGCACACTCGTATTAATTAACGCTTGTGTATGTTGACAGCTGAAACTATCAAGTAATCCCAACGTGGCTGATATGCAAAGAAATATGGTTTAGGAAGATTCTTTTAAAAACCTATTGTTTTATGTTTATTAATTAACAATTAGGAGACAACTGTTTTTGAAGCTCAGCTTTTTAAAAAAAAGGCGGCCTAGAAGAGGCGCCCCTTTACCAAGAAAGTTACAGGTATACACTGAACACATCTAATCTGCCATGTAAACCTCCATGTCGCAATGATCCAAGCAAGGTACAGCGTCGCTGGGGCCGCTGCTCCCGCCGAGACGGCCAATGCCAGAGGCACCCAGCCTTCCCCAAGCCTTCAGCTCGCCTCGAGTTCTCTCTCACATCCAGTTTATGTGAAATATACTTACAAAGCAGCTTTTCAGGGGAGACTGTCTCTGTGTTTTAAACCAAAGGCAGCCTGAACCCTGCCATTTTTAAAGAGCCCTTAAACTCCAAATACATAGAACAACAAACATTTGTGAAGAACATGATAAAAACAAACGTGCAAGAGACGACCTGCGTGGGAAAAGGTGTGCCCAATGGTCCCTGCCACGCTTCGCGGCCCGGAAGACTGCCAGCGGCTGGCTGTGCGTATCTCAAGGCGCTGCTCCCCCTGACAGTCATCGCCTGCGGGGGGTGGTGACAAGCAGTTAATTGGACAGATTAATATGCGAACCTTGTTGATCTGAACTATACACAACAGCAGCAGTTTAAAAAAATTAAACACTCAATTATGAGAAAAGAAAAAGCAGCAAAGCGAATGCAACCTGGTGGCGACTAGTGTCCATGGATAAGGCCAGTGCGGCTCCATTAGGGAGGGCCACTGAGTCCCTGGGGTCAGCGGCCTGACAGGGGCGGCCGGGCCGTGGGAGGTGAGGGGCCATACTCACGGGACTCCCCGTTCACACGGAGGCGGCCATCCTCTCCGAGGGAGCCGCTCGCGTCCGTCCTCCCGCCGTCACCGGGCCACGCTGCAACACACGCGAACGGCGTCAGGGCCCCGGGCGCCGAGGCCGCCAGCGAGCGGGGGCCCCGAGGCCGGCCGCCTCCTGTCTCCAGACAGCTCCGCTCGGGAGGAGAGTACAGGGGCAGGGCCGCGGTTAGGAAGGGATTTTAAAGCCCCAGCCGGCTAACCAGCACGCCCCGCCAATGCGATACCGAGGCGGGCCCGCCTAAGAGTTTTTGAAACATCATTCTTGATGTCATTCAAATAAACTGTTTTTGCTTTAGAAAGGTCATGAGAATCAAAAGTTGAGTATATCAGCTTTTCATTTAAAAAGCAACTTAGAAATGTTTAAGCACTGCTCAGCTTTCAGAAAACTGAATTGCACACAAGACACATTAAAACTTTCACAAGCTCCCTTCTGGAAAAGTCCAGCGAAAGTCTGCATTAAGGCCGCGAGAGGAGAAATGCGAAAAGCAGTGCTCTCTCCACCTTGAAAGCGATATTTGGTGGAAAAAGGAGGAAAAAAAATTTAATAAATACCTTTTGATTCATGGCTTTTTGAGTTATAGCTTTCTGATTCACGATCTTTTGATTCGTAACTTTTCAATTTGTAATTTTCTGATTCATGATTGAGCTTCATTAAAACCACTTGAAAAAGTTGAACTAAGAATGATGAAAAAGATGACGAAGTGTACTTGGCCAGCCACAAAATCCTATCCGTGTAGAAAGACGCGCCGCCTAGTAAAAAACCGTGAACAGTTACTCCCTCCCACACAGCCAGTGGTCACTCCCGACACGTGGGACAACCACGCTGCCATTTCAGGCCAGGCAGCCTAACTTTTTAAATGGATGTGAGAGATAGTTTGGGGAGACACGTGATGATAAATGGCACTCTGCCTGCAGTGACACGCACCACATCCTGACAGAGGCAGAGCTGTGAGCAAAGCTCTACGGGACGGCCGCCAACACCAACTCTCCCTTGCTAGCAATCTCCCGCAAAATACCCAGTTTGAGGGAATTTCACCAATACTGTCTACACAAACGCTACCATATGTAGATGCTGCGAACGACCCCTCCGTTACCTGAGCTCCTGCCCACCCACCTTCCTGGACTACCCGCCTAGAGGAGAACTACCAGGTGAGACCCTGGCCGCGCCTCCGAGGATGTCCGCCACAGCATTTGCAACAGGGGACAACGGAAACAAACGACGTGGCCTTTGGCGGCATCGGCTCAGTTTTGGAGCTGCTGGACCAGGAAGACCTGGCCACCCTTCTCTGCCTTTCGTCCATGCCTCAGCTTCAGAAGACACTCGTGACCCCTGATGTGTTTTCTGGCCACCTAAAATGTGTGGGGCGAGCTTCCACAAGCCACAGTGGCTAGACATTCTTCTTCTTGAGAAAAAGTTCCCTTGCAGAGTGGCAGACAAAGCAGGCTGGCTTCTCTACAAGCAGGCCTGCAGGCCGGGGGGCCCAGGACACTGAGCCCCGCTCTGCTCGGCGAGGCTGGGGTGCATCCGGAAGCCGGGGACCAGGCCAGCAGGGTGGTGACATGCATCTGAGGTGGACGGATTTGACAGAAAGAGAATGAGAGCCTCCTTCTCAGACCGCATGGGTGACACAGGCCGTGTGGCTGGCGCCCTGCTCCAAAGACAGAGGACGGGCCCGCCGTGCACTTGCAAGAGGCTGGTGAACATCGAGCCATCGTTGGGAAGTAATAAGCAGTCTCACTGATGATAAAAAAAAGAAAAAAAAAAACACCCGAATCCCACTTTTCAGATGTTAAAAACTGACAAAATTGTAGAAGCATGAAAGCACACGGACGTGACAAGAGTGCAGGGACCGTGCCACGGCGGGAGTGGCTGGCGTCAGTGCTCTGGGGAGCTGGCCGGACGGCTATTTAAACTGCAACTACGTGCCCTTCGCCCTCGGCAGGGACAGTGGTTACCTAGAAGCTGCTGGTGGGCAGTTCACACTTCACGAGGACCACGACTTCTCTGGGAGCCGGCCTGGGTGAGCCCTGGGTGACCCCCCTGGAGCTGCTCACTGACACCAGCTGCCGGCCTGGGCTGTGTCTGCGCCTCTCACAGGGCCGCTGCCCTGGCCACTCAGCCACCCCCAGGGGGCAGCAGACACGGGAGTCCCCAGGTCTCCACCTGAGGCTGCTCCAGTAAGCTAAACCCTGGACACCTGGCAGGTTTTCAAAGGGACGACCCCCTTCCTAGGCCAATGCACACCTTTTACTGGGGGACACGAGTGTGGCCGCAGGCAGGACAGAGACGACAGAAGGTCTGTAGATGCCGCCTCCCTGGTGCTGCTGGGTGGATGTGAGGGCAAGCCGTCAGCCTGAGGCCGGGCAGGTACTGAGGGCAGTCACGTGGCAGTCTGCTGCGGCCCTGCCGGCCCCACAGGCTTTGGGGGAGAGCGTAAGCCCCAGGAGAGGGTGCACCCCGTCCCTGCCCACACGCGTCAGCACCCCGCTTGCCAAGGACTGTCTGAGATCCCAAATAAACGACTCTGAAGCCTTTACATGTGAACCAGAAAATCACGTTTTGTCAGCTTGACCTCAAAGGGTTCAGGACTTGGAAACAGCCTGGTCCAAGCGGGGTCCGTGCCCTTTAACCTGCCCGCCCACCTCTGGTGTGTCCACCGAGAGGTGGGCGCGTGCACACCGCAGACGGACAAGGAAACACACCAAAGGGATGCTGTTCACGAAGCGCGCACGCAGAACCGCCTGAACGTCACCCACACAGCGATTACAGAAGGTCTGTGCAACTGTCAACGCGAGAGCAGAAGGCGTCACAAGGCTGAAGCTCACCTCGACGCCACACCAAATGAAGCCGCGGCAGAGGCGTGCACGCGCCCGGACGGCGCTGAAGACGAGGCGAAAGCCAAGCACGGCTTCTGCAGGCGTCGGCACAGCAGTTGGCGACTGTCCTGCGTGCCCCCGAACAGGCCCCTGCTCAACGGCTGAGGGCTGGCCTAC
>CM053515.1:646906-708647 GCA_028627145.1 Eidolon dupreanum
CCCCCCCCCCCGGCCCCCAGATCCCAGGGGGAGAGTGCCCAAGGCTGCAGACGCACCCGCAGGGGGACTCAGCGACTTCGTGCCCTTCTTAGAGTGAGGGCTTTCCTGTCCTTCCCTCTCAGCCCTCCCAGGCTCTGGGGAACGTGTCCTGTGTCACATTCGTAGACCTGCCTGCCACTGGCCACTTCTAGGACACAGAGACCTGAGCGGGGGTGCCAGAGCCAATGCAGGAGTAGCCCCCTTAGCTTTCACGTTCACGCCTGATTCTCACGGCCCCTCGGTTGGGTTTCCTGCCCCTGCTGGACTGGGGGTGGGCATCTGAGTGCCCGCAAGGGTGCGCATCGCCCACCCGGAGCCCGTGGGGGAGACGGATTCATCCAGCAACCTTTCATTCTGTGAAATAGAAATGAAAAGCCCCTGGTCCTTGTTTACTGGAAGATAAATCATAGTTATCACAGGCAACAAAGTGTTCATTTAACTCGATACAAAGTATGTATTTAAAGCGTCTGAGTGTTTCCTGATGGGAGCATTTTCAAGGACATTTCTCTCAGCGGCTGTTTTCGTTGGCCAGTGCACAAGGAGCCAACATCTACCTTGAAGAAAGGTCGAGAGGGGCCATCCACCGTGGGCGTTGGCGCCTCTCATCCCCCTGGCATTGGCTTGGGGCTTGGATGGAGTCCCTCCCCTGGCCACCCCAGTGGCCTTGTACACTGGCCCGGGGCCTTCCTGTTTCTCCTCCTGGGGTGTCCCTTCCTTTCCTCTAGTTGTGTCTCACTACCTTTGCCACTTCTTGGGAGAGCAATCAAGACAGAGGGAGGCCACCCCCTCCTGCCAGTCTCAGAGCATGCAGAGTGGAGGCCACTGAGGCAGACGTGGACCCCTGCTCATAGCCCGTCCCAGAGACTGTGGGGCCTCTGTATGTGGGCTGAGGGGAGCCCAGGCCCCCAGAAGACAGAGCTGAAGGATGCTGGGAGAAGGGAGGCCCCCGTGTCTTGTCGAGTTGGCTGCATGTTTGGATGGGCTCAGCAGGAGGCACTGGCCGAAATCAAATGCCAGCTTCCTCACGACCAGCCGGTGTGAAACAGGCTCCATTTTTGTTTGGCTGCTCAGGACGATATCTTACAATTTAAAAAATGAGCTTCCCACAGTGCTGGCGAGCATGTGGAGAAAGGGGAGCCCTCATGCCTGTGTGTGGGGGGGGACTGCTAAGTGGTGCAGCTGCTGTGGAAAACGGTCTAGAGGTTCCTCAACAAATTACAAATAGAACTACCGTATGACTCAGCAATTCCACTTCTGGGTATTTATCTGAGGAAATCCAAAGTACTAATTTGAGAAGATATATGCACTCCTATGTTCATTTCAGCATTATTTACATAGTCAAGATATGGAGGCCACCTAAGTGTCCGTCAATAAATGAACGGATAAAGACAAGGTGGTACAGATGTATGACGGAATATTACTCAGCCAGAAAAAAGAATGAAATCTTACCATTTGTGACAACATGGGTGGACCTAGAGCGGGGGTCCCCAACCCCCGAGCCCGATACTAGTTTGTGGCCTGTTAGGAACCGGGCTGCACAGCAGGAGGGGAGTGGCAGGCGAGTGAGCAAAGCTTCATCTGCATCTGCAGCTGGTCCTGAATTGAAAGTGATGGGCCAGCAGACACTGACCACACCGTGACCGCCTGCGCCTACGGCAGCAGAGGCTGTGGGCCGGAGCTCCGGGCCCGCGTAGTCCGGCCAGGCCGCACATTGTGCGGCCACATTCCGTGTCCCCAGAAGCACACTCTGGCATGGCCAGGCCCGCTGGCCCCTCAAGTCTGAGGCTGCTTAGAGGGGCCGGGTGCTCCCACACAAAGGGTCTCTGACGGGCAGCTGCAGGGGTGTCCCTGGTGCCACTGGGGGGAGGGTGACAGAAGGCCTGGGGGGGGGGGTTCGGGTGCCCTGCAACTCCCACGGCAGCTCTGTGTATGTTTCATTCATTGTTATCTACAGGTCCTTGTAATTTAGAAAACAGAGTATAAAATCACCGAATCTAAAACACCTGGGTGTTAAAAATCAAGTGGTTTATTTCATTTTATTTTTTTAGGTGAGATAACCCTTGGTTGACCTCACAGATTACAAGGAACTTGTCAGCTTACAATCCCTTATTTTTGATGTTTTACACCTACAGCACCTGGTCTTCCTAGGTGGTCTCCCATCCAAGTACTCACCGGGCCCGACCGTGCTGAGCTTCCGAGATCAGGTGCGTTCAGGGTGGCATGGCCATACTCAAGCGGTTCATTTCAAAGGGTGAGTGGACTTAGTGGCCCCACTCGGGGAGACTCTGCTCGTGAAAACTTTAAACGGAGCCTTGTTGGAAAAAGCAGCCGTTGAGTAGGTTCTGCCCCTGTCCTATGCCCAGGGAACAGGGTGCGTCTGTCCCGTCCCGCTGCCCTGCCTGCCTCCCTCTGCAGAGGGGACCCAGGCGGCGGGGGGGGGGGTACCGGTGCACACGGCCGCCCTCACCCGCAGACGGGCTGCAACTTCCTCACGCTGCGGGCTGCAGCCTCGCTTTCAGACGCACCTGCCCCGCAGCCAGGAACCCGGCCGCTTGCTGGGCTGGGTGGGGAGGCGAGGCCGGCAGCGCCCTCGGGTCCTGGGGTCCCCCCGCTAACGCTCGCTCCGGCCTTCGCTAGTCCCGGCATCTTGGCGCACGTGCTGCAAAATCTCCTCAATGCCGAAGAGCGGCCGTGGGTGTCAGCCACGTCTGCCTAACGGGCGAGAAACGGACAAATGGGGCGATTCGCCTCCGGCCGCCGAGCCCCGGGTAAGTAACGGCCGGGCCGGCGGAAGGGAGGCCATGCGTCCTGTCACCAGACAGCGGCAGGAGGCGCTGGCTTTCCTAACCACAATTGATTAAAAGGCAAAAATATTTATGTGCACACACCTCGTTTTCCATTATCTAGAACCTTTTTTTTTTTTCTCAGTAATTGGTTTCTCCATCATCGTTTTGGGAGGATGCTAACGTGATGGATCTTTGTTTCTCTAATCGTGGTAACTCCTAACCGGAGCTGGGGCCCTGCTCGCGCCCACCTGTCCCCCCGCCCCTGACCAGGTGCCTCCTCACAGGTCATGTAATAAAGGCCAGCCTCTTGCTCTCCTTTGCCCTCTGTTTCTCTCCCTCCCGCACTTGGGGAAGCCAGCTGTCCCGTCCTGAGCTGCCCCACGGACACCCCGGAGCAGGAGAGCGAGCTCGGAGGGCGCCACAGCCCGTGAGCGGCCACAGGGCTGAGGACAGGGCCAAGCCACCCAGCCCCTGACCCACACGACACGTGAGAAGCCGCGTGCCGCCGTGGTAAGGGGCCGGGGTCTGGCGAGCCGGGAGGCAGCGGCAGGTGAGCAGCAGGTTGTCACCCGCTGGGGAGCACCCCGTGGCTTACAGAGGTGCTCAGCTGAGCGCCCGGAGCGCGGCGGTGCTGTAGCAGTTGTCCGGTGTCAGGCGTCCACACGGCCATTTTCCCCGTCAGTCGGCCTGCCCGCACCGTGCTGTAGCCCTCAAGGCTACGTGGGACCCATGTGGAACCAGCGTCATCCCCAGACTGACCCCTCAGGGCCCAGCAAGGGGGTCGTGGGCCTTTGTAAAAGAGACTCAGGGCTTGTGCCCACCCCCAGAGAAGGGCTCGGGCTCTCGGCAGTGAGGACATGCCCCTGGTGGCCCTGCCGGACAGCCCTGGAGCTGTGACCCCTCCCCAGGGAGGCCTCCGGTCCCGAGTTAGCTGTGTGGGGCCCGAGCCCACTTTCCACATGGCGCTGGCCTCGTGCGCCCTCGTCCAGGGCCCCTTGTCGCCCCGTTAGCCGGGAGGGTCACTAGTGCGCTGGCCAGGCCCCCCAGGTCACAGCTCCCTCGCCCGTGGATCTGCCCTCAGCGGCCACGTGTCCGAACAGATGCTTAGGTCCTGAGAAAGCAGGAACTTCTCTGCATAGCGTTTCTCTGAGAAAAGACCGTTCCACTTTCAGGCGATTTTTGGAAAATCACATCCACGGGCGTTTAAACATCTCGGGGTGGGGCCAGCCGCTTCAGTGTGCATTCTCTGCTGGGTGCTCCGGGGACACCAGCTGCCTCTGGGTCCAAAGAGCCCATCCCAGAAGGGAGGCTGGGGTGACACTGAGAACTACGGGGGGGCCCGAGGGGCGGCCAGGCCCGGGAGCTGCTGGCGGGGCCTGGGGGAGCCCACGGCCATCTGGGGGCCCTCCCACCCATCCTGGGCATCGGGCCGGACTCTGCTCCCCCTAAGGTGCCTCTGGAGGGAGACCTGGCACGTTCACACCCAGGCCGGCTGCCTGGAGGAGGGTCCTCTGTGTATCTGTCACCCACAGCAGGCTGCAGCAAAGCACCACTCCTCCCCCCAACAGCCACTGCACGTCGTGGCAGGAGTGGGGGGAGGGGTGGGGCAGCTAGGGGATTAGGGATGCTGGGAAATATCCGTGGACGAGAGCCGGGCCCAGGCCTGCCGTCATTGCTGCCTGCGGGGGGACCCACCCCAGGGGCAGTGCTAGGAAGCAGTCGATGGCGGGCGGGCTGGGTGCGGGCTTCCTTCCGCTGCGAAGGTAGATTCTGGGGTCCCACTCCCCCCAAAATGCCTTGACGACCCATCCCTGGTAACTTCCCCGAGGGCAGCTGGAGTTCGACAGACCAGGAGTGACTCAGCTGTCACCTTCTCCTGGTGACCAGCCTGGCTTCATTTCCTGGGTGTCTGTGTGCAGCATGGGGCTATTGTACACCGCATGTCCCACGTCAGGCCAGCACGGGGGACAAGTGGCTCTCAGAGAGCCTGCACACAGTAGGTACGCAGCATCAGCTGGCCACAGCTCACACCTCTCACGCATTTGCCCCTAGAGTCTGAGGACCTTGCATGTCCCTTTTCCTCACTAGACCGTGAGCTCTGGTCATGGACATGGCCACCCAGTGTCCCCTGCGTCCCGGCTGAGGGCAGAGCCGGCACCTGGTGGGCACTCCGGGACATCCACTGAGTGGCCTGGAGGGCTGGTCAAGGCCAGAATCACGCACGGCAAGGCCGCCGTCAGGATGTCAGCAGTCACCAGAGAAGGCAGCAGAGGGCTGTCCCCCGTCCCCTGTCCGCCATCCCCCGTCCACGTCCAGGGCCCTCCACTCCGGCTCATGCGTTCTGGGTGGAGATGGGTGCTGATGAGAGGCGGGCAGGGCTGGCCCTTCGTGGACCCCCAAGGGGCCCAGCTGGCTAACAGTGACTAACACGTGACTAACAGTGAGGTGAGGCAGAGCCCTGCCGTGGAGGGTCACTCACCTCAATGCGGGGGCTCCGGACGGGCGGGGCGGAGCAGGCCGGCTGGGCTTGCCCCTGCCCGAGAAGCCCTGTCCGTGGCCTGGAGGGGGGCTGTGCACATGCACACGTACACTACCACACGCTTGTACACATGTGTGTGCACGTGCTCACACACTCACAGGGATACAGGCACACGCGTGCACACTCACATACATCTGCGTGTGCACACGCGTGCACAAGGAAGCTCCCAGCTGCGTCCTCGCCCCTCAGCTGCCTCCCCAGGGGGCTCATCCTGGTTCCCCGTGACAGGTGCAAACGATGTCCAGCTCTGAGCTCTCAGGGGCTGCTCCAGGAGGCGTCTTAGCCACAGCTCAGAGCAGAGAAGGTGGGGGGACCTTCCCTCACTGCCCCCGCGGCCTGGCTGGGCTCCCATGGCCAGGATTCCCTTCCGGGCCCCTGGGCCTGCACTTCACAGGGACCGGCACCCACGGCTCTGGGCCCCGCCTTTAAACGACCTTGGCGTGTGCCCGCCCTGGGTGTCCTCAGTTTACCCACTGTGCAATGGACAGATGGATCAGAGTGTCACCAGGGCCCACTTCAGCCCTGCCGGTGGACAGCTCATTGCCACGGCGGCACGTCCTGGCCGGCTTTTCCTGCTTCCCCGTGGTTTTCTGACAAAGGGGGCATGCTAGTGCTTAAACTGTCCTCACCTCTTACTATTTTTGCAGGAAGCTAAATGCAATTGTTAAAAATAGAAATAATGAGAGAAAGCAGAAGCTTCTGACCTTGAGTCACAAGGACACACAAGTCTCCCAGAGTCCTCTCTGGCCCATGATGATAAATGATCATTGTGCTGCCTTTGTCCTCAGCTAATTTATCCGTGGCCTACGGAGAGGTTTCTGCCTTTTTTTTTTTTTTTTTTGGGAAGCCGGACAGGTGCTTCAGGCCTGACAGCTCTGCCTGGTCTTTGGGGTGTTCTCTGCCTGACAGCGCCGTGCGGAGCTTGGCGCAGCTGCTCCGGGGACCTCACTCTGCCTATGCCAGTCTGCCATGCGTCCCCCTCCGCGGGGTCTCCAGGGTCGTGGGGCAACATCGGCTCCAAACGCCAGAGGCCTTGGGGTGCGGGGTGGCTCTGCAGCACGGTGCACAGGCCACATACCCGGGGACTCAGGAGAGCGCTGTCCCCACGGGTCACGCCTGGCCCTCTGCCACCTGCAGTGTTGGTCCCTGAGCCGTGATCAGGACTGAGCGAGTCCTGGTCCCTGGTGCAGCCTGTCCCGAAGGCCATACCCTCTGTAGGTGACATGGGGCCTTTGCAGGATTGGGGGTACCACAGCCTGCCCACAGAGGGGGGAGGCATGTGGGCAGGGCCCGGCGCCCAGCCCTGAGCAGAAGGAGCAGCAGGCCAGGCGTGGCGACCCCTGGAGGCACCGGTGGGACCTGGTGAATTCCCACCCTCTGCTGCTTCTCCACCTCTCACCACACCATATTTATAGTCCAGATTGTGAGGCCTCCGAAAGCCTCCCCCGAATCCTCACACATGCGTCCGCGAGGGACAGGCCAGGCTGGGCAGTGAGAGGGGAGACGGACCATCACAGGAGGGGAGGTCAGAAGTAGCCTGGGTCCCCCATCCACTCGGGGTCCCCTGAGGGCCGGGGACAGGGGCTTTCAGATGCGAGCTCAGCCCTGTCCTGTATCTGCCTGTTTCCATGGTAATGTGGAGAACGAGGGCAGACATCCTCCCTGGCAAGGGCTGTCCGGGGACCTGCTGGCCACATCCCCCAGGGCAGAGCCTGGAGCCTGCAGAGGACAGAGGGGCGTGGGGAGCCTAGGGAACCTGAGTGGGCCTCACCGGGGGTTCGGCCCGCAACCTGAGGCCCCCAGCTCCGCAGCCGGTGGCTCCCTCGGGGACGGCTCCACACCCCACCCCGTGTGCTTCATTCAGCAGCGTGAGTTTTCTTTGCTCCAGACCTAGAAATTTGAGGGTTCTGAAAGAGGCATTTTGCTGTAATTTATTCTCTCACTCGAATCTTGCATTGGCCTCTAAATATCAAATCATATTTGTCTAACATTGTCACGTTTTCATCTCTAATCACCAAACCTACCAATGACGTTCATGCGTAAAATAATGTTTGGTGAAAGCCTTTTGATTTTACAAAAGGCAACCTGCTAAAATTATTCCTCTATGCCCAGCGGAGGACGGAATGTCACCGGCAATTCCCCGGGAGGGCCCCTGGTCAGAGACAGGCAATTTCTCACCATTCGTGGTTTGCCGCGACTTTTTAACGGGAATAAGCGCTGAATTTTACAAAGTGGTTTTTCGGCAGCTACTGAATGATCAGCTGGTTCTCCCCTGCCTCTGAGAGGTGGACACAGTGCTGTGATCCCAGGGCCTCATCTGGGGCGGACATCAAGGCACAGGCCTCTCCGTCCGCCTGCTGCTTCGCAGCTGCTTCCATAAGGCAGGACGTGTCTGCTCTCGGACTGTCGGATAAAGCTGTCTGCAGAACTGGGCCCCCTTCTGCATCTAGGGATACATATTTGACCATTTTCAACTTCTCCTAAAATGATTGGTCTAGCTCTATTTTCTAGTCCTTCTTGAGTCAATTTTGGTCGTTAGAATTTTTCTTTAAAAATACCTATTTCAACTCACGTCATCAGGTACGGTGGCCCCGAGCAGTGGTCCTTTGGAAGACATTAATGCCCTTCCCGTTGCGAGCCGTATCTCCGCTCAGTCCCACAGGCACTTACTTGTCTTCCCCTTTCTCTCCTTCATCAGACTGCACAACGTGTTCACTCTCCACCAGTCTTTTCAGGGAAAAGCTGTGTTATTAGCCAACTCCACCATTTTTTATTTTCGATGGCGTTTGTTTTTGGTTTGTTCTATACGAATTCATTCCTTCTTTATTCAGGCCTGTTTTATTTGATTTTATTTTTCTCTAGTTTCTTGAACTGAAAACTTAGTTCACTTATTTTCAGCCATTATCATTTTCTAATAAATGCTGCTCTCTCTAGCGAGCACCTCCTTGGTGGCGTCCCACAGGTTTAATAGGCGCTGTTCTCGTTTGCGTTCATTTCTGAATAGTCTGTAATTTCCCTTTCGGTTTCCTTCATAATCTCCAAATGATATAAAAGAGTGTTTTTATTTGTGGTATTAATTTCCAGGTAGACATCATTTTAAGGCTTAGCTTTTGTTTTATTAAACTGCATCGTGTTCGGTGAGCAGACTAGATTCTTGTCATTTTCCCTTTGGTCAATAGATAGACGATCAGTTTTCATAGTTATTTCATGCCTGATAGAAAAGGGTATTGATCAGGTATTTGAATGGTACAAAATGGAGACAAAAAAGTCAAGCTTTTTTGTTGTTTTATTTGCTTGTTTTGGGGTTTCGTGATCTGTCGTTTTAAATTAGAACAAAGGAGCTCTCCTTTCAAAGATGCCTCAGGCTGTGACAGTGTGGCTGGGGAACCGGGGACAGGGACCAGCGGGGCTGAGGGACGAGGCCACGTTCATACACGGAACGCTTCTCCTCTCCCTGCAGCTGCCCCCAAGTCCCTTGGACTCGGCACAGAGGACGCTGGCCTTGTGTCCCCTCTGCTCTGGAGGGGTCTCTCCTGCTGGCGGGCACCCTCCCCGGTGTAAGTCCGGCTGGTGCCGGGCTGTCGCCCCTGGGCCCCATGCTAGCCGAGGCCCAGGCGGGCGGGAAAGGCCGGGAACTGCCATGTTCTCAGGTTCCACCAGACAAGGGTCAAAACCGCACCCCGTAACGCCCGGGCGCACGGCGGATGCCCGGTGAAGTCACAACCCCCGCCCCGTGGCCCGAAGCATAAGCCCTCCCCCGTCAGCCCACCTCGGCTCCCAGAGGAGCCTGTGTCCAGGGCTGGCCCTTGGTCATCAGCCCCTGGAGTGTCCTGGGTGGGTCATGGATGACCCCAAGGCAGGCCTCGCAGACTCTGGGAGGTGAAGGTGCCAGGGCCCGAGCTGGGGATGGTCCCTCTGTGCCTCCCTCCTCTGCACCAGGCTGGACAGCGGCTGGCCGCTCGGGCCAGGCCTGGCGGGGCTGCGGTGGGGAGAGGCGGGCTGGGGTGTCTGTGGGCCGAGCTGCTCCCCTTTCTCCCACGTGGAGGAAGAAGTCCTGGGCCCTTCTGGAGTGTCTCCCAGGCCCTCCTCCCCCTCCCTCAGCTCCGCCCCCCACCCCAGAGCCGGGGTCCTGGCTTCCTGCCCAGAACACGTCCCATAGGCCCCCACGCATCTGCTCCTTCCTGGGCGAGCTTCTAGTCGAGTGTCACTTTCCCGGGGGCCGTCCCTGACCACCCAGAGTGTCCGCTTCCCTTTCGGCTGCACCTAATTTCCTGTGTAATTCCTGTCGCCACCTGACATATCGTACATGGGCCTACTGGAGCGCCAGCTTTTGGGACAGAAAAGCACCAGAACTGTTCCCCAGCCTCCCATGAGGCCGCATGTCGGCCTTCCGGTGCCTGGGGCAGCCGGCCCGGGCCGGCCCAGCCTCTGCCCGGACAGCAGGGCAGAGAGGCCTGAGGGCGCCTCTGCACGTGTGTATGTCTTGTGTGTCCATTTGTGTGTCTGTGCATGTGTTTGTGTCTGCACGTGTATGTATGTCTGTGCGTGCTCGTGTGTCTCTGTGTGCGTCTGTACGTGTACCTGTGCATGTGTGTGTGTCTGCGTCTGTGCATGTGTGTGTGTGCACGTGCGCATGTGTCTGTATGTGTGTATGTGTCTGTGTCTATCTGTGTGTCTGTGTCTATTTGTACGTGTCTAGACATGTGTGTGTCTCTGCACATGTGTGGATGTGTCTCGTGTGTGTCTACCTGTGTGTGTCTAGTGTATATTGTTTGCTTTTTGTGATTTCCATGGATGGATCGATTGAACCGGATCAAATCGCTCCTCCCAGCAGAGTACAAGGGAACCGGGGGTGGGGTGGGGTTGGGGGGAAACCCAGCCAAAGGTTTTCATTCTCTGTCCTGCGGGGTGTGCGCCGTTTCAAAGGCTTCCTCACGTGTGTCGCCTGAGCCTGTTGACACCCGCCCCCAGGCTGGCTGGGGCTGCTGGTCACCTCGTGGAGCACCGGTCCTGTGCCGGCCGAGGCAGGGCTGAGAACGAGCCTCTCTGAGGCTCTGGTCTGAAGCAGCGAGTGCATTGTAGGGGGACGAACACAAAACAAGGACAGAGGACGGTATTTCAGACCGCGATGGTGTCACTAGGAGGCACACGGAATGGCGGGGTGGATGGGGGACGTGGGGGACACTTCTGAACGACCTGGTGGGACCACGCTTTTCTAAGGTGACAGCGGAGACGGACCAATAACTACACGAGGGAGCCATCCAGTGGTGGGTGGGGGAGACAAACGACATTTTGGCTCCCAGGAGAAGGGGGGTGAGGTCCTGGTTCACGGGGTCCGCCCACCCCACATCCAGCCTGAAGACACCGACCACGGGAGGGCAGGTGGCGTCTGGAGGCTGCGGAAGCCCAAGGCTGAGGGAGATGCTTGCCAGGCTGGGCAACCACAGACCTAAGCCCCTTCATGTCACAAGGGATGTCCTCGCCCCCTCCCACCCCCGATGGGGGGCTTGCCTTTCCACCTCCATCTCAGTTCAGACGTCACTTCCTGGGCCTCTCTGGGTGACCCTGTTCAGTTATCTCTTCTGCACATAAATGACGCGGACAGTGTGAAGGGAGGAGGGGGAGGGGAGGGCTCCATCCCCAAGGATGAAACCGTCTCCCCAGTGAACCCACCTTCACCCTCTTGCTCCCCAACTTCCAGCTCCAGGAGGACCAAGCCCAGCCCTTCGCATGTTTCAGTGGCCGGGGAGACACTGACGGGGAGGGGTTGGGGACCCTCCTTGCTCCAGAGTTTGTGGTGGACTCCCACTGCAGGCCAGGCCCCCAGACACAGTGGGGAGACGCAGGGAGAACGCCCCCGAGGCTGCAGCTTGCGGGGAGCAGCCGGCAGCACAGGGAGCGAGGGGGCAAGTAGAGGCGCCGGGGGGTCTTCACCCGCCCGCTTCACAAGTGCTCAGCGTCTCTGGGAGGGTGTGGCGCCTGTGGCCAGGTTCACTCACCTTGCTAACCATGACTTGGGGCTGGCATTCCTACCCCCCGTCCCCATGGGGCTGGGGTCCAGAAGCTATGTGTGCTCAGAAGAGGCCCCATCTACAAGTACCACGTCCCTGGGCGCGGTCACGATTCTGGGCATCTGGGAGGCAAATGAGGTGCACACACGCCCCAAGCGGGGGAGGTGGCTCCTCCCGCGCGCACCGGTGCCGCTCAGTGCCAGCCCATCCCAGGGTTAGGGCACAGGCGTGGTCCCCTCGGGGTGCGTGCGGCCTGGCGGGCACCAGAAGCTTCCGGATTTGGGTCACATCCCGCGCTCCGCTCGTCCCGTAGGGCGCAGGCCCCATCGCCTCTTCCTCCCCGTCGCCCGAAGCGGGGGCGTGGGGCACAAGGTCGCCGTCTGGCGGCGCAGACGCCCAGCGGCTCCGGGGAGGGACTTGGCCTGGGTTTGGGCCCTCGCTCGTCTGGGGAGGAGCCGAGAGGCCGCAGCTAGCGGCAGGCAGCGGGGACACGCCGAGGTCGCCGGGCGGCGGCCAGGCCGGGGACAGCGCCCGCGCCCGCTGCCGGCTGCCGCGCGCCTGCCTCTCTCGGGGGCTCCGTCCTCCCCCGGCAAAGCGCGGAAGGGGGCGCCCGCCCCTTAGCGGGCCCGGAGCTGCAGAGGCGTCGCGGGGCGCGGCCGAGGGGAGGAGACAGAGGAGGGAGCGGAGCCGGCGGGGGCCCGGCAGTGACTCGCGGGGCCGCGGCTCCGCCAATCTGCGGGCGCTGACGCGGGGGGCGGCTCCGCGGCGCTCGGATATCTGCCCAGCCGGGCGCGGGGCGCCGGGAGGCTCGGCCGTGCGGGCGCTGCGCGCCGGGGACGGACGTTGCACCTGCTGGGGGATCTCGCCCGCCGCCCCGTGCGCCCCCGCCCCCCGCTCCGTGCCCGCGACCCTGCGGCTCGCCCCCCCCCAGGCCCCCGCCTCCGGGCCGCAGCGCGAGGGAGCCGAGCCCTGCCCCGAGGAGCCGCCCCTTCTCCGCCCGGCCGTCCGGCGCCTAGCGCGGCCCACGGAGCCGCGGATCGGATTGCGCCGCGCGGTCGCCGCCTCCACCCCAGGCCGCCGCGCCCCGGCCGGAATGGGCCGCAGCGTTGGGTCCGTGCGCGCCCGATGAGCTCGGCCGGGGCCCCGGAGACCCGAGCCGGCCACCGCGTGCACCGGGCCTCACCTGGCTGAGCCCCCAGCTCCGCGGACGAGGGCAGCTGGGCCTGGCCGCCGAGGGCGCGGCCGCTCGGGAGAGGCGAGCGCGAACGGCCCCGACATGGCCTGGCGAGAAGGCGCTTTGGCGGTGGGCGCCTTACACGTGCTGCGGGCCGGGGGACAGCCCCGGGGCTGGTAGCCGTCCCTCGCCAGATGGACCTTGACCCGAGCCGCCGCACCGCGTCCGCGCCTAGCGAAGACTAGAGGGGCACGGGCGGAGCCCGGCGCGCGAAGATGATCCTGGTGCGCAGGTTCCGCGCGCTCGTCCTGGTGGTGTTCCTGCTGGCGTGCGCGCTGCACATCGCGCTGGACCTGCTGCCCAAGCTGGAGCGGCCCTCGCGCGAGCCCGGCTGCTCCTGCGCGCAGCCCGCGGCCCAGGCGCGGGGCCGCCCCGGGGAGCCTCCGGCCGCCGCCGCCGCCGCCGCCGCCGCCGCCGGCGACTCGGGCTGGCCTAACAAACACACGCTGCGCATCCTGCAGGACTTCAGCTCCGACCCCTCCTCCAACCTCACGTCCCACTCGCTGGAGAAACTGCCGCCCGCAGCCGAACCGGCCGAGGGCGCATTGCGGGGGCAGGATCCCGGCGCCGCGCGACCCCGCGACCCGGCGCACCGGCCGCTGCTCCGAGACCCCGGCGCCCGCCGGTCGGAGCCGCCCCCCGGCCCGAGCGGGGACGGCTCCCGCCTGGCCAGGCTGTTTGAACACCCGCTGTACCAGGTCGCTATCCCCCCGCTAACGGAGGACGATGTCCTCTTCAATGTGAAGAGCGACATCAGGTTCAACCCCAGGGCAGCGGCGGAGAACCCCAACTGGTGAGTGGGGCGCAGGGGAGGCCGCGCGTGCTGGCAGAGGAGTAAAGTCGGACCTGTGCGCCCCTCCCAGGACAGTGGCTGCGCACCCCCCGGGGCATGTGGGGAGGCCCAGCCCGGAGGCCCTGGGAAGCTGGCCCGCCCGCAGCCTGCCACCCCCTGCCCTGAGCGCTGCCTTTGTCTCCTGAGGGGGTGCCTCCTTGGGAAGGGCCGTGGGTGGTTTGGGAACTGTTCCCTGTGGCGAGTGGCCTGGAAGGCAGACTGGGCAGCGCGGAGCCTGGGGAGGGCTGGTGCTTTGGGCCCAGCAACGCGGGGCTAGCCCGCAGGGCCCTGGTCGCTGGCTTGGGGGGCAGAGTCAGGCAGCGCACACGCGGGGTGCCGAGGGGGCAAACGTGTGCCCACCCCGACGTTTGCCTGGGGCGCTGCTGGCTGCCAGCCTTCAGACGCCCCGTGACATTTTCTGCCGGACACCTCAGGAAGGTGCGGACAGGCCCCGTGAGCCCCCTGGACCCGTTACCGAGCACACAGCAGAGGGTGTGCAGGCCCCAGAGGGGTATAACAAAGCACCCTCCCGATGGGCGTGGGGACAGCGGCCACCCTCGGAACAGTGCCGGCTGCCGGGCGGAGGGGGTGACAGCGTCATGAGAGGTGAAATGCATCCCCCAGGAGCTTCCGTCTCAGCGGTCCTGGTCTGGACCCTTCCCCGAGGGCCTTCCTCGGCCACAAAGGGCAGAATAAGCAGATGCTTCAACCCAGAGCTAGTTAGTGAAACATTAACTAGCAGCGAGGCCAGAATAAACAACTACCTGCAAAAGGTTGCCCAGGCCACAGTGGAGGGGGCCAGGGTTCCGAAACATCTTATTAAACCCTTTCTTCCCTGAAATTTGACCAGGCTCCGAGTTTTCTGTCTAAACACACCAAGGTGTTTGTCTAGTGGCCTCTGGACTTGGGCTGCTGGCCGGGTTCGAGGGAGTGCCCAGAAACTTGAGAATGGGGGCAGAGAATGTCCTCGTCAGAGGAGGACAGAGCCCAGAGCCAGTAGTCAGTGACAGAGCTGCCCGTCATGTCCACTGTGAGACAGGGCTTGGGGCCGAAAGGCCTCGCTTGCAGGTGAGTTAGAGCTAAACCGAGTCCACTTTCCCATCCAGCCAGCAGCAGACAGGGTCTGCTGTCCCCCAGACTGGCCCCTAAACTGCAGAGATGTCCGGCCGGCCTCGCGGGTGGCAGGTCCTCAGTCTGAGCCTCTGCTGAGCGAGTGCCTGCCTCCTTCCTCTCCCCACCCAAGACTGCTCTCATTAAAATTAAATTTAGCCTCTTGCATCATTCCAGCCCTGGTCGGAACCACAGCAGAGTTCCCGGGGAGAGTTTCTGAGAGGCTGGGCATGTCTGTGACTTGCACACAGTCTGTGGTCACGGACGAGTTCGCCCCCCGGCCCCCGGGAAGAGCTGACAGCCCCTCGGACCCCGAGCTGACATCACGCCTGTCGGGCTGTTTGGGAGACCCTGGGACAGACGCGGTGGGCGTAGTGCTGGCGTCCGGGGACCGGGCCACGTTAGTTACAGCCCTGTTTGGCGGCTACAGGGGGAGGCGGGAATTACGGGCCTCGAGATGTGTTATTAGTTGGTGAGCAGCAGCCACAGAGAAAGTGCGGATTCCGCAGGGCCCCGTCTGAGCAGGGCGGCTTTGAATACAGCTGCGTTCTTGGACCCAGAGGTCAAACCTTGGCGTCTGCGGCCAGCTCCCCCAGTGCCCTGTCCTCTCGCCGCTGACTCTGGGTCACCTCCTTTCCCGCAGGCCACAGGAAGGTCCTGAGGACGAGCAGCCCTCACCCACCGGGGAGGCGGCGGCAGACGCCTACCCCAACTGGCTCAAGTTCCACATCGGCATCAACCGCTATGAGCTGTACCCCAGACACAGCCCCGCGGTGGAAGCCCTGCTGCACGACCTCGGGGCGCAGAAGATCACCAGTGTAGGTAGGTGCCCGCACCCCGCCTTTCAATAGGGCCGGGGCTGCTGGGGCTAGAGAGCTGGGAAGCCGGCCACCTGCTGGAGTGTCGCCATCAGGCAGTTTATGCCGGCGGGCTTCCAGGTGGAGGCGCCTGCGGGCTGGGCCGCCTTGTGCTGTCCCCAGCTGAGTGACACAAGGGGCGATGCCTGAGGAGGGCACAGCACTTTCCAGGCCACAGGAAAAGGCGGGCCACCCCGGGGGCTGCGGCCCCTCCCTCAGCTGGTGGGGACTCCTTGGAGCGCCCAGAGGCGGAGGCGTCCGGTGGTGGGACCGGCATCCGGGCTCAGGCTCGGCTCAGGCCGGGCTCAGGCCGAGCCCCGGCACGTCTGTGTGGACAGGGACCGACCCGGCTCCGCCGTCCAGGGCGGAGGCCCCTGCACTTAGCGGATCCAGCGCCTTCTCCGCGTCCTTGGGGATCTGCTGAATCAGACGAGGAAGGGCATCTGATTACTAGTTTCAGGGAAACGTGTCAGCTGCGGTTTCAGCGCGGGGGTTTGGAGCCATTGTTCTCGGGCCTGTAGGCGATTGTCTGGAAGGTCTCTGTTAGTCACTGGAGGCTTGGAGAGACATGGGGGATGGGCTGAGGTCCTGGGAACAGTTCCCAGGGCCTTTGCAGGGTGCACTCCGGCTGGAGGGGCGCCGCGAGGGTGGTGGCGGGGTGTGACACGTGGGCGCAGGTCCCCACACTGTGCGAGCAGGCGGTTCCGGGCCCTGGCTTCCTGGTATCTGGTAAGCAGCCTTGACGTCGAAAGGGTTCCCGTCACCTGGGGTCTGTCCAGTTGCTGACGAAGGAGACTCAGGTGTGACCTCTGAGGTTGCCAAGTGACTCCCCGGGTTCCTTGGAGGCGGTTTCGGCTCCCTGAGCCCGGCCCAGCTGTCTGCTGGGCTTGCCTGTGTGGTGGCAGTGGCCTGCCCCTTCGCCCGGGGCCCAGGAGGAATCCGAACGCCTCCTACGGGGTCCGGGGCTGGGGCGTGCCGTGCGGGCCTGTCCGGCAGAGACCACAGCTGTGTGTCCCCTCACTCCCGAGGGCAGCCGAGGCTGACGAGGAAACACCCAGCATATCGGCCGGCTCATCCGTCCACCTAGCGGGATTGCTCGGGCCCCTCCTGCGTGCCGGGCCCTGTCTGGGTGGTGGTGACATACGCTGCCCCGACCTGAGAGTCCCAAGGGCACAGGAGAGACACACGCCGACCAGGAACGGATGCCTTAGAAGCCGCACAGATGGCGTTGAGGCACCTTGGGACGCCGGGTGACCTCTGTCGGGAAGGAGGCTGGGGACAAAGGCAGCTCCCAGGAGAAGGGTGAGCAGAGCTTCCAGGGAGCTGAGAAGGGCCGCGGCGGTGCACTGCCGGGGTCTCATCACCGTCCGTGTGTGCCGCCCTCTGCCTCGGTTTCCCCGTGGGTCGGGAACGTTCTGTCTCATTCTGACGAGGTGGTGAGCGTGAGCGAGCTCGTGAAATGCTAAGCCGCGCTTTGCCGTGTGGCTTCCACGGCCACCCCCTCAGGGAGGTGCAGGGTCCAGGGTGGGGGCTGCAGGGGTGCGAGGCTGGCCAGGCTCACCCTCCCCGGGAGCAACCCCTCCCGGCCCTCGGGGGGCTCGCTCTGTGTGGGGGCCGAGCTCTGGGAGCAGCGGCAGGGGCTGGACAGAGCCTGTGGCCCGGGACCCCCCCCACGCCGGGGTTCTGGCTCGGTGTGGCCTGCGGTGAGTCCCCGCCCCCCGCCCCCTGCGGGCTGTCTGAGCTGGCCTCATGCCACCCTGTGCCCTGGGCGGTGGGCCCGTCCCGGTCGCTCTGCAGGTGCCGAGAGGGTAGGACCGTGGGACTGGCGCCGTCCCCCGGGCAGGACGGGCCTGACGTGAGTGCGGGGTCCACCGGTCACCCGCCGCAGTGCACGTGGGCGAGTGGATTCACCTCCAGTGCTCGGACACCGGGCACTGGGCGGTCCTAGTGTAGCTCGTTCAACGGTGCCCCTGAGCCGACTGCACCTGTCTGGGACACCTGGCTGATGAGACCATTTATAAACCCGCGAATGTTCACGCAGTACCTGTGGCCCAGCTGTGCCTTCGTCATCTGAAACTCTCGAAACCCCTGGAGATTTTGAGGAAGCACGTGAACCCGAGGAGCACGCGCCGGGCAGGGCCGGTGGTGTCCCTCCTCGCCGGTCCCCGTGGGGCCAGCGCCTCCGTGCCAGGGCGGCCGGTGCTGGCAGAGCCTGGGGCTGGAGACGCGGAGGGGCGGCGGTCACCTTTGGGAGAAGGCCCCTCTTCCAGAGGAAGCAGCCCCGGCTCCCGGCCGTGAGCAGAGTGGCACCCAGGCCCGCCTCTGCGTCTGCGGCAGGGGAGGTGGCCCGGGCCAGGCCTCTGGGGGCCCTGTGACTGCACACTTTTCAGGGGTCACATTTAGCTGTGACCCCTGAGGACACAGGGTCCGGCTTCGCACTGAGGTGGCCCGGGCCTGGCAGCGCCTCCCAGGTGGACGTGTCCAGCGTCCGTGTGGGCCGGGGGTCTTTAAAGAGTGAGGCTGGCACATTGAAGAGTGGGGGGCGGCCCGTCAAAGCACAGCCAGGGTCTCGTCACCGACAGGGGACTGGAGGTGCTGGCTCTGCCAGGGTCTCGTCACCGACAGGGGACTGGAGGTGCTGGCGCTGGTTTCTGTGGGGAACAGCTGAGGGGTGGCTGTGCCCGCGAGGGGCGGTGTTCCTGGGGCCCTCGGTCACTGGGGAGTCGGCACCCTTGACCTTCTGAGGGTGGGGATGTGGAGATACGGTGCGGCGCCGTGCGGTGGGGACCGGCTCCCCACACGAGAATGAGCACGTGACCAGCGCGCCATGAGACTTCGTCGTTAAGGCAAACGGGGATCACGAGCCCTGGAGAGAGCAGATGTGCCTCCGCTGCCTGGCCAGGAAGGGGCGCTTGGACCCGGGGACCCCGGTTACTAAACGGGAATGGGGGCGTCAGCAGGGCTTCGTCAGGCTACTGACTTTGTGACAATCACCCCGTTTCCATCTTACTAAAAGCCCACGTCCACCGGAGAAGCTTAGAGAGTGGGGGGGGGTTGAGTCGTCGCAGAGCGGCTCTCGGGAGACAGTCCCCCTGTCTGCAAACGCGCCCCCCGCCCTCCGAGAGGCACCGTCCGCGGCACATGGACGCATCGCGGGCCGCTCTGCCCACAGTCGGGCCGTGGGAGGGCGCCGTGTCGCTGCAGGTCCTGGGCCTCGTGGCCACCCCGTGCGGCCACCGCACACCGTCCGTCCTCCCCCTGGGTGGGCGTTTGGGTGAGAAGTGGCGTTTGTGGCTGGCCGTGTTCCTGAGGAGGGCACGGGCTGGCGGAGCTTCGTGGCTGACCCAGGTGGCGCCCTGGCCCAGAGCTGTCACTCGATGCAGCTCCTGGACTCCAAGACCAGGTTCCCTCGGACACAGCCAGGCCGGCCCAGCCGCCCTGGAGCAGACGCTCATAGGATGGGGTCGGGCAGGTGGCCATGCCGGGAGCCACCGGGACCGCCAGCCCCGCCAGAAGAAGGGGAGACTGAGCTGAGGAGGGGCCAGCTCCGGGGAGCCGGCACGGGAGGCCGGCAGACGGCGCCTCAGTGTGGGGACGCTCCGGTGTGATGCCCTCTTGCCGCCTCAGCCATTGACTGTTTTCAAGGGTCACGTCCACCCTTCCTCACCTTGGCTCTTCCCAGACCCCGGAAGGCCCTCCCTGACCCTGACATAGTCTCACGTCCCAGCCTTGTTCCTGGACACCGATCACAGCACTCTGCTCCCAAGGGGCCTCCTCCACCCACGGCCCGAGCCATCCCAGGCGCACCTGGCCCTGACCTGGGTGGGCGTGGGCGTGTCTGCGGGAGGGAGGTACTGCTCACAGGTGCGTGCACCCGGCCATTCCAGAAGCCAGTCCCTTTGCCAGCGGGTGAGACTGGCACAGATTCTGCTGCATCCCCTTAACGGAGTGAGAGACCGCATACCAGCATCACGGCAGGAACCCCAGACTCCCAGGCAGAACGGGGGCCCTCCGCCACGTCCAGGGTCCAGGCCACGGGGTCAGAGTGGCGAGCTGCCCCGCTGCCTGCAGGGCAGTCTGGGGCGGCAGGTGACCCTGTGTCTCTTTCCCTCCCCTGCAGCCATGAAGTCGGGGGGCACTCAGCTCAAGCTCGTCATGACGTTCCAGAATTATGGGCAAGCGCTGTTCAAGCCCATGAAGTAAGTGCCGGGCTGGTGGGGAGTGAGCGCGGACGGGCCGGGGGTCTGCGCCAGGGCCGGGGCTCCAAGCCGGCTCTCAGCTTCCGGGGAACACGCAGCGTGGCCCCCCAGAGGTGTTCGGGGGTGAACTGCAGCGGACCACTCTCGCGTTCTCCCCATCACGGCCAAGCGGGCACCACGGGTCCCGCGCCCTCAGCAGCCCCCTTCCCTGCTTCCCACCCTCGTCCCTTACGACACGGCCGGGCCCAGATGGGTCACTCCTGCCCCAGTGGAAGTGCCTGTTTTAAGCAAAGAACCCAAATGTGGGCACCGAAGCACTCCTCGGAAGGAGGCGACTTTGACCCCTCCCCCACGCCTCGGGTCGGCCGGTGGCTGTTTTAGGTTTGGTGGCCGTATGGCCTGGGTCTCAGCTTCTCGGCTCTGCTCTCCCAGCCCGAAAGCGGCCAGACCACATGCCAGTGGCCGGGCCAGTCAGACTGTGTGAAGCCTGTGGGTGGGCCGAGACCCCGGCTGTCGCTTGTCCTGTTCTGGAGGAGATTTATAAAGGCTGCCACCAGAATAAGTACCGAAGCACTCAGTGGCCAGGGAACTGTGTGGAGATGGTGGGGAAGGGGCCTTAGGAAGCCAGGCCACCCGGGGAAACTCGGGAAGGACGTGCGGTTGGCGAGTCCGCTCCGGTGGACAGCCAGAAAGTGTGCGACCTGGGGCTTGGCTCTCGCACGCGGCCAAGGCTGTGCCGCCACCTCCCGTTAGTCCCAAAGGAGACCCCTTTTACTCTGACAAGAGAGAGCTTGTGTGTTATAGCGTGGTTGCACCCCCAGGGCCGTACACCCCAGGAAGCCGTGCGCCCCAGGAGGCCGTACACCCCAAGAGGCTGTGCACCCCAGGGGGCTGTGCACCCCAGGAGGCTGTGCGCCCCAGGGGTCCGTGCGCCCCAGGGGGCCGTGCGTGGTGTGAGGCTGCACAGCTGGGCCCCAGAGGGGCAGTGTCTGTTGCCTCACCAGATCGTGGCCATCTGCTGTGATTTCTAATTTTCTTTATCTAAAATAATTTATTTAAAATTACAGTTGGCATATGATAACATGTCAGTTTCAGGTGTACGGCATAGTGGTTAGACATTTACGTACCTTACAGAGTGATCCCCCCGAGAAATCTAGTGCCCGTCTGACACCACACGTAGTTATCGCAACATTACTGACCATGTTCCTTCCTCTGCGCTCAACATCCCCCTGACTGTTTTGTAACTGCCAATTTGTACTTCTTAATCCCTCACATTTTCCACCCACCCGCCAACCCCTCTCCCAGCTGGGAGCCATCAAAATGTTCTCTGTACCTATGGTTTTGTTTTTGTTTGTGTATTTTGTTCTCTGGATTCTGCATATAAATGAAATCACACGGCATTGCCTTTCTCTGTCTGACTTTCTCCACTCAGCACAACCCTGTCGAGGTCCGGCCATGTTGTTGCAGATGGCAAGATTCCAGTCTTTTTATGCCTGAGTAATATTCCGTCGTGTATATGTACCACCTCTTCTATATCCATTCGCCCTTTGATGGGCACCCAGGCTGCCTCCATATCGTGGCTATAGTAAATAATGCTGCAAGGACATGTGAATGCACATGTCCCTTTAAGGAGTGCTTTGGGTTTCTTCGGATAAATACCCAGAAGTGGGATTGCTGGGTCCTTCTTTGTCTCTTATTGTAGCCTTTGTTTTAAAGTCTGTTTTGTCTGATATAAGTATGGCTACCCCAGCCTTTTTGTTTGTTTGTTCCCATTTTCATGAAACATCTTTTTCCATCTCTTTACTTTCCATCTGTGTGTGCCTTTCAATCTGAAGCGAGTCTCTTGTAGGCAGCATATGTAAGGGTCTTGTTTTCTTATCCATTCAGCCATCCTGTGTCTTTTGATTGGAGCATTTAATCCATTTACATTTAAAGTAATTGTTGATAGATACGTAGTTACTGCCATTTTATTATTCATATTTTTTAAATTTTTTTTCCTTTTTTTCCCTAAAGAAGTCCCTCCAATATTTCCTGTAATACTGGCTTGGTGGTGATGGCTTCCTTTAGCTTCTTGTCTGGGAAGCTCTTTATCTGTCCTTTGATTCTAAATGGTAGATTTGCTGGGTAATCTTAGTCATAGGTCCTTGCTTTTCATCACTTTGAATATTTCCTGCCAGTCCCTTCTGCCCTGCAAAGTTTCTGCTGAGAAATCAGCTGACAGTCTTATGGGAGCTACCTTCTAGGTAACTAACTGCTTTTCTCTTGCCACTTTTAAGATTCTCTCTTTGTCTCTAACCTTTGGCATTTTAATTATGTTGTGTCTTGGTGTGGGCCTCTTTGGGTTCATCTTGTTTGGTACTCTTCATGTGTCCTTGGCCTGTGTATTGATTTCCTTCATCAGGTTAGGAAAGTTTTCTGTTATTATTTTTTCAAATAGGTTTTCAATTTCTTGCTCTCTCTTCTCCTTCTGATACCCCTATGATGCAAAATTTTTTTGGATTTTTTTTTTCTTATTGCTGTTCTGATTGGGTGTCTTCTGCTTCCTTGTCTTTCAAATCGCTGATTCAATCCTCTGTTTCGTCTAATCTACCACTGAGTCCTCCTAAGGCATTCTTCATTTCAGTGATTGTATTCTTCATTTCTGACTGTTTTTTTTTTTTGATGTTTTCCATCTCCACTTTTATGTTTCCTATCTCTTTGTTAAAATGCTCGCTGAGTTCATCTACTCTTCTCCTAAGTTCACTGAGAATCCTTATAACAAGTGTTTTGAATCTGCATCTGGTAGATGGCTTTTCTCTATTTTGTTTAGTTCGTTTTCTGGAGCTTTGTTCTGTTCTTTCATGTGGGACATGATTTTTTTTTTTGTCTCCGCGTTTTGACTGCCTCTATGTATTAGGTGGGTTGCTGTGTCTCCTGGTCTTAGTAGAGGGACCTCATGTAGTAGATGTCCTGTGGGGTCCAGTGGCACGGTCTCTCTGGTCACCTGAGCTGGATCTCCAGTGTCCCTCGTATGGGTTGTGTGTGCCCTCCTGTCGTAGTTGAGCTTAGCTGCTGTTTGCACATCAGTGGGAGGGACTGACCCTCAGGCTGATTGGTTGTGAGGACTGGCTGGTGAGGGGCTGACCCTACAGAGTAGGATTCACTTTAGCAGGGCTCTGATGTCTGCTCAGTCTGCCCTTTGGGTGTATCGTCCTCAGATGTGACCTGGGTAGTGCTCAAGCTCAGTCCAAAGCTGGCCACTGGGTGTGCAGGCAAGGCTTCCTGGGAGGGCCCCAGCTGCAGTCCAACTTCAGCCCCAACCTGTCCCCTGCCTGAGGCCACTTGGCAAGAATCACCAAGCAATTCACAGATGGCTCCCACCCAGCGCTATGCTTAGAGGTGCCTCAAGAGGCCAAACCATGAACCGAGGCCAGCTGCTGCTAGTTCCAGGCTGGGGGCTGCTTAGCAAGAGGTACGGGGCACGCCAAGGCCAGATGCTGCTTGTTTGGGTTTTGTGAACCTTGGAGAGATTTTAGGAAAGTCCACAGCGTGAGCCAAGCTAGGCTTCCATATGTATGAAAAAGCCACTAAACGGCTTGGGTGGTCTACCCATTGGGTGGGGTGGGAAGCAACTGGGTGGGGCAGATGTGTTAGCCAAGTTGATGGACACTCAATATGGCGCCGCCTACGTCCACTCCCAGGGAAGGGGAGGGCCCAACACAGGAACCCTCCGCCAGCACTTCTGTCTGGGAGAAAGCCGCCCCTCCTCACCCTGAAGCCAGACAGCTCGGTCCCTCCTCGTGTGTCCTTGGCGCTTTCCAAGCCGCTGCCCCAGCACTTGTTCTGGGCTGGAACTCAGAGCGAGTGAGTCTGTGAGCAAGTAAGTCCGTGTGTGGCCCCTTTAAGAGGATGCCTGGTACTTCAGCCACCCTCCATGTCACTCAGCCACCACCCCGCTGGTTTTGACAGCCACAAGTTGTGGGGACTTCTCTTCCTGGCACTGGAACCCTGGGCTGGGGAGCCTGGTTCGGGGCTTTGGCTCCTCGTTCCGTGGGGTGTTGAGAACCTCCACAGTAGAGACATCCCTCCAGATTCTCAACCGCCACACGCGGGTGTGCGACCAGCCCGTTTTGTGTCTCTGCCCCTCCTACCAGTCTCGAAGTGGCCTCTTCTGTGTCCCCAGTTGTAGGACTTTTGTTCAGCCAGACCTTAGGTGACTCCCAACGATGGCTGCTCTGTGGTTTACTTGTAATTTTGATGTGCTCATGAGAGGAGGCAGCATAGCATCCCCCCACTCCACCATCTTGACCCTCTAATTTTCATTATAAACTAGAACTATGGATTTATTTTTCTGCTTAATCTTCATATTTTAAGAAGGATGATAACTAATTCAGAGGCATTTCAGACACTTTGTGGGTTGAACAAAATACAGCTGCTCGTTCACAGCTATGTTCAGGCAGGTTTTGTGCCAGGCTCTAACGTGTCTCCTGTTTGCCGTTCAGCTGTGATTGTGGTGTGCGGGGCAGGGCCCCAGCCCTGCCCGTCCCGTCTGCCTGCGTTCACCTGTTCTCTGCCAGGCCAGCCTATGTGTCCTGTGCAAGCCCAGAACCTCCCCACTGGCCATCTGCTTTCTTCCTTTGGCAAAGAATAGAAATGTGTGTGCGTGTGCGTGTGCGTGTCTGCATCTCCCAGAGAAGCCGCCTGTGAACAGCTGTTTCGAGGCTCAGGAATTCTTTGCAGCTGAGATGTACAAACAGAGGCAGCCGCAGAGGCACTGGCGGGGGGCGGGGGGCGGGGGGGGCAGCGTTTCTGATGCAGACGCCCAGTGTGTGCTTCTCTGAGTGTGCGTGACCGCCGGCAGCAGCGTGAGCACGGAGCGGGTGCCGGCAGGAGACCCGGGCAGCTGTGTCTGGTCCCGTGCTCACTGTGCTCGGAGCAGGGCTGACACGGCCCCCGGGGTGAGAGCGCAGGTGGCAGGTGGACAGACCCACGCACCAGTCCACGGGGGATGTCGGGGCGACGCTGCACAGGGGTGGGGGGAGGTCCAGCTACCAAACCCCCTTGGGAGGAGGCCCGTGAGCTGGGCCTTGCAGGGCGAGGAGTGTCCTCGGGGCGGGAAGGCTCCGGGGCGCGTGCCCACACAGGCTTGGGGCAATGCAAGGATTTCGAGGACCAGGGACCGAGCAGTTGGCAGTTTCCAAGTATTTGAGCTCTTCTGATAAATTATGCGTGTTTTCTCCCCGCTGCCCTCGCTCAGGCCCCAAAGGCAAACAGATTGCGCAGTAGCCAGTCACTGGGTGTGGAGCCAGCAGAGGCCTGGGCCTGGCCAGAGGCGGACAAGGACCCTTTTGTGCCCACGCTCAGCTTGGGCTGGCCTCTGCACCCGCTCTCTGCCCTCACTCGACTCCCAGGACCCCTGGCCTCCTCCCCCATGGGACCACCAGGCCGGGACCCTTAGTCAGACCTTAACCTGCTCCACGTGAAGCTGCCTGAAGCCCCTGTGTCTCACCTGGGCTCAGAGCTGTCGGACCCCAGGCCGAGACGGGGCCGCCCTGGCCCTGTCTGAAAACTGTCCCCTATGGATCTTGGTGGTCAGGGTCATCCCTGCCCTGTACCCCGCCAGCCTGGCACAGTCACCAGTGCCGCTGCAGGCCAGGCGCTGTGGCAGGACCACGTGGTCAGTGGCGAAGGGGAGGCAGCGGCCCCTCCTGGCTTGGAGCTCAAACCCCACAAGGAGTCAGCAGCCACGTGCACAGACGAATGCGGACAGTTCAGAGGGCAGATCCGTGGAGAGGCTCAAGCTGAGCAACGTGGCAGAGGTGGCCTGGGGCAGGCGAGGCCTCTCCATGAACCAGGACGTCCCTGCGGTCCTCTCTTAGATACCACATGTGTCACCTGGTAGAAGGGGACATTTCAGCCGGGGTGAGTGGTAAGGTGAAAACCAGGCACGGGAGGGTCTAGAGCAGAACATTCCAGCAACGTCCCTCCACAGGTTTCAGGTCTGAGGCTGGGGGCGGGCAGGACGAGCTGAGGGCCTAGACCACCCACCGTCCCCATCCCCGACCTCGGCGTGCGCCCTCAGCTTCTGGGAAAGATTATCCACTCTGCTTACATCAAAGCGAGCCGGTCAGCGTTTCCAGAAACATTCTGAGCGGCCGCGTCGCGAGTGTGTCTGTGCTTCTCCTGGCCGAGGCGGTCCCCGGGGTGCCTGCTGTGTGTGGCCGTCGCTCTAATTGTCATGAAAGGGAAGGAAGATTAAAAGGCGGGGAAGGAAAATGTGGTCCTCATTTCCCATGTACTGGGGAAGAAAATGAAAGTCGAGGGGTTCCTTTCAAGAGCAGCCCGATCGGGTCTGACGGGGTTTTATGCCCCGGAAGGAGATGCTGTAGAGGTGAGACCTCCTTAAAGACGCCGGGGCGTGGGCCGCCCTGCAGGCCCGGCCTCTGCGTCCGTTCGTTTTCCCGCGGGAGGGGACCGCATGGGAGGGGCCGTCGCCAGCCCGCGGTTTGTAGGTTATGAGTGTAGTGACATCCTCGTCTTCTCATTACGCTTAAATTAAATGACGGACCACAGGGGTCCCACTGCAGAAGGGGGGCGTGCTCCCGCATTCTTGGGGCTGCTGGGGAACCCGCACTCGTGTCCGCCTGGGTTTTGTCCCCTGGTCACACCCCTGAAAATGGGACGAGCTGACAGAGGACGTCTGAACACAGCAGACCTTAAACCTCCGAGCAGAGCCCCCCACCCCCACTGTGCTTCTGAAATCAGGTCTAAATTGCCAGATTATTCCTAAATGGAAGTGACTTCAGACTTTCTTCTCAGTTAGGAGTCTTCTTCGAATCATCTTTAAATTGGTTTTCATTCAGTTGTAAGAGGTTTAAGGGTCTCTTCGGAGCTAATTTTTCCACCCAACCAAAGGAGCGGGCGACTCTTCTCCGTCGGCGTCCCACTTTGAGGGGGTCTGGGTGGTCTCCCGGAGACGCCAGGGGAATGGGCAGGTTGGAAGGCTCGCTGTGGTCACCTGACTGGTGGCAGGTTCTGAAGCGCCGTCCGGCTGGGGGACCGTAGGTCTGTGTTGGGGGAAGCCACCGCCAAGCGTGGTCAGGATGGGGCCCGGGCTGATCGAGAAAGGTTGCCAAAAAGAGGTAGGGGGGCAGGAGATGCTGCCCTCGGCCCGTCTGCTGTGGCGCCTCCTGCCCCGCCCACCCGGACAGGAGGCCTGAGCCCCGGCAGACCTCTGCCTGGCAGAGCACACCCCGCATGGCGGCTGCCAGGAGCCGGCGTCATGGCTCAGCACGGGGGCAGCAAGCCGGGTCTGCGTCCCTGACTTGAGGGCCCTCCCCTGCCCTGCACTCCTGGGGCGCCAGCACCCCAGTTTTCGGGAGGGCTGCGGCTTCCCCGAGCAACGGGAGCGTGGGAGCCAAGCGCAGCCTCAGGAGGCCACAGGCACGGGTGGCTTGTTCCAGGGCCGACGCCGTCTCTGGATCTGCTGGCCTCCCGGGCCCGCTGGCTCGGCCCGCTGGACAGTTCCAGCCGTGAGCAGGTGTGTGACAGCCATGTCATAGGACAGCTCTGCAAGCGAGGGGTCCAGCCTGGGCCACCTCGGCTGAGACCTTGGTCTCGTTTGCAGACGGGATCGACGTCGGGCTGACACAGCTGGCCCACGCCTGGCTCCACTGCACCCCAAAATGCCCTCCCCACCGGGCCCCAGAGGTCAGCCCGCTGGCCAGTCTGCAGGGACAGTGCCTCACCAGAAGGGGTCCCTCCGTGTCTGGCCCAGAAGGCCTGGTCAGACCGCAGCAGCTGCAGGTTGTGCGGGGACATGCGCTCCCCGGGCTCCGCAGACGGGGGACGCTGCGGCGTGCCCCCCCACAGCCGGCCTGCTGCGCAGCGCGCACACCGCCACCCCCTGCTTCCCGGCCCCGCCGCCCTCACCGTCACGGCTCCTCCAACTTGGCACACCGCCGGTGAGTCGGGCAGGGACCGGCTCGGCCGGCACCGAGCCCCCTGGGGCTGTCCCCTCCCGGCTGCAGCAGCCAGGGCTCGAGGCCTCGCCGTCCCGGCTGTCACCACGGTTCAGATCCAGCCTGCGGTCCGTCACGCGTGAGAGTCGGTGCACAATCAGGCGCTGAGGTTTTGAGCAGGAAGAGCGTGCTCTGCCAGACGAACGGGTCCCTGACATGTGCGGGGCTGTGGCACATGATGCGGAAAGTAGCAGGAAATGCTGGCCGTGAGCTCCAGGACAGGAAGGTCACGCAGAAGTGGCTGCCGGGGGAGGCTCTCCTCCCCCGCAGGTGACCCGCCGGCCGGATGTTAAGCAGCTTAACGTGTCCGCTTCGTGACGAGGCGGCGCTTTGCTGCTGCGTGAGGGAGGGGACGGCACCGAGGACAGTCACTCGGTGAGTCAGACCCACTGTGCGGGGCAGACGGGAGGGAGGTAACCTGCTCTGGTGTTTGGCCTCCGTGAGGTGACCCTGGAGCTGGGACCAAAGCCTCGTCCCTCTGTGGCATCTGCCCCAGGACATGGGGCCCTGACCCCAGAACCTGCACGTGTCACCTTATTTGGAAGGGGTCTTTGCAGATGTGATGGCACAACGTTAAAGACCTCCGGATGAGAAGTCGCCCTGGGTTAGTGGGGTGGGTCCTCGATGTGTCCTTGTAAGAAGGGCAGGGAGAGGTGGGACACAGGGAAACCAGAGGAAGCGCTGGGACAGCCGAGGCACAGACGGGGGCCGAGGGACGCCGGCAGCCCCCGGGAGCTGGGAGAGGCAGAAGGACCCTCCCGAGAGCCCCAGGAGGGAGTGTGACCATCCCCCGCCTTGATTTTGGACTTCTGTCCCCAGAATCGTGATGGGTAGACTCCTGTTGGTGAAACGCCAAACCGTGGTTTCTGTCAGAGCAGCCGAGGACTCAGTCAGGTGTCCTCTGAGCCCCCAGATGTAGGACACCTGGACCCGTGTCGCGAAGCCGTGCGGGAGGCACCGGGCGGGCGGTGGTGGTGCGTCTGGGTCATGAGCCTCGCCCGGGCTTTGCTGCTTGCTGGCGGGCGCCCTCGGGCCGGGCCTTCAGCCCCTACCTCCTGCGGTCTAGCAGCAGCGTCTGCCTGCGGAGTCGTGTGTCTGAGTGTGTGTGAAGCCCCGAGAACTCAGCGGGCACACAGAGACTTCTCTGTGACGGGCGCTGTCGTTGACAGCATGCCGAGTCGTGCCTAGGGCACGGCCACGTGAGGCTGGGTGCTGCCTGCAACGCTGCCCTCCCGCGTGAGGCTGGGTGCGGCCTGCAACGCTGCCCTCCCGCGGGACCCCCAGGCAGAGCACGGCTTGCCCCCGGCCCGATCCTCCCGACCCCACCCAGGCGTCACCCTGTGGCCAGCTCATCCCGGCCAGGCCTGGAGATGGCCGCAGACACAGCTCCCGGTCCCTCGGCCTCGCCTGTGCTCTGACCGCGGCCGGTGGCAGCAGACGCACTGCTGCTCCGGGCCGGGACCCGGGCGCGCCCGGCGGTGCCTGTGCCTCTTCCTGCGTCTGCCTCTGTGTCGCTCCCCGTCTGTAAAACGGGAAACGGGTGACATGCAGCCAGTGAGCGGCAGCATTCGGGGAGACAGAGTGAGTGTTCGGGAGAGTCGTGACTGCACCCTGCCGGTCAGATGCCTGCCAGGCCGAGGCCGGAGCCCCCGCGGCCCCGCTGCGCCGCTGGCCGCTCGTCACCGTGCGCTGCTTTGGCGTCACCAGAGACTCCGCATCAGCTTCCAGTTTAGTGCTTGAAGCACCACGTGTCTCTGTCCAGTCCTGAAGGCCTGGGATCTAAGCGGCCTGCGGGCCGTTCCCTCGGGAGGCTCCGGGAGAGAATGCAGGAGCAGCGGAGAGCAGGGCGGAGGCGCTCCCGCGGCCTCCGCCCACAGAGCCTCGGCGGAGCCTCCTCTGCAGTCACGCCTCCCACCGCCTCCCTCTCACGCGGTCCCGGTGTTGTGACGGCATCGGGCCCACGCAGATAGTCGGGGTAATCTCCCCAGCTCGAGATCCTTGACTTAACTGTTTCTGCAGAGTTTCTTTTGCTGTTAAGGTGCCGTATGCACAGGTTCTGGGAACTCAGTTCGTAGACTTCCTGGTAGAGGTCAACATGGTAGTCATTCTCACTTTAGTATGAATAACCACAGTCAGCTCTTCCTGTGTTTCCTTTTGTGCTATGGGAAGGCCTTCTAAAGGAAGGGGATTTGGGTGTGGTCACTCTGGGGAGGAGAGAGGGAATGTGGAGTGCAGGACACCCCAAGAACTGATCCTTAGTGGCCCCTTGCCGGGGTTTAGCGGGCCTGGGGCTTGAGTGTGTCAGGGGTACCTGGTATCCCACGGGGGTTGCCCTCCAGTGCCTGCTTTTTAGTGGCCCGTGGACTCGGTGACCATCTGTGCCAGGCAGAGGTGTGAAGTCTGGGGCCCTTCCTGAGCGAGCAGGACCAGACGGGAGCCTTCCTCGGGGCCGGCCCTGCTGAGTTTCTCTCCCAGGTTCTGCCTCTCCTCCCATCTTCAGTCCCCTCCGTCGCTGCTGCCACGGCCGTCTTTCTCTGAAACGGTCACTGAGCCGTGGTCTGTGCCCGAGTCCTCAGCCTTTACGCCTCCTCGGTTTCCTGGAGTTTCCTGGCTGCAGGCCGCAGGCCAGGTGTGTTTGCTCTGACCCCGGGCAGCAAGGGCAAGTGGCTCCAGGCACCGAGCCTCCCCCGGTGGGCAGCTGCCTGAGAGGGCGTGGCCAGGCCAGGAGGCTCCCCCCATCCCTGGCCCCCCGGGGTCTCAGTGTGCCCTGCTCCCTGCTGCGGCCATCTGGAGAGGACCCTGACTCCTGGGCACTGTGCCGGAGAATGCTGGCCCCCAGCCTCCTGGTCTGCCCCCTTCGTCAGGGAAGGTGCGGGCTCCGGGCGCCCAGCCAGCTCACAGGTCCGATAGCATCGCCTTCCACGATTCCATGCCCCCCACCCCAGGAAGGAGCCCAGGTCTTCCCACACCTGGGCACAGCTTCAGCCAGGGCACCTGGAGGAAGGAGAGGCTGCCAGGTGACCGGGTTCAGCCGAGTCCAGTCTCCCGCCCGGGGCAGTGAGCTCGGTACTTTTCCAGAGAGTTCTCCCCAGATGCCAAGTCAGCGACAGCACCTCCGGTTCTGCAGTGAGGCCCAGGAGGTGGTGCCAAGGTGGCAGACCTCCCACAGAGGGGACCGGGTCCCATCTCCTGCCCGCCCAGGTGAGGAGAGAAATCCCACGCTCTCCCGTGCTGCCCAGCACCCCACAGATGCCCCGGGCTGTCCCCTGAGGAGGGTCACATGCCCTGCAGCAGACACGTGCAGCCCCGAGACCCCTGACTTTTCCTCGGTGTGGACTGGCTCGTAGGGACATGGAGTCAAGCAGGCTCTCGTGGAGGCTCTCGTTTCACCAGATTACCTGGGGGTGACGGCCAGCTGGCCAGTGCACCCTGCTGCTTCCCTTCCCCCCTCCCAGCAGCACGCGCGGCTGGCAGATTCCCACCGCCTGCAGCGGGGAGGTCCGCGGAGCCGGCCTCACACGAGCCCTCAGCCTTTCCCTGTGTGTGCGAGCGGGACACACTCGGAGGACGGGAGGGCTGGGGCCAGCCAGCCACACCCCAGAGCCCAGCCTGGTTATCTTGTGAGGATGGGTGTGTGCAGCAGTATGCCCATCTCACAGCTGGGGCCACCAAGGGCAAGGCTGGTGCAGTCACCCAGCCCTCCCCGCTGGAAGCAGGTCACCCACCACACGCCTTCGCTCCTGCCCCTGTCCAAAAAGGACTAGGGAGGCCCACGTGTGCCCTCCCTCCCCTCGGGGCATTTCTGGAGTGCCCGGCTCAGCCCAGGGGCCTCATCGGAACACGCTGAAGTGGGCCCTGCCCCACGGAAGTCCCAGTCTCAAGGAGCTGTGGCACCACTCACAGGCACCGGTGCATCTGGGGGCCAGCTGGGGAGCACGGCAGCCCCAGGGGCGCCCCAGACGCACGCGGGGGGAGACAGTCGCTGGGTCCACGGACAAAATTGCACGCATCGCCACTTCTCCGCACTTCTGGGGCCGTTCTGGCAAGGGACATCCAGAAGCCCAGACAGCCTGGCGGTGTGGCCTCAGGGCTGGGGACAGAGCTGCCTCTGTCCATGAACAGCCTGGGGTGGGAGCTGTGACGGGACCAGGAACTGTCCTGGAACCTGGTCACGGAGCCTCCGGGAAGCGGCTGCACTCTTCCCAGAGCAGCAGGGCTCAGGGCCACCTGCACTCCAGGTGTGTGCCCTGCGCACAGGTGGGGGAAGGGCAGCGGCAGCCAAAGCACTGGCAGATAGGAAGGCTCACGCCTCAGCATCACAGGTGCTGCGGCTGCTCATGAGGCAGTAAGAGGCCACTGCGTGTAGGGACAGTGGTCATGGAGGTAATCGTGGTGGCAATGGAGATAATAGTGATGGTGGTGGTGGTGACGGTGGTGACGGTGATGATGGTGATGTGATGATGTTGGTGTTGATCGTGATGGTGCTGGTGATGGTGGTGGTGATGATGATGATGGTGGTGGTGGTGGAGATGGGGGTGGTGGTGACAAAGGAAATTGAAGAAATGACAGTGGAAAGCTCCAGGCTGCAGACAGATTTACGCCCCTTCCCTCTGCTTCTCCCGTCGGCTCCTCATCTATTTGTCTGTTTATTACACACCTGCGCTACAGCTGGTGCGGGGCGGCACTCCCACTCACACCCTGCACGCGGTGATCCGGTGATCTGGTGTGGTGGTGCCGAGCCCTCAGGGGAAAAGCCCTCATCTCAGGCCACTCAGGAGGCCCCTGGGGACAGAGACAGATCTTGGTCAGCCTTGCTCCGTTTAGAGGTGACTCCCCGGCAGCCCGGGACCTTTGCCATCAGCCTGTCTGGAGCATGTGTGTGTAGCTGGTGGCACGGATCTTGGGGTGGGCTGATCAGTATTTAATACTAGCCCCCCCCACCCCGGTCGGGGGAAGCCTGATTCGGAGAGTTTGCCAGTTTCCATGGTATAAATACTTCCTGCCTGGTGACTTCTGGCTCCCAACACGAGGTCCCTAATGGTAGAGTTGGGGAGAAGTGCACCCCCACCACGGGCTGTTTCCACCTGCAGCTGTGAGAGACGCCCCGGGCTGGAGCCCTGCGGAAACGGAAACATTGTAAAACAACTGGGAAGTGTTTATTGCTTTGGAAACGTGACTTAATCGTAAGCTTGTATCATTTTTAACGATGACTATGTTAACAGCCGGCTCACAGAATTCTTGGAAATTTAACAGTCGGCGCTCGTGAGCGGGTACGAGCCTCCCGCTGGAAGGTGCCCTCAGTGATCGGCCCCTCTGTTTTGTCCCATTTTCTCTAGGCAAACGAGAGAGCAGGAGACGCCCCCGGACTTTTTTTATTTCTCTGACTACGAGAGACACAATGCGGAGATCGCCGCCTTCCACCTGGACAGGTGAGCCGTCTGGCCTGCAGCGCTGCGCGGAGGCCGGGTCTGAGCACCGTGTCCACCCCTGCAGCCCTCCCCGCGCCCCGCCAGTGGGGCGTCGCTGCCCCACTGCACGAAGAGGAGACTGAGGCGCTGTGAGGTTTGATCGGCCCACAGCCCCGGCTCGCCAGCATTCCCCTGAGGGAGGTGGTCCTTGCATGTCCCCGCCCAGGTGGATGTGCTGCTGCGTACCACGGACAGTGCTCAGTTCAGGCCCAGGAGTGGCCAGGGACCCTGGCGGATGGTGGACTGTTGGGAATGAAGGACAGAAAACAGGGGCAGGGTTTGAGAACTGCATGTGTGAATTTCCCTGGGAGGCCATGGTGGGACCAAGAGACTCCAGTGGCATGAACGGGCCCCCAATGTGGTCACTGGTCTTGGGGGCAGCTCTACTCAGCCGGGCGTGAATTCCTCTTTGGGATCCACAGGCCCCTCACTGCCGTGTGGGAGGAATGGCCAGCAGCCCCCGCTCAGAGCTCCGCCCGCTCCAGGGGCCGCTCACAGGCCTGGCTCTGGGGTCAGCCCCGAGGGTCTGTAGGATGGGAAGACTCCGCCTCAGACTCTGGTGCTCCCCGTCTTTACTGCAGACCCCTGGCCTGACATGGGTCTGAGCCTCATGCTTTGGGTGTGGCCAGGTGGCACCCGGGCTGGTTGGAATGCAGAGCCCCGGGCTGCACCCTGGTCCTACAGAGCCACCGACTCTAGGGGACAGAGGAGTGTTGAGTCAGCCCCACCAGGAGCTGGAGCAGGCCAGCAGGACACGAAATAAAGGCCCCTCCCCGTCCCTTTCCCACCAGGATCCTGGACTTCCGCCGGGTCCCCCCTGTGGCCGGCAGGACGATCAACATGACCAAGGAAATCCGGGACGTCACACGAGACAGGAAGTTGTGGAGAACATTCTTCATCTCACCAGGTAACCCGCACCTGGGGAAGCCCGCCCTCACCTGCCCGCTGCACACGGGAACTGCGAGCTGAGTTAACTCCTTCCAACAACGAGACGGGGCGTAACGCCGGTCGTCAGCCCGCTGTACTCTCTTAGCCACGTGCCGAGGTGTGTCCACCTACGTCCTGATTTAAAAGGCCTCCCTGAACGGTTGTGCCGTCACACGCAATCGGTCCCCTGGATGGGCACAGAGGTTACTTCTGCCATTGGTTTGCTTTCTAAGCAAAACGAATTCATTGCGGAAGACGCCCGGCCTCTGCGGGGACCTTCTCCAGGTTGTCCACCCAAGGAGGTCTCCTCTGTCCTCTGCAGGCCGTGGAGCCGACCCCAACAGCTCACGCCCACAGGCCGCTTGTGTCTGAGCCACTGCAGGCTGTGTGGCTGCCCCTTACCCATTTTCGTTTGCGATTCTCATTGCACCGTTTCTAGTGATGCTTCAAAGGTTCAAATATTAAGCCGCTAGCGCCTCGTCCCCATGAGCCCGCTGCCTGGCTTGGCCTTCGGCAGCCCCCCTCCGCATCAGACACGGGTCTCCACGTTCCTGTCTGGGGTTCTCCCCTCAGAACCGCCGGCAGGACTGTCCCGGGGGCGGGCAGAGAGGGGCCAGCAGCTGGCGGGAGGACGGGGCTGGGGGGCAGAGCGCTGAGCGCACTCTGAGTCGTAGCCACGGGCGGGCGGGCGGCCACTTATCCTTCTGTCACTGAGTTGTCAGGATTCTGCGTGTGTGCTAGGTGCCAGGCCCGCCTCAGGTCCGTGGCTTGCCAACATTTTCTCCCACTCTGGGGGTTGTCTCCTCACCTCCTCGATAGCATGAATGCCATTTTAAAGCCATCGAACACCGAGCGTAGAATTCCCGGACTCCCCCTAATTTTGAGGGTGAGCAGACAGGACGTGGGGTCCGACCTTAAGTCCGAGCCCACACTGTGTGGCCTTGGGCAGGTCAGCTTCGCCTCTGGGCCTCCGTTTCCTGTCATGGGGGGGTCTGAGCGCTTTGTGGGGATGGAACGTGAGCTCTGCCTCCCAGCAGATGGGGCAGGACACGGCCTGGCCGGAGGATGCTCCGGGGGCCGGCAGGGGCGGCGCTGCCCTGAGGGCCCCCCGTAACAGCCGGGTTCCCCTGTGCAGCCAACAACGTCTGCTTCTATGGGGAGTGCTCCTATTACTGCTCCACGGAGCACGCCCTGTGCGGGAAGCCGGACCAGATAGAGGGCTCGCTGGCCGCCTTCCTGCCAGACCTGTCGCTGGCCAAGAGGAAGACGTGGCGGAACCCCTGGCGACGCTCATACCACAAGCGCAAGAAGGCGGAGTGAGTGCGAGCCGGCAGCGGGCCGCGGACCCTGGGCCAGGCCCCTTCCTGTTCTGACTTCTGCCATGTCTTGGGGAGTTGGGGAGCTGCTTCTATCTGTTTTGCAGCAAGAACATGAGCTCAGAGGGGTCTTGGGCCTTGTCGCCCGCCCCACGGTGTGAGTGGTGGCCGAGAAGGGAGGTGTGCCCTGCTCTGCCTGCCTGGCAGCGTGTGACACCCCACGTTCCCATAGGCCATTGGGATGGGCTCTCTACTCTGAGACAACGTGGCCCTGCGGGGTGCTTCCTGCCCGCTGGGGTCTCTCAGCGTTTGAACTTGGCTTTAACTCCCTCCTGCCCTCATTGTCCCTCTGTTCCTCTAGTCACTGAGATGTCCCTGTAGGTGTGGTGTCCAGGCCCTGTTTCCTAACAGTGACCATCCAAAAACCTGGCATCCAGGGCTGATGGTAGCCCCCAGTTGTGATCAGCCCAGGGCCGAGTGGCTTCGTCCCCTCCTGGCCCCATACTCCTGTTAATGCAGCCCAGCCCACTGCAGGTGCGTGTCCGCCTGCAGACACTGCTGCATCGTGCCTGCTTTCCCCTTCGTGCTGCAGTGTAGACCCTGCTGCCCAGGGCTGGGCAGCTGCAGCAGTGGGTGTGGGCCCGTCCACACGGAGGGGCCCGGCCCTCACACTGGCCCCCCGCAGGTGGGAGGTGGACCCCGACTACTGCGAGGAGGTGAAGCAGACGCCCCCCTACGACAGCAGCCACCGCATCCTGGACGTCATGGACATGACCATTTTCGACTTCCTCATGGGTGCGTCCGTGGGCTGCCCGGCCCCCGCTGGGTGTCCACCCAGAGCTTGGGCACTGGGCCACTGTGTGGAGGGCCGAGCCCCGCCTTTCCTCGATCACTGTGCTTGGAGGTCGGACTGGGGGGTGGGGGGTCCGCGCTGCAGGAGACGCTCGGCACGGCCCGCTTGCTTCTCCCCACAGGAAACATGGACCGCCACCACTATGAGACGTTCGAGAAGTTCGGGAACGAGACGTTCATCATTCACCTGGACAACGGAAGGGGGTGAGCCCTGTTCGTGACCTCCAGATGCAGAGAGGGGCAGGCCGTGTCCCCGCAGAGAGGGGCAGGCCGTGTCCCCGCAGAGAGGGGCAGGCCCTGTCCTGCTTCCCGATCTAGCCCAGAGCAGCAGGATCGGGCCCTGTGGGGAGGGAGTGGCCATCCCCTATTGTCCACTCTGTGTGATGCAGGGCGCTGGTGAACAGGGCCCCGGGGCAGGGAGGGTCGTGACCCTGACCCCGTGGGCTGGGTGCTGTCACACCCTCGTGGGGCCTGGAGGGCAGGCTGTGGGAGCAGGCAGGGCGCCCACTTGCACCTTGGTGTCTGGGACCCGCCTCCCTGCCAGACGGCCTGCCTGGTGCACAGGAAGTGGGTGCGTGCATGGGGCCCCCAGTCCAGATGGCGAAAGCTCCGAGCGCCCGGCCCTGGGCGCCCGGTGGTGGACGTGTGGGCCACGTGCCCCAGCTGTGACAGGTGCCGTGGCACTGGCCGGGCTGACCCCTTCACGCCCTGTCCTCCCAGCGTGCCCGGGCCCCCCCTCAGAGCTGCTCAGGCCAGTGGCCAGAACGCTGGGGCTGGGGACAGTGGGGGCCGGGCCACACTGCCCAGTGTCCAAAGCCCTTGCATTCCAGCCCACACACGTGCCACTAGGGCCAGCCAGCGTCCCTGCCGCCGACATGCCTGGGGGGCGGTCCCCGAGCGGGGCGGTCCCCGAGCGGGGTGGGTCCCCAGGCCGCCCCCGACGGCCCTGCTTTTCTCCGCAGGTTCGGGAAGCACTCCCACGACGAGCTTTCTATCCTGGCGCCCCTCCAGCAGTGCTGCAGGTGTGTCCCCGCCCTCCCAGGAGCGGCCCTGCCACCCCGCGAGCGGCCACCGGCTGCCTCAGCCACAGATTAGGCGGCTTTGTCCCCACCCAGCCCCACCGTGAGAACGGCGTCCCAGCCCCGGTGGGACCCACAGCCCCACTCCCGCTGCATGGCGCACCCACCCCGACCCCTGACCCCTGACCCCTGACCCCGCCGGCACCCGGTGCCTGTCTTGCTTGAGCTCCAGGACTCCCTGGCCTTTGCCAGGACTGAGACCCTTGTCACCCTAAGGACCCATCTTACGTATGAAAACTCTGAGGCCCAGACGACAGTGCTGCTCTCCAGAGCCCTGTGCCACGTCTGCAGGGCTCCACGACCCCGTCCTCCCCTTTGTGGTGCGGGGACAGGCGATGAGGCAAAGCCACTGCACTTCCCAGTGTGCGCCCTGCTCAGACAGCGGTGAGGGGCCAGCTCGGGGCTGTGTCCCCGCCTGCGCGGGCCCTCCCTCCCTCCCAGGCCGTCTCCCTGGAGGCCGGGGGCCTGCTGGGCAGCGCGGGCCTCACAGGGGCCGCCCGAGGCAGGACCCTGGGCCTTAGCCCCTCAGAGGCCGGGGCCGAGCTGGACCACCCCGCTTGGGGCCGCCGAGGCGCTTGACCTTGGCGTGTCCCCCGCCGGACTTCCCGCGGCCCGGCGCCCGCTCCCTCCTGCCAGATCCTCACTGCTCTCTCCTGCAGGATCAGGAAGTCCACGTACCTGCGGCTGCAGCTCCTGGCCAAGGAGGACTACAAGCTGAGCCTGCTGATGGCGGAGTCCCTGCGGAAGGACCGGGTGGCACCCGTCCTGTACCGGCCGCACCTGGACGCCCTGGACCGGCGGCTGCGTGTCGTCCTGCGCACCGTGAGGGACTGCGTGGAGAAGGACGGGCCGCGCAGCGTGGTGGACGACGACCTGGACCCCGAGCACAGAGGCTCCGCCCAGAGGTAGTGACCACGCGCCGCCGGCCCGCGCCGCGGACGGACACAGGTGCGCGCGCCGCGGACGGACGCAGGTGCGCGCGGCGCATAGGGATACCCGTGACCGTGCCGCGGAGGGACGCAGGTGCGCGCGCCGCGGACGGACTCGGGAGCGCGCCATGAACTCGAGCCACCGGCCGGCTCCTGGCTGGGAACCTCGGAAACGCGGGGTCATCGGCGGTGGGGCCCACGGAACGCAGTCTGTTCGTTTTCAAGGCCGCACACGGTCGGGGAGGGGGCGCCCTGTGCTCACGGACAGAGGTCGCCGGCGGCGGGGCGACCCCCACCTCTCGTAAGGAAGAAGAGCCTTTATTGACGTTTTTGTATTTATCCACGGATTTTATTGACGTAAACACAGACATCTGCCAGGCCCAGACCACCCACCAAGTTCACGCGAGAGGGCCGCACCCCTTGGCCAGGTCCTGCAAAGAAAGGGTCCTGGTGCCCCAGACCTGGCTCCGAATAAAAGCTCTCCTGTGCTCCCCTTCGGGGGCGCGAGTCCCGTCGCGGACGCGCGCTGACAGACGGACACGCGCACGTGCTTCCGGAGCGGCAGAAACGACCAGCTGCCCTGGCAGCGCCTGGACTTCGTTGGGAGACGCCGCGCCGCAGCTCGTCCGACTGCTTCGGGGACCTGGTGTAGATAGGTCCCGGACCCTGTGCCGCCGGCAGCCGGCTCGCCTTCGCCGCATTTTTTGTGGAATAGTTTGCAATGTGATAAAGTGCAATAAAGATACAGCAAATGTGTCAGGGGCCTGGGGGGTCCAGGTCCCTCGCAGCCTTGTGCTCCGCTGTCTGCCCACCCACCCTCCAAAAAGCAGGTCCTGACGCTGCGTATGGGGAGGCCCCGGCTTTCAGGGTGCTGGGACGCGAAGCAGGGCTTCATGAGGCCCGAGCTCGCTCCAGAGGCGGGGGTGGGCATGGGGAGGGTGCTTGCCCACTGGCCCGCTCCTGATGCTGCGAACTCTAAGAGTGGGTGGAGATTCCTGAAGCCACAGGCTGCCGCAGAGGGTGGCATGCTGCGGGCACACCGGCTTCACCCAGGGGGAGCGGGGACAGTGGCGGCTGCAGGAAAGGCAGGCACAGGAGCTTTCCTGAGCCACAGGTGGCCCAGGTGCTTCCCCCACCTGCTGGCCACTGGCCGCAGCCCGATACCCAGCCCCAGCGAGCCTGGGGGGCCACTGAGGAGTCTCCCACGTGGGGGAGCAGGGCACGTGAGCCCCAGTGTCCCCAGAGCAGAGAGCGCGTGCTCACCGCCACCGCGGGCAGTTTCCGGTCTCTAAAGCTAGACTGCAGCGTCACCTTTATTTTCCTCCTTTGACAGATGGGGAAACTGAGGCTCGGGAGGGTCACTCTGCCCACACGTCGGTTTAGGTCCTGAAATGGCACAGCTAGTGCCATGAACCCCACGAGCCCAGCCGGGCGCAGGGGCCTGACCCGGGTCCCCGAGGCCCGCTGGACTGGGTTCAGGTAAGGCACGGCCAGGCAGACGTGAGCATCAGGTCCCTGAGAGTCTCCAAAGGAAGTGGACGGGGTGATGTGGCAAAGGGGCCCCCAAAGCCTGTTCCCACCCCATCTGACCAGCCGGCCAGCTGCCCAGCGCCAGCGGCACTCGGGCCTGGTTCACCAGCCCCTCCAGGGGGCTGCAGGGGTGGGGGAGGGAGGCAGGAGGCAGCGGGGTCTGCCGGCTGTCACGATCTGGTCTTCTTAAACCGTGTTGTTTGAGACTTCTTAAACCGTGTTCGTTTGTGTCAAACCGATGAAATCCCAACTGCAGTCAAAGCTGCAGGGCGGAGGGTGAGCAGAGAGGCCTCCGGCCGGGGGCGGGGTCAGCCCGCAGCCCCGGTCAGCGCCACCCCGCACCCAGTGGGAGCCCAGGGCCCAGACTGCAGAAAGGGTTTTTCCTGTGTTCAGCCCGGAGTGAGTGGCCCTTGGGACCCGTGTGCCTGACCTCTGGCTGGCTACGGTCCCGCCACACTGGACCCCGTCTTTCTGTCCTCAGAGTCAGATCAAATCCTTAGGTCTTAAGAGCAGCTGCAGCCACTGTGCACCCATGGGTGGCACAAGCCGGGCCGTCCCGCCCAGGCGCTGCAGAGGAGAGGGGACGAGGGGTCAAGACGGGGCTGGGGGGCCAGGAACAAAACGCAGAGAAAGGGCTTCCCATTAACCCCTCTGGGAGCCAGGCTGCTTTCCCAGGAAAGGTGAGCAGCCTGCCGCGTCTACAGGTAGGGCAGCATTTTGCCAGAGGGGCCCAGGAGAAGTGTGGATAAGAATTCAAAAGGGACTTAAAAAGCAAAATGGGAGGAAAAATCCACATTCGGCCTGGGATCCCGATTTGGAGACTCAGGAGGAAGCAGAGGGGGGTGGCACCCGGCAGAGGCCACTTCCTGAATGAAGGTCCGTAAATGAACAGGCACATCCGCTGGGAATGGTGCTGCCCGTGGGCCACAGGGGACGGAGTGTGAAGGGGTGCGGGAATGCGAGAGGGTGGGCATACCCCCATTTCCCCACCCCCCATCCAGAAGCCACCTTGTGGACAGCAGGACTGCCTGAACCTCCCTGGTGGCTCCCCAAATATACCTGCCTCAGTCACCTGGAAGCAAGTTGAATGTATAGATTCCTGGGGCCCCCAAAGTCCAAGCCCATGTAGGGGGAGGGGCCATGTGACTCTGCGTGGCTCCCAGGCCACCCTCCTGGGCGCGATGCCTCACCTAAGTGGCTCCCAGGCCACCCGGAGCAGACATACCCTCGGCCTCTCTCTCACAGAAGTCACCATGGAAAACTGCCCTCCACATGTCACTGTACCCCAAAAGGAAGCAGGTGAGCAGAGGCCCCAGAGGCCTTGGCCTGGGGACGGGAGTGGCAGGGGGTCCAGTCAGTGGACAAGGAAGACCGTAGACCCTATGGGGAGAAGTCCCCTGCGTGTGTCGGCTGGGGTCCCCTCATGCACCAACATCCTTACTCCTCTCTGAGCTGGATTTGCAAGGAATGGGTTTGTGGGCTGGCGGGGTGCAGTGTCCATCCCAACTCACAGGGTGGGGAGAGCTGCTGGCTGCGTGGCTCTGTGGGGGCAGTGGGGAGGGGCCCTCACGGCCAGCTGCTGGGGGAAGGGGGAAGGGGGGGCTGTGGTGCACACCGGCACCTCAGCGCAGGTCAGGGGCGGCCCAGCGATTGCCGGGGGGCTCCGGTTAGCCAGCCCCACCCAAGGTCCCATGAGTCCCAGGGCGGAGGTCCCCGCTGTCCTGGGGAGGCCCCCACGAGGCCTGCACTGGGGACACTGCCCGTGTCTGGTCCCCGAGCCCCCTCTAGAGGACAGCCTGGGAGAAGCGGGACCCGCCTCCCCAGGGCGGAGAAGACCTCGGCCGACCCCTAGCTCCTCAGGTGTCAGCAGCAGAGGGGACCTAAAGATGCCCCCCAGCCAGGCAGGCCCCCAGCGAGCCCCGGCCCGCTGCCAGCTCCCACCGGGCCGGCCCGTCCTCCCTGTGTCCAGGGTGGGGGCCCAAGTGTCACCCTCCACCGTCCGCCAGGACCAGCCCCAGTGCCCGGCACTCCAAAACACCTCCTGAACAAATGGGGTGTTTTAGATGAGTGTGACAAGTTCTGGACACCAGTGAATATTTCCAGACACTCCTCAACAGAGGAACGAGTTTGGGATTCATTTGGAAGGTGGCGGGAGCCACTGAAGCTTCGAGAAGCTTCTAGAAGCACCACCGCTGATGCTGCCAGGCCTTTCCTGAGCCTTCAGATGATGCAGCCCCAGCCAACACCTTGCGAGACCCTGAGCTGGAACCACCCAGGTAAGCCACACCCCAGTTCCAGACTCTTGGAAACCCCGCGAGACGGTGTTTGCTGTTGGTTTAAGCCGCTGAGTCCGGAGTGGTTAGTTATGCAGCACAGATGGCAAAACACACTGTGCCGACACTCACGTTAGCCGCCAAGACGCCCCATCTAGTCACAGCTGCTCACAGCTCGCTGGTCAGCAGAGGATCACTCTGGCTACATTTCCACACCTCAAGTATCCTCGTTCCTACTGAGCTACTGCACAGGTCCATGCCATGCGCAAAATACAGGGCAGTTTGTCCACCTTCGTCACACACTCTGCAGTGCGCCTCCTGCCGCCAGCTCACCTGGGAGGCAGCCTTTTCTGTTAATGGGCTCTCGCCTCCTCTGCAGGGAGTCACCCCTTGCCAGCCTCAGTCCCGTGGCTCCAGCGGGGCCGACCTCCCCACGGGCACCAGACCTGGCATTTCCAATGAGAGAACTGTAAGCCCCTGGCTGCAGTGATTGACTGAAGGACAGCAGTGACCCCAGCTGGGCCAGGAGCAGTGACACGAGACACTCAGAGAGGACGAGAGAGTGTGAGGTGCTGATGGGCACAAAGGACCGTTCGCTCACCACTTTCTGGGGGCAGAGTCTGTGGAATTAGCTTTGTTCTTTCTCTGGCTGTTGCACTGACATGTGGAGCTCTGGAAAGAACGTTCTAGGCTTTGTGAATACTACGTGCTGCTCCAGATGTTGAAACAGAGCGGCTGCTGGCTGAGACGCACCCCAGGGGGAGGCGTAGCTCCACGTGCACTGGCGGAAAGCACGGGCTTGACCACAGCGACCAGGAAGTTATCCCAAAGCTCGCCACGCTGGAAAGGCGATGGGGATGTGTCTTCGTATTTCCTCTTTACTCTAGCCTGCATCACCCCTCGAGTGTTTGGGAGCAGAGGCAAGCCTCCCCTGCTTCTGAGGAGCTGCAGCAGAATCCCCTGGAGGAGACCCCCACCCCAGTCATCTGAGTCGTCCGTGGCTGCCAGCCCAAGGGGCTTCTCACGGGACCTGGAACACGGCGGACGCTTCCAGCTGAGTGAGCGAGCAAGCCCTGAAGCCTCCTCTAAAAGTAAAGTTCGTGTCTGCTTTTTAAGGAACTCAGCACTAATAAATCTACATTGCAAACTGGCAAACCGGCTGGAGTCGCAAACCTCAGCAACGAGGTTCCTGAGATTACGTGCTCCCAGAAACATTTAAAATACGATTCATAAATGAATCCTGACACATTCAATATTCTTTAGACATTAACGATCAAGTTCGTAAAGAATATCGTGTGTTATTCTTTCGTAAACGTACCTGCACTCCAAAAACTGGAAGCGTAGACGCCAGCACGCAACAGTGGCAGGTTCTGAATGATGGAATTCTATCTGCAGGCGGTTTTTATTGTTATTCCTTCTCTATATAATTTCTGTAACAAACATAACTTTTAATTAAAAAATACAAAAGTGTACGAGTAAGCTATAACAAGACATTATGCATGGATTTGAAGTCTCCTACGTTCTCCTCCCCATTTTCATTCTCTTTCCTTTCTCTGAGCCCAAAACAAGTACAAATCAAGGATTATAATTTTATATTTTGCCACATTTATATGTGTCACAATACAAATCACTGTTTCATTTCCAATATCTGTGAATGGCACCATATTATTGTTCTGGAACTCAGGTATTTTAGGATTTGTTGGCGAGGGCCACTGGACCTGATGAGGTAACTGCTGGCATCCAGGGGTGCCCCAAGCACAGACTGCAATCCCCCCCTTTTTTTTGCCTGCTGCAAGACCTCACCCAGGCCTCCAGAGGGCACCTTCCGACCCGGTTCAAATCCTGCCTCACTCCACATGGGACAAGCGGCGAGGTTCTGGGCGAGTCGCTTACCTCCGTGACCCCGCACACGGCAATAAACGGTGGGACCTAATCCATGGGAGTCTTCGAACACTGTGCCTGCGTCTGCTGCTGCTGTCACTGGTACCGGTTTAAGGACATCTTGGGCTAAAGACCAGAGAAGCCTTGTTTTTCACGGCCAGACCCCAAATTAATTAATCGGTTATTTTTAGGAGTTAAGTAAAGGTTTCAGAACTCTCAGAACCCAAAATTCATTAGAAAGGCTTTCTAACTACCAACTTCCTCCATTTTCTATTCAATTAAATAAGCAGACACCTAGGGCTGTTTGCTCCACCATCCGTTTCTCAAGTTTCTTTCTGTAATGCTTCAAAAGCTCCTCCCCTCCCCTCCCCTCCCGGCCCTCCCCCTGCAATGCGGGGCCTCATTCTGCAGCTGCCACGACGCCCCCCCTCCCACCAGGCTTGGCTTGCAGGCAGCTCCCAGACCTTCACCTGCTCCCTCAATCTCCTGCCATCCAGGGGGTTCCACGGGAAGAGCCCGCTGTGCATATTCCCCTGCTTCCACCCCCACCCCCATCTACCCCCACCCCCCACCTCTCCCCTCGCCGGCCAGCTGTGCCAGCACCCGCTGCGGGCGAGCGAGGCTGGGAGAAGACGGTCCCCTGTGTCTGAGTGTCTCGCCTGCGGCCCGAGCTCTCTGACGGACTCGAGGGGAGTCGCGACGGTGCAGGTCGCTGGGGGCACTGCTGTGGCCCTGGCAGTGTGCTCTGTGACCTCTGATGAGGCATGGAGCTGCTGCGCGGGCAGCGGGCTGAGCCACCGAGTCTGCGGCAATGGCTTACACGGCAATAGAAAATATCGCAGAAATCGATGTGAATCCACGGGCCGTTTTTGTTACATACGCAACACACTGTCCTCATAAAAACTAAGACTCTACAGCTGGTTCTCTTTCAGAGGTCGCCACTGTTGCTAATTTAGGGAGACTTCTTCCGGATCCCTTTTGAAGAGAAGCAGAAGCCTGCTTTGCACCCCGACGTTGCTGTGAACCCCAATGCATCGAGGGAGGTCGTGCACGTGAGGACTTGGCGCGGTGCAGGCACACGACGGTTGGTCGAAAGGTCTCCTGCACTCTGAGCACTCACGCCCACGCCCCGATCCAGCCAAGAGCTGTGTGTTGACGTCGTGTGTGGCAGGCGGACACAGAGCTCAGCCGCCTGCTCTGGGGGCTTTGCTGTCCTCTGTGCTGGCTTCTGCCATTGCCAAGTCCCATACTGTTGGGCTTGAAAGCAGTTGGCAGGTGACCCAGAAGCCTCCCAGGCCCGAGGCCCCAGGTATAAAGGACCAGGCCCCCCGGGCATGATCAGAGGCTGAGGAGGCTGAAGGACCACGTGGCCGGTGCCCGCACACCACCTCCAGCAGAGCACACATCTCATCATCATCTAACATGTCCATGCCTTTACACAAGTGGCAGGATCCCACGGGGCAGGTTACAAAGCGCACCATGGGTTTGGGGACCAAATTCCCATCCCAAGCAAAGGACCACGCCCCGCCTCCAGCCTCAGTTTCCCATCAGCCCCGGGGCATGGGACTGAGTGCTCTGAACTTGAAGCTGGCCCCCCACCGGGCTCTGAAGGGCCAGCTTTGTGGCCCAGGATGACCCACCCGTCCCTCCGAGGGAGGGGCTAGTCTGTGGCCTTCACAGGGGAAGGGGCTGTTTTCAGACGCTGGATCGCTGGATCGACACACACAGGATGTGAAAAGTGTGGCACATGTGGGGCGTGGCCTGGGCCCCAGGGGGTGGCTTCACCTGGAGAGCTCAGACAGAGCCGAGGGCTCCAGGCAGCAGCCACTCGAATTCCTCGCCCTGCAGGGTCAGTGTGCTCGGCCCGGGAGGCACGCACCACGGGGCGGAGGGCTGGGCGAAGAAGGAGCAGCTGTCACCACATGTCTGCCAGGGACCACCGTCCTTGTTTTCAGCCAAGTGCGCACAGTCGCCGATCCTGGTGGGGACGGGGCAGGCCTGGCGCTCCCCCAGCTCCTGCCACGTCCCCTCCCTCTGCTTCTGCCTGGCCGCGGGGCTCCTGGGACCTGGGCTCTCGGAAAGGTCAGCTGAAGCTCGGAGGAAAGCAGCCAAGGGGGAGGACGACACAGCAGGTGGGAGGCTGTGGTTGTCGCAAACCTGCAAAGAAGACCCCACACTGAGGGCTCCCACCCACACTGCTCTGCTAGGAAGTGTGTTCTCTCAGCTTTGGTATTGTCGGGGTTCAGCTTCTGCACCCACAATGTGAAGGGGCAGGGAGACAGGGTCCCCAAAACCACTATGAGATTTGTTAATTAAACTTTTAATTTTAGGTTAACCGTAGGGCCATGCAGTTTTAGGGAATGAAATGCAGAGCTCCCATGCACCCTTTGTCACCCAGCTTCCCCGATGGTCACCCAATGACATGGACTCGAGGCACAGGGCACGTCGAGCACCCCTCACGCCACCTCTCACAGCGGTGAACACTCCGCTCCTGCCCCTGCCTGTTAATCCCTGGCCACCACGCCCCTGCTCTCCACTTTGCCAAATGCCACCACACACATGCGCACGTGACCTTGCGAGACCGGCGTCTCATGCAGTGGGCGGTTCCCCGGGGCTGATGTCCTGTGGGCAGCGGGCTCCTTAGCGTTGCTGAGCAGTGTCCTGTGGCGTGGACGGACGACAGCCGGGTCAGCCATCTCCCTGGAGAAGGACATCTGGGCCCATCCCAGTTTGGGGATCTGACGAAGGATGCTGCTGGACTGTGTGCGCCCAGGGGTTTGTGTGACTTGCTCTGGGACAAGCGCCCAGGGGCGCAGTTGGCGGGTCATACGGTAGCGAATGTTTAGTTTTACAGAGGAGCCGTGCTGTTTTCCGTTCCTGCATTCCAGCACTTCTAATTTTAACACCTGGTAGGACAACAAGGAGCCACTGAATGTGCCTGAGCTGGAGTGTGGCTCAGATGGCAGACAGAAGCCAGGCAGCCCCAGGGCCAAAGCAGAAGGGGCGACCGCACCCCCGCCCTGTTGTTTCGGGGAGACCTGGTGTGCCCCGCCAAGCCCACCCACCCGCCCTCCTTCCCCAACGGCAGCGGCAGCCCCTCCCCTGGGGCTGGCTGGACTGAACACAGGTCTTTCAGAGTGGAAGGGGCTGCTTCGAGGGGAGACTTTTCTGGAGAAGTCTCTCCAGGCTTCCTGGCTCCGACAGGCTCACCAGCTTGGCTCACGAGTTAATTCTGCAGGTCATCCATGGAAATAAATACCTTTTGGTGGCACAGCCACTGTGAAGCAACCCCCCACCTAAGATCCCGCCTCACTTCTTGATCCTAAAATATCCTAAAACCCCTGTCTTCTCCTCTGCACGCGCCTCCCTACACCAGGAACTGGAGCTCTGGCGCTAGAAGGGACCAGTGACTGGCGTCCTGGCTGCGGAGGAAGCAGGGGCTCCCGCCCCGAACGGAGGGGACACTGGGCTGAGCCTAGCCCGGCCCGGGGCCCCTGACGGGGGCATGCTGCTGGGCTGGGGGAGTGCTGCGGCCACACAGGGCGCTGGAGGAAGTGTTGACCCTGGTCGGGCCCTGGCCCAGGCCTGGACACACCCGCCGGACCCGCGCACCCGGCCGGACCCGGCGGCTCCGGGGCTGAAAGAGGCCGGGCCGAGCCTGGAGGAGGAGGGGCGGCAGCCTGGCCCGTCTGTGGCCTGGTTCTCGGCTCGGTTCTGGGAGCCCCGGGTCAGCTAGGGGAATCTAGGTGCACGGGAAGAACTCCGTGTCTCCGCGCGCGCCCAGGGCGCACCGACCTGCAGCAGCTGAAAGTGCGCGCGAGCAGGGGCTCTGACCGGAACTCGGGACCCCGGGGCCCGCGCGGGGAGCGCGGCGAGGCGCCCCAGGCGGGCGGGGGAGGCGGGGGCGCCCCGCTCGTCGGACCACCCAGCGCGCCGCTCCCTCCTCCCCCCGCCCTCCTCCCGCAGCGGGTCTGAGGGTCACCGAGAGCCCCGCTCCGCTCCCCTGCGCGCCTAACCAGCGGCTGGGGCCTCCCCCGCACCGGGATTGGATGCCAGAGCCGGGGTGGGGCGGGCGGGGGGACCCCAGCAGCCCAGGTTCCCAGCTGGGGCAGAGAGCTCCCCGCAGTGCAGACGCCGCTGGTCCGCTCCCGCGAGGACCTCCGCACATACCGGCAGACCTGCGGGCCGGCGGGCGGCGTGGAGGAGGCGACGGCTGCGCTGGTGGCCCCCCGCGCCGCCATGTTCGACAGCTCGCAGTATCCCTACAACTGCTTCAATGACGACGCCGACGACTACCCGGCCGGCAGCTCCGACGAGGAAAAGCGGCTCACGCGGCCCGCGTACAGGTGACCGCGGGGGCCGGGCGGGGCTGCGGGACAGCGCCCGCCCTCCGCAGGACCTGCTGGCACGAGGGAGGCTTTCTTTTCTCGCGTGGGGCTCAGAGAGGGGACACAGGTCCACACAGGTAGTGGGAGAAGGGGCTCTCGGCCTCCCCGAGGGGATCCTCAAGGGCCAGCGAGAGCTTCAGGGTGCGGGATGAAGCCGGGCGCGGGGGCTCCGGGGTCACTCACCCAAGCGCCCCTTCGCGCTCCCCTCGTCCCACACCTGTGGAGGGGACCCGTGTGCGGGAAGGGCTGGCGGGGTTGGGGGGGCCCCCTCCGCGCAGCGCGGCCTGACGCGCCCTGTCCCGCAGCTACATCGCGCTCATCGCCATGGCCATCCAGCAGAGCCCGGCGGGCCGGGTGACCCTGTCTGGCATCTACGACTTCATCATGCGCAGGTTCCCCTACTACCGCGCCAACCAGCGCGCCTGGCAGAACTCCATCCGCCACAACCTGTCGCTCAACAGCTGCTTCGTCAAGGTGAGCGCCCCGCGCCGGCCCCGCCATTGGCCCCTGAGGGTTCTAGGCTCGAGGCCACCTGGGCCAAGTCGCCCCGACGGGGGGAGGGGCGTCGCAGCGGCAGCTGCTGGGAAGTTTATTCTTAGCAAACTGGGCGTCCTCCACCCACCCCAGGACAGGGCTCTGTCCCGTGTTTCCCCCATTTCCTAGGTGAGCCCAGAGGCGGGGCGGGGGCGCCCCCGGAGCCAGCCCCGCTGAGCTCCTGGTGCTCACACAGGTGCCTCGAACCGAGGGCCACGAGAAGGGCAAGGGCAATTACTGGACGTTCGCGGGCGGCTGCGAGTCACTGCTGGACCTCTTCGAGAACGGCAACTTCCGGCGCCGGCGCCGGCGGCGGGGCCCCCAGCGCGAGCGGCCGAGAGGGGCGGGCGCCAGGGCGGCCGAGGGGCCCACGGGTCAGCCGGAGCCCACCGGGGGCCCCAGGGCCCCGGGCCTTCCCACCGAGCCACCGACCCCCGCCAGCCCCGCAGCCTTGGGGAAGGACACGCACAAGGACATCAAATTCAGCATCGACTACATCCTGTCCTCCCCCGACCCCTTTCCGGGGCTCAGGCCACCTCCCCAGCTGCAGGAGGCCCAGCAAATGAGCCTCCACTTTTGGACAATGTGAGAGGGCTGAGGCTGTTTGCATGGGCGGGGCTGGCACCCTGTCCGTCTGGGGTCTCCTGGGTGATTTCAGCCTCACCTCTGGCCCAGAAGGGAGGTTTTTTTTGTCCACATCTCACTTGCATCCTCAGACTCACGCTCAGTGCCAACACCCGCCTGAGAGAGAAGTCGTCTTCAGACAGGTGCTCAAAGTGCTGCTGGGGCTTCATCCTTTCAGGAAAAAAAAAGAAAAAGTTTCCTTGCAGAAAAACCCACGCGATTCCTGTTTGACTTAAAGGTTTGCTCTAGAGTTACGGAGGAATTCTGCCCCAGGAATGAGAACATAGGCTCAGGGTCACGTCCACTTAGAGTCAAGGTAACATTCCATGACTGGTCTTTGAGCATTTGCTTCATAGACCACCGTACCCCAGAACCTGAAGGTGACAGTGAGTGACATAGGTGAGTATCTCCTTAGAGATCAAAATTATAAAAAAAGCACAAATGCTGAAGTCAGATACTAACTGACCCCATGAATGGTGCCCCAAGGTTTTGACTGTGTCCCTGTGATGGTGCTGTGATTGGAAATGACAAATGCATCTTGTGCTGTGAGCAGAAAATATTGGTGATTGTTTAAGAAATCCTATGCACTTTTTTATACATGAAGGAAGGAAGGAAGGGCAGGAAGGAGGGAGGGAGAGACACGGGGGTTCAAATTTGGATAACGCAGGGGCAAAGCTTACTTTTCTTGGTTCTTCTGAGAGGGGTCAGGTCCTGTCTGGGCAGGGTGCATCCAGCTAGTTTCTGGAGAAAGCAGACATTCCACAGCAGGTGTTTGGCAAACCCCACTGGGCTGTGAGGTGTGCACTCAGAAAGTGTACAACTAGAGGTAGATACGCTCCATTTGAAATGTAAATCATTTAATTACTATGTGGGGACTGGCATTTTAAAAAAACACACATAATTATGCACAGTGAAACTATTTGACCAATCTTATCATTTTTTACCAGCCCAATTTTGCAGAGTTAATTGCTTTCCGTGACTTAATTTGAACATCAGTAAGGATTATTCCTAATCTGATTCACTAGGTGACAATGACTGACTAATTTTGTAACCAGCAAAAACACACCCAAGGAGGCCAACTATGTTCACTGGCGATTTGTAGTTTTGCTTTATCAAACTCTGAAAAACGAGCGGGGAGTGAACGAAGGCAGGCAGCTGAGCTAGGCAGGTCACGGAAAAGATGGGCTCAGACGTGGCTTCATTTCTGATTCAGAAGACTTGACGTTTCCTTAGAGCACAGATTCCTTCCTCCACCTGTAAATACAGTCCCGTGTGCTCCTGTAGTTGTTTGACACCAGAGGAGAAGGCTTGATCCTTAGAATGTGGTGAGCGCCTGGCCCCCACAGCAGAGATGCCCACTGGTGACCGGCCTGCTCCCCGCCCGCCAGCGCCCCTCAGCCTGACCCGGCCCCGCCACCGGCAGCCTCTGCCAACGAGACATCCGCCGGGCTCACAAGAGGAGAGGAGCCATGCCTCAGATGGCCCTCCTAGAAGCAGGATGAAGGCCTGTGACAGAGAGGACACCTCTCCTTCACAAGTGACAGCTGCCAGAACTCTGCTGGGAGTCCGCTGCCCACCAGGCTCGGTGCTGAGCCCCGGATGCCGGCCGTCTGCACGGCAGCCCTGGGAGGTGGGTACTGGGACTCTGATCCCCATTTTACAGATGGGGACCTGCAGGGCAGGGCGCGAGGGCCCAGGATGCAGGCATGCAGCTCCGGGGACAGGCCGAGGACACTTCCTCCGTGCTGTGGCTCGCCCTGGCTGGGAATGCGTGTGCACACGTGCGTGTGTGCATCGTAGGTGTGTGTCGTGTGTCCGTCTGCATTCCTATTATTTATATCCCTTGGTTGGTTGTGCTAACAGCGTCGTTTTAAATTATGCTAGATATAACTTAGATGGTGACGCGATGCAGGTGGTACTAGCCATCAGTACGTGGCATCTATAGTATCTGAAGATATATTTTTCTGCTACCAAGTGAACAAATAAAATTTTCATTTTATCTTTTGGGTTCTTGCTGCATTCCTGAGTTTCCCTCTGGTGCCTGGAGCCCGAGTGAGGATGGAAAAACCCTTTGCCTTAAATAGATAATCTCCGGAGGCCCCAGCCCTGAACAGGGAGAACGGCCTTGGAAGGGGACAGGCTTTGACGGGCACCTCCTCCCCCCCATCCCGCCCCCCCATCCCGACAGACGCCCCCTGGCTGCACCAGCAGAGGGGTGTCACCAGTGGCGAGATCTGTGCACTACAAGGTGTAACATTTGTTTTGCAAAGGATATCAATCATGTTTTAAAAGCGAAGGGACATTTTCAATTTGCCAGCGTCTGATATCCTGCGACTTCAGAAAAGCTCGCAGCCCTTCGAGTGAGTGGCATTTAATACCAAGCAACACGGCAGGGTGAGGGCTGGCTCTGACCTATTCAAATGTCGCCGCCACGGCGCAGGCTCGCCCAGCGCAATTATAATTAAATGCTGCATGCCTCTCTTGCAAATCTGCTGATTGATCACCGATGCGTACGTTCCCGCCACGTTACCCCGAGCAGATGTCTGCCACACGCGGTTATGGATCACCAAGTTCCCATTAACGAGGTTGGGAGGCGCCGCCTGCCGCGGTCGAGATGGGGGTGTGTGCGAAGTGCCGCCGTGCACAGCGAAGTTCCTGGGCTTGGTGGCGTCCAGACCGAGGACCCTTCTCCCGGGCCGCCCGAGGCTGTGGGGGAGACCCTCCTCTGGGGAGACCCTCCTCACAGCTGGCCTGAGCCAGGGGCGCCCTCCAGAGCTGGAACCTGGGGGGGGGGGCGCAGGACCCACCTGGACCCTTCCCGGAGTCGGTGGAGAACCCACCCCGCCCCGCCTCCCACAGCACAGGGACAAAACCCCGGACTGCGCATGGGCGGCCCTCGAATGCACACCGGCCTGGGAAGACGCGCCGCTCCTGCCCGCGCCCCGGGTCTCCCCGGGGAGGCTGACGGTGCCCGGGGTCTGACACCTCCTTCTACACCTAGCTGCCGCCCTGGCCCCTGGTCTCCCCCGGGGCCGCAGCGAAGAAGGGCCTAGAAGTCTTTCCTCTCCTTATTGAGCAGATCTGGGGGTGCTCGTTCACTCGATCGAGTGTTTGTGAGCCCCACGCTAGCTGCTGGGGCGCAGCAGTGGACCAGAGGCGCCCACTGTGTTCCACTGAGCAAACGCAGGTCCATGCCCCATGCGGCTGGGAAGCAAGCCCTGCTCGGGGTGGGGGCGACAACGAGCCCAGAGTGTGGTCGGCAGGGCCCTCCCAGGATGGGCAGGGGCAGCCGTGCCCAGAGGAGAGGGCATTTGGGTGGTGGAGAGCCAGCAGGAAGCCTGTGGTGGTGGTGAGGTGGGAGCGGGGATCGCAGAATAGACCAGAAGGCTGGTGTGGCTGGGGGGAGGTGCAGAAAGGGAGAAGTGCCTGGGAAGACCCCAGTCTGTTCTCTTAGCCCCCAAGTCCGGGCCAAACACCCCATTTCTTTAGCCTTTGAAATTCATCTGCTGCATTTGTATCAGTTTGTCACTTTTTCTGATGCATGGAAGTTCTGCAGGATCATCACCTCCCATGTTCTGGGTGCTTTACCTTGGTTAATGTGACCTCCACGACAGCTGACTTACTTGTGCACGCACACCACACAGCTCCTGCCCTTGTCCCACACCTTCTCCCCAACTTGTCTCATCCTGTGCTGGTGAAACCGAGTTTCGGGACCCACGACACAGACGCAGGCGCCGAGGTGGCACACAGCCGTCCTCTCTCAGAGGCCAGGGCCGCAGCGCCTTCCAGCAGGCGCTCCATGCGGCGTGGGAACTCGGTGCTTCTCAGCATCTCTTCCTGCCTCCTCCTGCCAGCCCCAGCACCCTGTGGGCTGGGATGGGGCAGACACGAAGATGAGACACAGGCTCAGAGAGGCCTCGCAGAGCTGTCACTGCTAAGGTGTCCTGGTGACGGCCAAGGGCGGTCACACCTGCCAGCCGGCAGGTCAGATGTACTCAGACCCCCGAGCCACTCTGCCCACCTGCTGTGGCTGCCCTCTGATCCCTGAGCATCAGGGACACCGAATCCGGGAATGGGAGGAGGGTGTGACCCCCATGCAGCCCGATGCCCCCAGCTGCCTTTTGCGGGGTCCACACTCCCGGTCTCCCCGGGGGTCAGCCCGGGCACAGCCCTGGCAGTCATCGCTCCAAGAGAGACCAGGAGAGGCAGAGTGCAGGCCCGCACCTGTGATCTGATTGTGCACCCAGCCAGATTAACAGTCCATAAACATTTGCGAATCACGTGTTCATCCCGTTAAAAATACCAGCCGCATCACGTGTGAATGGTCTCTGCGGCACGTGCCTCCGTGAGCTCTGGACGAGCGTGCACCGACTGCGTGAGCAGCAGGAGCACACGCGTGTGAGTGTGCAGAGCGTCGGTTCTGCGGATGTTCCTGCGGGGCGGGGTGTGTCCCCCCCCCCCAGGTGGCAGCCATCTCTGGGAGGACGGGGCAGCCAGGTGAGTGGGGTCTCTGGGACCTGCAGCAGTGCAGTCACACGAGTGTGTCACCGTACCTCAATGTAAACACCTTCCGACCCCTCACTCCGTCCTTCTGGGGTCAGTTTCCTTCTTCCCGAGTGACGCGCTAAGTCGTTCTTTCTGTGAGAGAAAATCTGTCTCAGTCTGACGATGCCTCCCCTTCCCGCCCCCCCCAGTCTAAAGATTCTCTTCCATTACCCAACTGCACATATAGTGACTGTTTAAAAATCTGCTGTCCATCCAAGGCAAGTCCTGATTATTATCATTCCTGGGCATCTCCCCTTAATATTTTGTTATTAAAATTTCAAACACACGAGAAGGTTAAAAGAATCGCAGGGTGAGCACCCAGCTCCTCCCCTCAGAGACTCTGGATTGTTACGAGCTGGCTGCGTTTCCTCCGTCACGTCACGCCCTCCACCCAGTCATGGACCCACCCGACACCCCTGGGTTCAAGGTGAGCTGCACACACTCATGCACGTCACCCCTGGATACTCCAGCACGTGTGTCATAACTACAGTTTGGTATTTGTTACGGATGTGAATTTTGACTGTACCCTATGTGAGTTGTAATAAATGCATCAGCCTGTGGCCCAAAGCCAGGGAAGACGCAAAATACTACATAACTCCAAAAGTCCCCAACCCGACCCTACCCCAGCCCCGAGCCAAGCCCTGTTCTGAACTTGTTCTCAGCACAGAGGTCTCACATGTCCTAGAACTCACGACACCTGTTTGTTGGGGAGGTGTCGACAGTCAGCCACGTTTGTACACCCCTCGGCAACCTGTTCCTTCTGAGGGCAGACCAGTATTTTGCCCATTTTATTGGGCTTTCGTCTTTTTATGACTGGGCTGTAGGACTTCTGTATATACTCCTGAAGTTCTCTATCAGATACACGTTTTACTAATTTTTTCTTCCAATCTGTCTTTTGCCTCTTCATTGTATTAGTGACATGTTGACGAGAAGGATTTTTAGTCTGATAAAGTCTGAGTTTTCCAAAATTCTCATGGCTATTTCTTTCCTACCTCTGAGCTACAAAGATGTCGCGCCGCCCTCTGTGAGGAGGCGTCGTAGTTTCATATTTGACATTTAGCTGCACGGTGCGTCTTGCACATCGAGTTGGGACGTGGTGTCAGGAAGGGGCGTTTGCTCCTCCCACATCGTCCTAGCACCATGAACTGAAAAGACCCCCCCTCCCCCCAGGACCGCTTTGAGGTCCTTGTGGGAAATCCATGGTCCACGTGTGGACCTGTTCACAAACTCCCTCTCCGGCTCCGTCGATCTCGTCTGTCCCGGCCCAGAGCCACACGGCGTCGACGCCCCCCCCTCTGTAACAGACGCAGACAGCAGGCAGCAGCAGGTGCGACTCACTGTTCCTTTTCAAAGCTGTTTGGCTCTCCGAGGTCCCTTGCGATTCCAAATACATCAGAATCGGTTTGTGAGTTTCCATCAGAAAACCAGCTGAGATTACGGTTGGGATGGCGTGGAAGCCACGGATCGACTGCAGAAAATTTCCCATCTTGACAAGAAGTTCATATTTTTGGTGCTATTGTAAATCATATTTTCGAAATATCAACGTGTGATTGTTTGTTGGTAGCGTCCAGAAATACGAGTAATTTCTGTATAGTGCTCTTGTATCCTGTGACCTTGCTAAACTCATTCGTTAGTTGTAACAGCTTTTTTGTAGCCTCCATTAGATTTTCTACACAGATAATTGTGTCTTCTGTGAATAAACACAGGGACTCGAACAGACACCTGGACAGAAATGCTCATGGCAGCGAAACTCACAATAGAAAGTGGAAACAAACCAAAAGTCCACCGAGGGACCAACGGGATGAGCGAAATGTAGCGTATCTGCACGACCGAACGCCATTCAGCCGTGGAAAAGAATGCCACACGCACACCCTGCAACATGGCCGAGCTGGCCACGAAGGCCACGCAGGGTGTGACCGTTGGTGTGAAATGTCCAGAACAGGCAGACGCACAGAGGCAGAGAGCAGCCGAGTGGGTGCCAGGCTGGGGCGGGGACAGGGAGAGACCGCGGGGGGCGGGGGCGTCTCTGGGGCATCTGGGGTTAGATGGTGGCGGTGGTGGCTCAACCTTGTGAATGTACCCCGAATCCCCGACTTGTACACTTTTAGATAGGGACGTGTATGTTCTGTGGATTGTGTCTTCATTTTAAAACTGCGCGCGCGCACGCACGCACCCACATGCGCACCCCAACCCAGACGGAACCCCTGCCGCAGAAACTGAGCGTGTCCGTCTCAGCTGCAGCTTCCTTATGCCTGAAACGGGCCGTAGCCCTGACTCACAGGCTGCTGTGCCAATCAAGTGAGATAAGGCAGGGAACGCCCTGGTCACCGTGCCAAATAGCCGAGATAGCGCATGCAATGTGACACGAAACTGGGAACGTGTGGCCATGTAAAAAACGTCACCTGGCCGGGTTCCCATCACACCTGTGTGTGATTTGGGCCTGACACCTGGCAGTCGGCCTTGATCCTGCCTTGCCTTCGCCCCTGCGGCAGCTCCTACGGCCTTTATGCCGAACGGACGCAGCGACTTCCTGCCGTCTGCTCTCCTGAGCCCTCCGTCCAGTCAGTCACCACCCAGCCCACCTGAAGACCGCAAGTGTCCCACCTGCTCCCTGCTCCGGCCACTCTCCCACCTGCAGCCACAATGGGGCTCTGGGAATCTCACTCTGCCCGCTTCTCACGCCCCTAGAATAAAGCTCACCTCTGCACCACAGCCCCTGGGAGGCTGGGGTCTGCTCCCCTCACCCCGCTTCCTCCTCCCTCCCTCTCCCCCTCCCCCACTCGCTGGGCTCCAGCCACCTCCTGGCTGCTCCTGCCCAGGGCCTTTGCACCACTGTCCCTGGCCAAGAATGACCTCTACTCAGATGCCCAGGCCAGCCGCCCAGAGCGCCCACCCAAGTCACTGCCGACTTGTTCACCTTATTTTTAACTGCACTTCCCGCTGTGGGAGACACTGATGCATTATGCTCTGCGATGTCGATGTCGATGTCGTGGGGTATCGATTACGTTAGGATCTCTCCCCGTTTGTTTCCTGTGTATCCGCCTGACCACCAACCAGCACGCGAGCTCCGCCCCCGCCCGGCCTCTGCTCTCCGCGTGCTAAGTGATCTAACGAGAGGACTGCCACCTGGAAGCGCTGCCGTGGCCTCATGCTCCCCAACTGTGAACCCGGGGCGCAGCTCGCGGGCGAACTGCCCTCCCCGGCGCTCCAGGTGTGGCGCAGGCGTTCCCGCACCACAGATAGCAATGTGCTTGTCAGGGACTCGCTAGGCGCAGAAGCTGAGCCCTTCATCCCCACGCTCTTCCCACGGACCTCCAGCGTCCCGGCCCAGGGTCTAAAGCTCCTGGGCTCTGCGGGCCTTCCGGGAACTCGCGCCGCACCTGCACCTCCTACCGGTGAGGCCCCGAGGGTGCAGGCACGCGCTGCGCCGCCAGGTGGCAGCAGAGCGCCAGGGATGGGCCGGTCGGCGCGCCTGGAGCCTGGCGGCCAGGCTGGGCCTGAGAGTGACGATCCGGGCCCCGCCAGGCCCCGCCCACCGCCAGGCCCCGCCCCCGCAGCCTGACCAGCGCCCAGGTTTGGGGGCCAGGGTCTTGTGACATCCTAAAATGAAATCGGTGCAGTGGATGATGGGGCTGGGGCTGGGTGGGGGACGGCGGGGGTTCTGCCCGGAGAGCTGATGTCCGCACAGCCAGGCCTCCCCTAAGCGCCCGGCGGTCCCTCTCTCATTTAATCATTTTGCGATGGCCGGCCTACAGGGGACAGGACACCTAGAGAACATCCAGGTCACGGGCGGACAGGGCGCAGAGCGAGGGCTGAGCCGCGCTGGCCCATGCTGGGACCCATGGTTCCAGCTGGCCCCTCGTGGCCACCCCCATGGGCTCACGGCACACAGGTGCGCTTCAGCCTGAGCTGAGATGCGATGACCCCCAGGGCCGGGTGGGCTCTGACACCCACTCCCAGGCTCTCTGGCCAGACAAAGCTCCTCCCCACTTCCCCCCACCACCTCCGCTGTGATGGGGGTAGCCTGGGGACAGCTGTCCAGTGAGACTGCAAGGGGACCGGGCCTGAGAGGCCAACATGGGAGTCAGACCTATGTGTCCAGCTCCTGTTTGCCTCATGTCCCCCCTCCCCTGTCCATCCCCAGGGTCTCCGAGCAAACTCGAAGCCCAGTCTCTGGGGTCACTCCCATCCTGTCTGAGGAGGGGTCTAACTCTGGCCCCAGGCCAAGGCTCTGAGCTGCTGCCCTTGAGGGGGACCCTAGGAGGTCTCAAACTGGTACCCCACGTGCCCCTTCAAGGGGTCCATGGTTGGGAGCGCCACAGATTCTAACCTGCCCCTTCACACACATGTCCTCCCGCATTTCTATGAAAGGCAGAATTTCTATGAAATCCTATTTACGAAACAGGAATGTTGAAGAAATTTTGAACCTGAATGGGGTTGTGTCCCCAGATCCTTGTTGGGGCCACACTTTTAATGTCCTCTGGTTTTAAAGCTGTGCTCATAGAGATGTTTGAGAAAGTCCATGGAAAGCTGCTGTCAGCCACTAACACTGTAGTTAGAGTGAGTAAGAGTGAACTCGCCTGGATTCCGGAGGGGTAGCAGCGCCTGTGGGGACAGGATGCCAACAGCTGCAGGGGGGGGGGCACAGGGCTGTCCCAGCGGTGACACTCAGGCCTCGCGTGCTGGGGGAGCGTCACAGGTGCCCTCACACCTCGCTCAGCGGACCCCCTGCCTACGCGGAGCCCGGTCCCAGCTGTGATGACCAGGAGGTATGAAAGGATCGTTTCCACGAGCGAAAATCATGACTGTCGTGCACACAAAACATGTCGAAGATTCTACTGAACTCGTTACTTAACGAGGAGGCCCGTAACATACTGGGGCTGGCTCACGGAAGAATTTAAAACACCGCACACAGTAGGTAGGAAATGGGGAACGCCCAGCGAATTCCCGGAAGATGCGGCGTTACCCCGGCCAGGCGACCGGCTCGATCTCGCAGGCGGACCGAACTCCATCTCTGCGGCACGAATCCTGTGCGCCCTTGCGGGTTTTCTGTAAGACGGCGTGCGTGAGAGGCGCAGACAGCCCCGAGGGTGTGCCAGCCAGGGGGCGGGGTGTCAGCCTGCCAGCAAAGCTCCTGCGCAGTCGAGACCACGTGTGTCCCCCGTTGCGCCCAGTGCAGACGGCGCCCGAGCCCCGCCGTGCGGCCCCCAAGCCCCGCAGAGCGGCCCCCGCGCCCCACCGAGCGACCCCCTCCGCCTCTCCTCAGCGGCCGGGTCTCCCACGCTGACTCTGGGAGCAGCAGGCTGCTGTGCCGAGTGTCGTTGGCCGAGGGTCCTGGCTCAGCCGTTTACTAGCTGTGTGGTCTTGAGAGCCACCATCCCGCGCCTGGATCCCCGCGGCCGCGGAGTGGAGTGGCACAGCGCCTCCCGCCTTGGGGACCTGCAGGACCACGAGCTCCGGTGGAGGGCGGCTCGGACTGGGTTCTCCGCCTCTTGCCGCCCGGCGCTCCCAGCTGACGGACTTCCCGTCTGCAGCTCCAGCCGGGTTCCGTCTCTGTGCCTGTTGTCCTGGCCGCTCCGGGCATGGGGTGGCTACCTGTCCGGTGCGCTCCGTACCTGCTGCGCAGGCGCCCACCGCTCTGCCCACTGCAACTGGCACTTAGAGCCAAGCCAGGAAGGCCTCCTGGAGGTGGTGCTGCCCGAGGCAGGGAGGTTCGTTTCTGTGGGAAACCGGCGCCAGTTACTATCTGCCACCCCCAGACCTGGGACCTGCGCCCTGACGTGCTGTCCGGCGGCCGTCAGAGTGGCTCGGTGGAGGACAGAGCCAGCGGCCGGCACGGCGGGCAGCAGCGCAGGGGCTTGCCTGGCTGTGGAGACTGGAGCTTTCTCTGTATTTATTTTCTCTCCTCCGACCCTCTAAGTATACAGGCTCGAACCTCCAGCCGCCCGGGAGGCGCCCAGGCCCAGTCCTTCCCTCCCCCAGCCGCGCCCGCCCCAGGAGGGCCCCCCTGACCTCTGCCTCACACCTGTGGGTCTGCATCCGGCAGCAGGGGTGCCTTTCTCTAATTCTCCCCAAAGTGCCACAAGCCGCTGAAGGCCCCTCGGCAGGCAGCCTGCCCTTGCCTGCAGCCCCTGCCTCGTTCAAGGTGCCTGTGTGGTAGAAGGACTTCCTGCGCGAGGTGGGGGGCCCCAGGGGAGGTGGTCGGGGGCCCCCAGTGCACCAGCAGCAGATCCCGAGGATCGCCCTGGGTTCACAGTCTCTCCTGGCTTTGCCGGGCACCCTGAACCCCACAAGTCTCTGACCATCTTGCAGGTGGAGCTCAGAGAAAGCAAGGACCCCGGGTGGCCCCTCCCAGGTGGGAGCGTGTGGGGTCTCCGGCGAGGGTATTGTCCCTTGGGCCCCCACCGCCACCCGGGCCCGGCTGCGCCCCTCCGGCCGCTGGCCTTCTGAAAGGCCTTTTCATCCCTGGGCGGACAGCAGCCCTGGCCGCATCAAAGGCTGTCTGTGGAAAGTCATATTTTCCCCCAAACCAGAAAAGTTCAGGCTCAGAGCACAAACATTCAGCTCATTATTTAGAAATAACAAGTCCTCTGGGTCCTGGTATCAGATCAAAGCTCAGAAATTAAAATCTGCAGAAGAGGAGGCAGCCTGAGATCAGCAGATTCGTGTTTGCTTCTCTGCATTCGGTGGCTAAAAATGGGGCTCGCGATCTGCCTGGCGGTTGGGAAGTCTGAAGTCTGGCCGCGGTTGGCGAGCCGCGAGCAGACAGCGCCATCCGGAGCGTCCTGGGCGCGGAGGCTGGAAACACGGGTTGACGTGACGACGGAGACAGCTCGGCCGTCTATCAAGTGTGGTTCTCCAGGACATCTTGTCCCGCCGCCCCCACCCCCATTCGCACACGCGTGTGCATCGGGTGTCCCTTGCCCACAGAAGCTCATGTGACCAGGGCATCTGCACCAGGGATGCGCATGGACCATAGCCAACGTGTGTGCACACAGGGACCCAACAACCAGGTGCACACGTGCATGGGCACACACATGCACGCACATGTGCACACACACATGCATGCACACACATGCAGATTGTGCACATGCACACACCATGCACACACAGGCACACATGCACAAGTGCAAACATGCACACACAGACACGCATGCACGCGCACACACATGCAGACGGTGCATGCATGCACACACAGACACACATGCACACACATGCAGACAGTGCACACACGGACATGCACAGACACACACCAACAAGAAGAGGAATCAGGGGGTGCAGCTCTGTGCTCTCGCCTGGGGCACTGGGGCGTGGGTGGCCTGGAGTCCCTCCCGCAGCCGGACCTGCCCCAGAGCGTGGGCAGTGAGCCCTCAGCCACCCACTCCCAGCCCCAGATGTGTCACTGACCTCGGAGTGGGAGCTGCTTCTTCCTGCACCCCCCACCCCAACTCCTGAGCACGGCACGGCTCTCGCTCACCCCAGGGGCACGTGGGCCCTGCTGACCGGCACTGGGCACGGCAATGGCAGTCACTGGGGCTGGTCACCCTCCCGTGGCTGCGCTGTCCCTGACCCCACATACCTCTGGGGCCCTCGCCAGTGTGGGTCAGGCTGGGGCCTGGTTGGCAGTTCTTCACCCTGGTCCCACCTGGCTCAGTCCCACGCCTGTCATCACCCCGGGCTACCAGGTCCGTGGCCTGGTTCCAGACAGTGAGCCTCAGGCCTCGTCCTGCAGAGCTGAGCACAGGATGGACGTCGGGCTGTGCTGGCCCCTCCGTCTCGGTGGGGGAC
>CM053515.1:709147-725794 GCA_028627145.1 Eidolon dupreanum
GTTCTGCGGTTCGGGTGGGAATGAACACTGGGGGGCAGACCGGGCCCAGTCCGGGGGTCTGGGGCCTCTGTGCTCACCCAACCACATCAGCCTGCACAGTGCCAAGGCCACACCCTGGCCCTGCGGAGTCTGGGGGAGACCTGCTTAGCTGCGTGTGGTCTGAGGGCACCCCACTCTCCAGCCTGCGAGGTCAAGGTCACCCCTCTCGCCTTGCGCCCATGTCCCTGTGGCCAGCCCTCCCCACTCCAGAGGGCCAGTCCCTCACATTGTCATCTCCCGACACCCTGGGCTCTTCAGAGCCCAGCGAAGGCCCTCGGCACGCAGCCATGCTTGACGCGGACCGTCCACCGCCGGGTCCCGGGCCCGCGGCCTTGCTGTCGCGGGGCTAGTGGGGAATGCAGTGTCCCAGGCCCACCCCCCACAGGCCCCCTGACTCAGAAGCCGTGTTTTAACCTGACCCTCAGGCCCCGGAAGTACCGGGGGCTGGTGTCGGCTTCCCACAGCCCTTGCTCCTCTGGTGACGTCCCAATTCCCTTCCACCAAACGCCTTCCCTAGGGACGCGCTGCTGCCCGATGAAACCAGCGTCCTGCAGCCACGAGCGTTCCGCCCCTCGTCCTGCTCGGGGACTGGAAGTGGCCGTCGGCCACCTTCGAGGCCACCTGCCCCCGAGGCCGGCATCTCGCTGAGCCTACTGCTCCCTGGCTCCAGGCTCGAGGGCGTTCCGTGCCCCAGCCTGGCCGCCCCTGGCCCTGCGGGGAGGACGGGCCGGCGGGCAGGGGTGCGAGCCGGGCCCCGGCCCCAGCTGTGGGCCAGCCGAGCTCACTGCAGGGCCGGCCGTGGCCTGAGCGCGGCCCTTGTCTCTGGCCCCGTCACGGCCCCCGTGATCGCCCAGCGGGCTGTTGACTCAAGATAAGTCCCGGAGGCCCAGGGCAGCTCTGTTTGGTCCGGTGTCTGCTGGCCGGGCCGGGCCGGGACCCAGCTCCGCACACACCCTGCGGCCGGGAGCTTTGTCCTTATCCCTGGGCCTCCCGGGAGACCCCGCGGTGACCACGGCAATCACAGAGCCGGTGTGTAAAGACGGTCACGTGTTCCCTCAGAAACAGGTGCTGGGTGACATCATATCTCTGGCAGAAATCACTTAGGTCTTCCGACTTCTATCAATATTTACGTTTCCAGCTCCATGAGGCATGTAATCACACTTCGGGTGACACCTGCCATGCTCTGCCCGCTCTGCTCGGGGTGGGGGGGGTAAGCCCCAGCCTTCGCTGGTTTGGAGCTTACCCTCCTGGGGCCTGGCCAGCCAGCCAGCAGGGCCTCTGGGCGCCCCACGAGGGGACAGAGCTGGGCTCAGAGACCAGGAGCAGGAGCAGGACAGGGTGGGGTCGCCCCAGGCCAGGACTGGGATGGGAAGAGGGGGCGAGTCCCCTCCGTGTGGTCCCTGGACTTTAGCTGCTGTCCCCAAACCTCAGCAGTCACCTGCCTGAGAACGGCCCCAAGCTCAGAGGCTCACCTGAGAAAGAAAGGGTGGGGAAGCTCTTTCCAGAAAATTCTTTCTGATTAAAAAATAAATAAATAAAAGGCAACTTCGCAGTCCATGGCCGGGGCAATGAGTACAGTGTAAGTCAGGCCCATGGGCAAGTCTCAGTGCTGCTGGGGATGCCCCAGGGCCACTGCCTGGGCTATGCCATGAGGACCAGATGGGGGTCTTCAACCCGCCTGCCCACCTGGAACCATGGGACAGGGGTCACCTGGAGCTTTGGGCTCCTGTACCCTAAGCCAAGCAGCGCCCTAGACACCCGGGACGCGGTGGGCATCATGTGGGCAGAACTGGGGGCACCTCATGGGCCGGAGGGGGGAGTAACCCACCTCCCCAGAGGGCCCCAGCACCCAGAGAGACGCCCCAGTGGGTGTCTGGGGTTTTATTGACTCGCCAAAGCAGGAGATAAACCCCACCTAATGTCAGAACAAATACAGGCTGAAAGCAGAGAGGCTGGGAGAGATAAGACAGGCATTCGCCTGGGGCTGCGGAAGGGGGAGCGGCCGGGCCCCCACCCCCACCCCCCAGCCCAGGCGCTGTGTTAGTCATTCCCGGTGGACCGGGGGACAAGCCCTGGGGGAGGGGGGCCGGGCCCCCACCCCCACCCCCCAGCCCAGGCGCTGTGTTAGTCATTCCCGGTGGACGGGGGACAAGCCCTGGGGGAGGGGGGCCGGGCCCCCACCCCCACCCCCCAGCCCAGGTGGAGGCAGAGCGAGGTCAGGCCTTGTGGTCCGGAAGTCCAGCCTGGGCCCCCGGAAAGCAGGCCCTGGGAGGGGCTGGCTTGGGTGGGGAGAGCAGAGGAAGCCGCCTGAGGTCGCCTCCTTGGGGAGGGGCCCCACAGAGGGGATGGGTGACTGGCGGGGGGCCTCACTCTGCCCCTTCAGGAGAGCAGGCGACCTCTTGGGACAGGCTGCCAGTCAGCAACTTGAGGGGCAGGGGCCGCGCAGCCTGGGGTGGGGGCAGCCCGCAGGGCCGGCCGCTCTGCCCTGCGCGCCCCACGCCAGGTCCCGGGCACAGCACAGGTGTAGTTCTACACCTCACGCCAGCTCCGTCGCCTTAACGTGACAGCGCAGTGGCATGCTGTGCCTCGTGCCAATGGCATGGTCGTTTTAAATGAGACGGACTCACCCCCGGGGGAAAACGGCTGGCCAGGCTGGCGCAGAGGGGCGCCCATGACATCGACAAACCCCTGAGCTCCGAACAGGGCTGAAGCCAGCAGCAAGCGGGGGGCCGGCTCGACCCAGGTCCCTCGGGCCCCGACGACCTGGTTCTTTCCAGGGAGGAGGGACGTGCTCCAGATAGAGAACCAGAGCTTGGCCGGCCGTGAACAGCTGTGTGTGCACGGCGTGGGCGTGCACGGGGCGGGTGTGCACGGCGTGGGCGTGCACGGCGTGGGCGTGCACGGGGCGGGTGTGGCTCGGCGTGGGCACACCTGTGTACACCCAGCGACTGCAGATTTGTGCACTCCAGTGACACAAACAACTTGACTATGATCTTGCCTTCGTTGATGCTGAACGATATTTTCCAGAGCTAACTCTATTAGTTTAACATGATTAATCCTGGGTCAATTGTCTAACCTTGAAATCAAAGTTTCTAATTAACTTTTTTTCATTTCGCTGAAATTATATTCATAGGAATTATTTCTCTTCCATTTCAGTTTTACGACAAAATCAGGATTTATTCACTGTCATTGGTTCATATCAGTTTTCATGATTCTAGTTTCTCATCAGGAGGCCTTTGGGGATCAGGAGGTAAAAACCCAAGAATAAATCAGAGTGGGAAACAGATCACTTATGCGCCCCTTCCCTCGCCCACCTCCCCATCTTTGCAGATACCATCGTCCACTTTTTTCAGGTCAAATTTTGCACGATTCTCTTTCAATTTAGAGTCAAAGCAAAATTGACCACGGACGGTTTAGTTAGTGTGGGTTTTATTTTCTGTGAATGATTTCTACCATTCTTCCTTTTTAAAGAATTATACAAAAGAGTGATAAGTTTCTGCTGCGGGATTTTTCTTGTTGCATTGTCTTGTGGTTTTGTCAGCGAATCCAGGAGACATTTGTGAGCAATTTTATGTGCCTGAGAAAAGGGACGAGAAGCCGGGGGGGGGGGGGGCGGCGGATGTGGTGTGAGGGCCGAGAGCCCTCCGTCCGCGAGCTCGCAGCTCTGGTCCCCGTGACGCTGCCACGTGCCCGAGTCACAGCTAGCCGCTGCACCGCCTCGATGGTGTAGGGGTGGGGGTGCTTTGGGGGCTCAGGACCAGACCCCAGAGTGAGTCCCCAGATGCCTCGCACAGCAAGGGCCCACTGAGGGGAAGAGGTGCTTGGAGGTGACTGCGGGGAGCCCGCCAGCCCCGATTCGATGGGTTTAGCAGAGTCCCTTGACCTTGACCTTCCAGGTCTCCCGGAGTGACCCTCCTGCCACTCTGAGCCCAGGCTCCTCCCTTGCTCTGGACCCTGCCAGCATCAGACGCAGAGAGTCTGGGGCCTTAAATCCTGAGCAGCCTCCACTGCCAAAGCCCTCCAGTGGCCTGTATGCTCCTGGCAAGCTCCAAAAGCCTCATGCAGGGTCCTTGGGGACTGCTCCCCTAAGACGGTCAGCCCAGGCGGCTGCCACCGACCAGCCAGCACAGGGCTGAGCCTCTCAGCCCACCTCCCTGTGCCAGCCAGCTGGGGCTCCTTCCCGTGACCCGGGGACCCAGGCGTCACTACCTGTAGACCAGTGGAGGGTCTCCGTGCAGGCCTGTGTCCACGGCCTCTAGGATACCCCCCGCCCCGCAGGGTCCAAGCCAGTCTTGGGAAGGGGGCCAGGTGTGGGTTCCCGCCCTGAACACCTAGGCAGCCAGCGTCCGGCACCCATGGGTGGAGCTGGGCCCACCCACCCTCGGTGCTGCATCTGCATCGCTAAGCCCCTCCACAAGCGGGCACATTTGAGGTCGGCCAGCACAAGGTGAACAACCGGGAGCCCCGCATCCTGCCGTGGCCCCTGCAGGTGGGGGGTCCCCATCCCCTGCTCCTCTGCCCTCTGCTCTGCAGGGGGCGTCTCAGGGTCCAAAGAACCTGGGAGATTCTGAATCGCATGAGGGCAAACAGGGGAGGGAGCTGAGTTCCCGCTGCCCGTCCGGCTGCTTGGAGCTGGGGCTCGCTGGGTGGGCATGGAGCCCGTGGCAGAGCCCTCGGGACAGGCCCCGGACGGGCTCTCGGGCGCCGGGCGTTAGCTCCAAGCTGGTGTGAGGTGCCAGGGGCGGACGCCAGGAGGGAGACCCCACGGGCCTGGGGAGGGACGGCAGGGTGGCCTGGGTGCTGGAGGACAAAACCCGCGAAGCGCAAACCGCCCCCGCGCCCAGGCCGGGGCGCCCCCCCGGCAGAGCCGCCCCCCGCCCCGGGCTTGGCCACGAGGTCAAGCAGGACACCGGATCAGGCCCCTCCTCATCTCGACACGGCCGCACCGGCCCAGACCCAGCAGCCCTGGGGCGGCGGTCACTCCTGCCCAGCTGGCCGGCTGTGCTCACGCCGTGCTTGGTGCCCGCGGCACGTCCACTCCGCCCTGCGCTCCCGGAGTCCTGGGGAGCAGCCCTGTCCTGGAGACTGTGACAGCCAGCCCAGCCCGTGACGGCCACCTCCTCTCCACCTCTGCGAGCAGGGGGCAGCTCTGGTCCCCTCCAGCCTGTCCACTCCTCCTGGGAGCAGGGACCTCCTGAGGGCCTTGCCGTCAGGCAACAGCGAGGGACAGCCTGCTCCAAACTCCTCTGCCAGGCTCTGTGATACACAGACCCACGTGGCCGCCAGCGACCCTGGCCTCCTGGTTCCCACCCCTTACGTGGCCCTTCCCACGGGGATGCAGGGAGGTGGCTTCCAAGGCAGGTCACAAAGCCACGGCAGTGTCCACTTGGTCCCTGGGAGCAGCCGCCCCAAGGAGAGGAGCCAACTGTCCTGCCGCGTGAGGGGGTTGCCTGGGAGAGGATCCTCCAGCCCACCTAGCCCGCGGGGGACCCTCAGCCAGGCTGCCAGCTCTCGGCAAATGCCTGACCACAACACAAAGGAAATGGCTGTTGTCCTCCTAAGCCGCCAAGTTTGGGGTGATGGTCACAGGAAAACAGGGCGAACGCACATTTCCGTGCCCCCGGAGCTGGTGCTGCAGGGCCGTCGCAGTGGGTTGGAGGGGGCCGAGCCACGGGGTCCGCTGGGCTCCAGAGCTGCCCTCGTCCTCTGACAGCGAAGCCCACACTTCACTCTGGAGCGCGAACTGTCAGGAAGCGTCCCCACACATAGCTGACCCCCGGTGGCCCTAAGCCCCAGGCCCCGACCTCTGGCTGTGAACTCCTCCCGTGGGCTTGGCCGCTGACCAGAGGGTGACCAGCGAGAACAGGGCAAAAGGCGTTTGCGCCCAAGAGCCCTGGGCAGCCAGGACACCCCAGTGAAGAAAGCCATGCTCCCCTCGCCGAGTGTCCCCTGCTGCCTCTGGAAGCCACGGGCCCCACGGGCAAATGCCACACGCGCCCACGTGGCTCAGTGCACACTGGGCCACCTCCCGTCCCTCACTTCCTAAAGAACACTGCCCAGCAGAGCCCTAACCTCCTCCTCGCTGGATGACCCCTGATCCCCGACCCCCGACCCCACAGGGCCTGAGGGTTCTGGCCCCACCCTGCCAGTCCCCGGAGTGGCGGGACCTTCTAAACACCCGCCAGCCTGCCGGTGAGTAACGATCCCTCATTGTGATTTTAGGGGCTTTTCCTGATTACTAAGGAGGTTAAGTGCTCGCTGGTTTCCTCTCCGGTGAAGTCACTAGCCCGTTTTGAAAGTCAGAGGCCTTGTCCGGTTGATTCCTACCCAAGTTCGTTTTTTATAGCCTCGGCCTTCCTTTTTTGGCTGTGTGTCTGGCCGATCCCCTCCTGCTCTGCGGTTTGTCTCTTCACTCCTTTTATGGTGCCTTTGAATGAAACAGAATTTCTTAATTTTAACGTGTGAGAATTTACCAGTCCCTGCCTTTATGACTATTATTTTTAAAAAAATATTTTAAGAAGTACATCCAGAGCCCCAATTTCTGAATAGGGCCCCCATACTCCCTTCCAAAGCCCCTGTAGTTTTGTTTCACATTTGGGAGTTTAATCTACCCGGTTTTGTCTTTTGGGGTTTTTTTTGTTTTGTTTTTAGTGTGCAGTACACTTTTGACTCTGGGCGTGGGTGGAGCCCAGAAGCATTCCTGGAAAGCTGTCCTTCCTCTGCCTCCTTCATCATGCCGGGGACGGTGACGTCTCCCTGGGGACCGAGGCTCCGGCAGCAGGTGACGCCCCCGTTCATCCACCATGACCGTCCTGCTTTGCGGCGGCTCCGTCTGTCATTGTCGCTTTCTCTGCATCAGCCGTGGCATGGCGTCTCCTTCCCTCGTTTACCTTTAATCTGCGGGTGTCTTCGTACTTAAGTGGGTCCCTTGCAGCAACGCGGCTGGCGCTGTGTCCCCACCACTGTCGCGACCTCCGTCTTTTACTGGGTGCGTGTGGACCCTTCCAGGCGATCATGACACGGTTATTATCTGCCGTGTTCTCTGCTTGTGGCCCTTGCTCTTTTCCTGTTTCTGTCTCCCGCTCTTTTTCTGCCCTGTGTGGTTTAATCGGGCATTCCACAGATTCCATTTTCTCTCTTTCCCTAGCATGTCAGTTATACTTCTTTTTTTGTTTGTTTGTTTTTTTACTTTTCTCAGTGGCCGTCCTAGGGTTTTCAATATACCTTCAGAGCTAATCCAAGTCCACTTTCGAATGACACTGTGAGTCCCCAGGCGGTGTGAGTTGGAATAACCAAGGCGTCCTAACTCCTCCCTTGTGTTTGGCTGCCATGCGTTTCAGTTACACACAAGTGTGCATTAGGTACAAAACTAAGCAGGCAGAATTGAGCACATTGCCAGTATTATTGTTTTAAACAAACTGATATCTACTAGATCAATCAAGAATAAGAAAATTCTGCTAAAAATCCCATGGCTGGATTATTTCGTGAGTCTGATTCTTCTCTGCTGAAATATAAAAATTCCCTCTTTTTGTCATTACTGAGTCCTTGAGGGTCACTCGTATTTATTTTTCTCCTTATGTTTTCATAAAGATAATGAAAAGGCTAGTGTTTCTAACATGATGCTTTGTTTCTGATTATCTGACAATGTAGTAATCAAGATTTTATTGTAACATAGTAAATGTTTGTGGAACAAGTAGAAAAAAAGTTTGTGTTTTGTCTGTGCCTATTCATTCTTCAATGCTTTTCCTTTTTTATGTAGATTTGAGTTTTTGACCTATAATATTTCCTTCTCCCTGAAGACCTGCCCTCTGCCATCTGCCCTCTGCCCTCTGCCCTCTGCCCTCTGCCCTCTGGTAAGGCAGGTCTCCCAGCAACAGATTCCCTCTGTTCTCACCTGTCTGAGAAAAGCCTCTATTTCTCACTCACGTTTGGAGGATTGTGTCTCTGGGTACAAGGCTCTAGGTTGGTGGCTTTCTCTCCCTCTAAACCGTCCGTGACTCTCGCCGAGTTTCAGTGGGGAAGCCGGCATGACCGTCACCTGTTTCTCTGTGGCTCAGGTGCTTTCCTCTGGCTTCTTTCAGGGTTTTTTCTTTACCTTCGATTTTCTGCAGTTTGAAGAGAACATGCCGGCTGACATGTGTACGACATTCGCGTCTGCCCGACTCGTAGTGGCCAGGAGCTGGAAGCCACCCAAGCGTCCCCCTGCAGGGGCGGGCCACCAGCGTGGCACGGCCACACGGCGGGGCAGTGCGCCGCGGCGAGGAACAGCGGGCATCCCGCTGGGTGGAGGAGCGACGCCGGGGGCACGTGCTGTGGGGTTTCACTTCCGTGGGGCCGAGGACAAGCGGAGCTGGCTGGTGGAGGCGGAGGCCCACGGGCGAGCGGGGCGGGCAGGCTCCAAGGACGTCGCGCCGGCTTCCCGCCCAGGCCCAGTGTCCCCACCCGGCTGCCACGGGGAAGCCGGGATCGCGGCCACCCAGAGGCGGTGCTGATGGGCATGGTGCTCCCGGCGGCCTCTGGGGTCTGGACACGGGCCGTCCTGCAGAAGTTCCTGGGTCTGGACACCGGCCACTGCGTGTTACACCCCAAAAGCGGGGCGCAGGTACGTGCGACGCGACCGTGTCCAGACCCGTGGCCGACGCTGGAGCGAGCTGTCACCCTGTCCGAGCACCGCGGATGCGTGGGCACGGGGACTGTGCGTCCACGGCCCTGGCCGCGGGCCTCGCCGGCCCCCTGACTGCAGGGGAGGTGCGCGACTGGCTCAGGGGCTTTCTGACGGCCTGTTCCCGCGTGTCTGACGCTGTACCCCAGACGTGACCGGTTCCACCGCAGCCCGCCTCCTCAACCGTCATTCCGGGATCTGTACACCCACTTTATAGACCGGGAAACCAAGGCTTCGGGTAAGCAACTGGACACTGCCTGGAGCGAGGGCGGGAGGCACCCAGGACCGGGCCTCGGGCCTGGCGGTGCGCGTGGGCAGCCCTGGGAGTCGCCGTCCACCGGGGGCCGCGGTGGGAGGGGCTGGCGGTGCCGCTGGGTCCCTCGCAGGGAGAGGGGCAGGCATCCTGTGGACTGCTCATCACACAGACTGTGGGCCTCAGGAAGGAAGGTGCCGAGGAGACCATCTCATCGACCAGGCGGGGAAACTGAGGCCCCGGGAGGAAAGGGCCGCCCAAGGGTGGAGTAAGCACCACCATCTGAGCAGGGGCCCAGCAGGGTCATCCTTCCATTTACCCTAAAGAGAAGGTGGCGGCGGGCGGGGCTCAGAGACCCCCATGCAGCAGCAGAGGGGGACCCGTCGGCCCGCTGAGTCGGACCCCCTGGGCAGAGGGCGGCTGCCTCGTTCATGTCTGCAGGGCATTCCTGGGGCACCGAGTTGGAGGGTGATGCCCCCACAAGGTCCTGTTTGTCCGTGTGTCTGTCAGGCCTTTGTCTGGTCCAGCTGCTGCCTGAGATGGGACGTCCCTCCACGGCTGGCACCCTGGACGCCACCAAGAGGGCAGAAGGAGGAGGAGAAGCCACCTGCGCCCCGCACACGCCGCTGACCAGGAGGCCACCTTGCCCGCGGTGTCTCCCAGGGGGCCCTTGGTGTTGGGTCTCCCCGCGAGGGTCCCCAGCCCGTGGCTCGGAGGAAACTCCAGCACCTGTTCTGTCCTGGGCCAAGGGGTCCTGAGCTCCGCCCGCCGCCGAGAGGCGCGGTTCTGCTCGATTTGGTTGGGACGCTGTTCCAGAACCCACGGCACCCCTTGTGCACACAGCCAGCTGCCCCCCACGGCCCGGGGGAAGCCCAGCCGAGGGCCCTGAAGCAGCAACTGTCCTCCAGGCACCCGGGCCTGCGGCCGTCTGTCCGCCCTGCTGGCCGTGCAGGGGCGGCTGCCTAGACCCCGGCCCACCGTGCCTGCAGGGGCACCCGCCGTGCGGGGGGCCGGAGACCGGGGGCTTCGGGAGGAGGGGCGGGACACCCTGCACGGGAGGGGAGGGGCCGCAGCTGTGCGAGTTCCGGACATGGCTCTGGGCACAAGCCTGGTCTTGTGGGACAGGCGGCCCCTCCTAAAGCTGACAGCGGCCCGCGGGCAGCCTCTGCGGCTGCAGGTGGCCCAGCAGGGGCGGCCACCAGCTCCCGGGGCTGGGGAGTGGGTCGCATTCCTGGGGGTCTCACTGCACCCTGACTGCAGCCCAGGAGAAACCGAGCCCTCAGACTCAGGCCGGGGCTAGCGAGTGCACCCTGTGCCACAGGCTGGCCACAGAGATGGGCCACAGCCGCCTCGCTCCGGGCCGGCGGAGATAAGAACCTACGTACACAAACAAGGACACAAAGGCGGCTCTCAGGGCCGCGCAGCTGCGTGCCAAGCCCTCGCGGGCGCTTTGCGGCGCATTATCTCCCCTGCCCGCCGCGGCCTTGCAGGTGGGAACTCCACTCCCGCCAAACAGAGAAGGAGCCAGTGTTCCCGGAGGCGAGGGCCGGGCCGGCCACGCCGGCCACCCCCTCGCCGGACGCGACAAGCAGACTCTTTGTTGCAGAGAAAACGTGCAGAAGGCAGAGACGGTTCTGGGGGGACGGGGGCACAGGTGTGGGCACGGGGCGGTGGGGCCGTACTTTCAGACAGAAGCCCAGGCCGGGGGCACGAGGGGCCAGCGGCCGGCGGAGCGGACGGCCATGGGGACGGCGGTGACGGAGCCCGGCCCGGGCGCAGAACCCACGGGGCGGGTGGCGCAGGTGTGAGGCTGTCTGTGTGAGCCCCCGCTCTGCACCCCGCTACCGCCTCCCGGACCCCAGAGAAGCCGGGGCTTTGTTCAGAGGCCCTGGTCCCTGGCTGCAGACGCGGTTGCCAGCAGAGGCACCACGGACCGAAGGGGCCTACGCCCTGCACGGGAGCGGAAGGCCCCCCGACCCGCGAGGGCCTGGCAGCTGGGCCCCAGAGCGGCCGGGGCGGGGGGGCTCTGTAGCTCCCTGCACTGACCCCTGACCCCCGGGGCCCTGTAGCCGCGTGCTTGTCCCTGTGGGGCCGGCGGGGCCACCCTGGGGTGCCCAGGGCCCCGCAGGGCATCGAGGGCTCTGCCAGGCGTCCGGCCTGGGGCCGGGAGGTGGCACTGGAGCCCGGAGACACGTCCGGGTCGTCGGGGCCTCGGGGGCTGGCCTTTGGCATGAAGCGTGGCCCGGGGCTGTTCTCTCAGTGCTGGGCTCTGCTACCGGAGACAGGCCCGGCTGGTCAGACCACCCCCCGCCAGCCACGGCTGCTAGGCACGGGAGCAGACACTTAGCACACGCGGCGTGGAGGCCAGGCCTCTGTCCGCCTGCGTTTCCCGCCAGGCAGGGGGAGCCACATCTGCCCCACACAGCCGAGGACCCCGGCCCAGGGCAGGAGCGCTCCGTTAGGGTCCCGGCGTCTCCTGGTGACACCCTTGACCCAGACCTCCGGGCCGGTGCTGACCGTCCACTGACCCAGCCCCGCCGTCCAGACCGGAGTCCCACCCTCGGGCCCGGCCTCCAGGACGGCTCAGGAAGCTGGACGCCTGACCCCTCTCGGGTCTGTCTCCGGCTGTGGCCTGTGGCCGGAGGCTGTGGAGCAGGACTGTCCCTGCGTCCAGCTGCCTCTCCCCGGGGGCAGAGAATGGCGGCCCCTGCCTCCAGCCTGGCTCCCGCCACCTCCGCATCCAGTTCCCAGGCTGGGGCTCAGACAAAGTCCCCAAAGAGCAAAGGGAGCTGGTTGTCCCCGAAGGCCTCGGCTCAGCAAAGCACCTCCACCGGCTTCGCAGTGGTCGACCGCAGCAGGAAAAACAGGCGACGGAGCACTTCTTGGCCCCTCACCAGCGGCTCGGGGGCCGGCGAAGGCCGTGAGGGTCCCGCTCTGGGCTTGGCTGCCTTTCATGTGCAGCCAAGAGGCTCAAAAGGAGAAAGCGTTCCCAAGCCACACGCCCTCTGCCAGTGCAAATTTTGCAGTAAAAATAGAATAGGAAATTCCTGATCTGCTGTTTCATGTGTGACCGGCGGTTCTGCGGCAGGCAGTGGCTCTGTCCCTTCGTCTGAGGCCTCGCCGTCTTTCCCAAGGCCAGCGGACACCGCGTCACCCGAGGCCCCTGTGTTTTGCAGCCAGCCGACCGCAGGCTCTATTGTGGGGACCAAGCTCCAACCTGCATTGGCACGATGGCCCCCTGGCTGCCTGACCTGGCATTGGCTCCCCCCCATGCGGCTTCCCCAGGCCGCCCTGCACACAACCAGGCCTGGACGCGGGGGCTGAAGAGCCCCAATGTCCACCTGCTGAGTGCAGGACAAGAAGGAAGGCCAACCCCGGACCTGGGGACGGTCAGCAGGGGGCCTCGAGGCTAGGAATTGTGGATATACTTCACCAAAAAAAATGCCATAGTAGTTCCAAGGCTCTTATCTGATGACACCAACACAGGAACAAAGGAGCGAGTGAGTGAGCGTGTGGGTGGATGAGCGAATGGCGTACTCCTCTCCCAGGACACAGAACGGCCCAAGAACACCCCGGTTTGGGGTCTGGGGACCTCAGAGCTCCTTCATTTTGCTCGGAAGGCTTGGTTCCCGGGCGCCTGCCACCGGGGCTGGGTCCACTCATCGCCCGTGGGCTGGAGCCCCGGGCCCTGCCTCACAAACCCTCTTGTCTTAGAAAAATGACGGCCCTGTTCCGAGTCCTGCTCCGGGTGGCAGCTCCCTCCCACTCACAGTGCTGCTGAATTTTTGCCATTTTTACATTTCCCCACCTGCACTCACATGGAGCTGTTTGATGGTATTTTGTGTGTAGCCACTCCCCACTCCCAAGACTCCCCTTCCTGCGGGCGTGTCTGTGCCAGGTGCTGGGGACCCACAGGTGGGAATGGGGACACAGCTCCCCCCTGGGGTACGCACGGTCTGGTTAGGGAGAAAGGCCTGGAAACAAACGATCCCAAACCAGGGCTCGGGCTTCCGCTGGTCCCATGCTCAGACGCTGCGGCCGGCCAGGGGGCCAGTGGGTCGCAAGCAGCGCCATGCAGCGGGTGGCGCTCGGTTAGGGAAGGAGGGGGGGTCCCTAGACGCCTGGCAGGGACCTGGCTGTGGCTGATGGGGCTGGGCGTGGACGGGGGACAGTGGCCCAGCTGCTCCCACTGCAGCGAGGGTGGTCCGGGTATCTGGGTTTGTCGGTCGACCGAACTTGCTGATTTTAGAGAGACGGGACTGTCTGCCCCAGAACACATACAAGGGAGGAAGGAAAAAGCGGGTAGACGGGAAGGTGTGTGGACCCTGCCCCCTGACCCGCTGGGCCTGTCCTCCGTCCAGCTGGCCGCACGGCCCGCAGCGGCCACTCCCAGCCTCTGGCCAGAGGAGACGGAGTGCGCCTGCCGAGCAGGCCCAGCGGCACAGGAAGGTCCCCGGGGCAGACGTCCTGCAGGGGGCCAGCGAGTCTGCGCCGGCACCAGCAGGCTGCTGTCCCCGTCCCCTGGGCTCCGGGCGGCCCGGCTCTCACCACGCGGCCTCTGGGAAGCAGCGCTTCGGCCCTGGGGCCGGTGTCCTGCCGCCCAGCTGCTACCTGCGGCTGGACGACCCTCGGGGGTCTCTCAACCACTCTGACCTCGTGCCCAGACCCCGAGGCCCATCTCCACTCAGAGGCAGGGCCCTGAGCCCCACGAAGACGGAGCCTGGGCGGGGGTCGGCGACGGGACGTGGCCTTCCGCAGCTCCGCGTGGAGCCGGCACAGCCCAGCATGCTCTGGACGGGGCGAGCGGGGCCAGCCCTTCTGCAGACGGGGGGACGGGGCTGCGCGGCGGGACCCGGGGGCGCCCCGGGGGTCTCGGGGGGGCCTGGGCCCAGCGGCCGGAGAGCGTCCAGGGCTGCAAGAGGCGTTCCCGGTAAGGACAGCAGGCGTCTAAAGCCAGGTTCACTCAGAGTTCACGAGGCCGTCTCCTGGACCGTGGGAAGACCGTGCGAGGGCCATCCCGGGCCCGCAGAGCACGGGAGGGGGCCCGGGTGCCCTCTGGGGCGGGGTCCCGGGCCTACCAGGGACTCTGCGGGGAACTGGCAGGGCGGCTGTGCGCCCCCCCACCCCAGAGAACCGTCACTGTGCGAAGGGGCCAGGGGTGGCCAGGGCTGGCTTTCCGACCGGTCAGCCCCGTCCTGACAGCGACTTTCACCCCAACATCTCCCTTCTCAGGAGCCAGCTGATTCCCCGCTGGCTGCTGACTCAGTCCAAGTGTCTCCCAGGGGAGGTGGCGTTCGCACAGGGCCTTGGGGGTGGGGAGGAGATGGCCAGGCGGAGCGAGGGAGGATGGCGGGCCGTGGGAACGGCGGGCACGGACCCGGTGCAGCAAGGGTGACGGGGACGCCAGAGCCCGGCAGGGCGGCTGTGGCTGGCGGCCGGCGGCTTCACTCGAGAGCTTTTCCTTTTTTTCTACCTGGAGATGAAAGGAAGCGCGGGAAGGTGGGAGCTGGGGGTGGGGAGGCTTGGGGTGAAGGCCCCCCCCCGGGCCAGCTCGGGCAGAATTCGGGAGGAAGGAAGGAAGGCCACAGGCAGGCGGCAGCTTGTTGGAGCTGGAGGGTGGCTGCTCAGCCAGGCGTGCATCACACGAGCCAGGACACGTCGGTCACAGCTAGCTTCCTCCGCCGCCCCCCGCTCGCAGCCAGCACCCCCTTGACACGCCTGGGAATTCCTGGCCCGGCATCCGCTGCCCCGTCTCGCTGCTCCACCCCGGGCTGCAGGTGGGGGCGGGGGCCCCACGGGAGCAGGGGCCTGTGAACTGGTGACGTAGGGTGTGGTCTCACGTCTGCTCTGTGACCAGCCCAGTGTCCAGGCCGTGGGGACAGAGGGTCACTTCTGCAGCTCAGAGGGCCTGGAGCGTAGGCTTGACATCGAGGGAACAACCAGACAGCAGGAGGAGTCGGGGCGTGCTCCAAGTCCCCCAGCGGCGGGGGGGTGGTGGTGGTAAAAGCTTGTGCAGCCTCAGTGAACCCCGACCCCTGAGCGTCAGCTTCCTTGTGTGTGGGATGGGCCCATAGCGTGTCATGAACTTACCTTATCAGAGACAGTGTACACAGGTGTTCCCTAGGGGCGGAGGGTATGACGGATGGGTGGGCAGGTGGATGGGCAGGTGGGTGGGTACATGTGTGAGTGGGCGGGTGGGGAGGTGGGTGGGTAGATGGATGGGCAAGTGGGTGGGTGGGCGGGTAGATGAACAGATGGGTGAGGAGGTGTGTGGGTGGCTGGGCAGGGGCGTAGATGGATGGGTGAGTGGGTGGGTGGGCAGGTAGATGGGTAGGTGGGTGAGGAGGTGTGTGAGTGGGTGGGGAGGTGTGTGGGTGGCTGGGCAGGGGCGTAGATGGATGGGTGAGTGGGTGGGAGGGTGGGTAGATGGCTGGGCAGGTGGGTGGGTGGGCGGGTAGATGAACAGATGGGTGAGGAGGTGTGTGAGTGGGTGGGGAGGTGTGTGGGTGGCTGGGCAGGGGCGTAGATGGATGAGTGAGTGGGTGGGTGGGCGGGTAGATGGGTAGGTGGGTGGGGAGGTGGCTGGCTGGGCAGGTGGGTGGATAACCGGCTGGTGCAGCAGACCCTCAGGGGAGGTGAGGCAGACACGGTGGGGGCTTCCGTTCAGTCCGGCAGAGCTTCCCGTGTGGCCGCCAGGCGTCCAGCCCGTGCCGGGCACCGGGGAGGTCCTACACGAGCGATGGGAGACCGACCTTCACAGAGATAACCCGGGTACTCACCTGGTCCTGGAGACAGCCCCACCCCAGGGCGGTTCTGACCCCCGCTGCCGTGGCCGACGGCATGGTCAGCAGTGCCCTGGGCCCTGAGGGACAGGCCGTGGTGAGAGGCCAGGCTGCAGAGAAGGGCCCACAGTGGGAGGGTGGGCAGCCGTCGGGGCTGTGTCCACCAGCCTGGCCACGGAGGCCCTGCCAGCCCCACGCTGGCCCCCCGCTGATGTCCGTTCCCGAGGGGCCCGAGTCCTGGACCTCCTCCGCGATCGTGGGACAGGCCTTCCATCCCTGGCTCCCATGCTTGTGCACAGAAGGCGACGTCAAGATGGGGAGACAGAAGGACTGGGAGGTCCCCGCAGGCTGGCATGGGGAGTGGGGGGCAGGGGGGGGAGGGCAGCGGGGACGTCAGCGTCCTGCCCTCCAAGGACACCGGGGCCAGTACTCTACGTGCTGCTGGCCACACGGGCTCTGAACGGGCCCCTCCCGGGCCTGCCGCACGAGGGCCCACGCCGCCGCGTCGGTGGACGCAGGACGCCACGCGTTTGTCCAAAGCCACGGAATTGCAGGACACAGGGAGGGGACCTCCTGTGACTGCGAACGTTGGCGAGTGATCGTGCGTGACGTCGGTGTATCAGCTGTAACGATGAATGAACTGCACACTAAAGACAGAGGAGCCATGGGCGTGTGCTGGGGGGCGGGGGGCGGGGGGCGCCGCACTTTCTGCTCAGTTTTTCCGTAAACTGAAAACTGCTCCCTAAAAAAAAAAAAAAATCAGGTCTATTAATTTCAAAAAGTCTCTTGCAATGAACAGTGAGACAATGGCACTCCCGCCAGAGAGGGTGAAACGAAGCCGACAGTAACCAGCGCCGCTGAGGGCGCGGGGCGCCGGGAACCCTCCCGCTGCGGTGGCGGCCTCGTCCCCT
>CM053515.1:726294-751512 GCA_028627145.1 Eidolon dupreanum
GAGTTTGTGGCAGTTCATTACAGCGGCCACCAAGGACTTGCGCAGAGGCCCAGCTGGGATCCGAAGCCGGCTCTGCCTGTCTCATGCCAGGCTCGAGCAGCAGCCCGTGCTGACGCCCGGGGCTGGGTGCCTCTGGACCGGGCGGGCTGGGCGGGGGCAGGGCACTGTCCCTGGGCAGGGCCGTGGCCATGGCCGGGGGCTGCAGGAAGCCCCTGCACTGCCCGCTGGGGCCGCGGTGGGCCGGAGCGGCACCCTCCCAGCCGGGCACCAGGCGGGCACAGACCCGGGCTTGTGGGGCTCGTGAAAGCACACTTGTGTGCCCCAGACATGACAAGCTGTGCGATTGTTCCTGCCCCGGAGCGGCCCCCAGGCCAGTGCCAGGGGCGCTGTGCAGGCCGGCGCCGGGGGGGGGGGGGGGCCGGGCCCCCTGCTGCCCTGTGCCCGACGGGCATCCTTCTGGGAGGGGTCGGGCGTGGCTGGCAACCCCAGGAGGGCAGGGTGGGGGGGCTGCTCGCTCTCCTCCCAGGCCCCGGGCACTGAGCCGGCCCCAGTAAGTGTGTGAGTACATAAGAAAGTGAATACCTGGGGGTTGGAGGGGGGCATTTCGGGAAATCCCGGCTCGGGCTCGCACAGGCCAGGGAGAGGGACCTCGACCAGAGGCTCACACTGCACGGGGCCAGGTGGGCGGGCTCGCCGCCACGCCGCCGTCAGACGCGGCGCTCAGAGCACCACTCGTGAGGGGAAAAGTGGGCGCGTTGGAACCCCTGAGAATTACAAACGCCGCCCGGCAAAGGGCCCTGTGGAGAAGGTGGCCACGGTGGGGACGTCGTCGAGCACGTGTCCCACGGGGAGCCCTCGGAGCCCGACGAGGAGGCCGCGAACGCGCCGGCGAGGACCCGGCGGGCCAGCCCCGGGAGGGCGCACGGTGGCACGGACGTGTGCGTCGGCCGCGAGGGAGACGCCGGCCGGTGGCAGCTCTCGGTGCTGGCGAGGACGCTGCGGGGCGGGGGGGACGGCAGCCCCGGGAAGGTGGCGGTTGCTGTGAAAACGAAACGGAGCAGAACGTGCAGCCACCGTCCCCCCAGCTGTCACGGGCGGGCGCTGGGCCCAGGGGTGTGGGGACATGCTCACCCGACACCGTGCACGAGGGCGGGTGGCCGCTTCACCTGCCGAGCCCGAGCGGGAGACACCCGGACGCCGTGAGTGAGCGAGTGTGGGGCCATGCGCCGAGGGCGCTGCTCAGCCACACAGGGAGCCGTCTGTCACCCGGCTGGGCGGCGGAGTTGGCGGACGGCAATGACTCACCCTGAGGTCAGGCATTTCCCAGCCGGTCCCCCGCGGACAGGCCCCACTGCATGGGCCCGGGTAAGGGTGACGCCTTGTCCGGGAGCCCCTCAGCGGTGGCCTGCTGGTCGGGCGGACTCGGGGGTCCTGGGCCCTGCCGTCCAGAGCCTTCCCGTGGCCACCGCCGGCCACAGGGCGTCTGTCCTTGAGTCTCAGCTCTAGACCGGCCCCCGAGGTCTGCCCTGGCCTCGGCAGACAGCAGCTCATCCCACGCCTCCAGGCAACCTCTCCTGGGGCCACCAACCTCTTTGACCTCTTGGCCTCTCCTGCCTCCCAGGCTGTGAGTGACTTGGGAAGCCGGTGACTGACCTCCAGTCGGGCAGGGCGGCTTCGAGGTCAGGGAGACTTCCTCCTAGTCTCCTAGACTCCAGATTCTTCTAAGCCTCTCTTGGGCCTGGAGACCCAGGACCCGGGGCACGGCTGGGGGCCACCAAGGTGCTCAGAGCCTTTTCCTGGGCGTTGCTGGCCCAAGGCGGAGCTTGTGTGCGTGCCGCGGATGTCAGCCCATGTGTGGGACTTGCAGCCGTGCCGGCCGCTGGGTCTGCCTCCAGGCCAGAGCCCCGTGTCACTCCAGCGGAGACGTCCCCGTCAGCCTCCGCGGTCAGACTTTCCGTGCCTTCTGCAGCCGGAGAACCCCCTGGCGTGTTCCAGGACGCCCTGGACGATGAGCCCGGCAGTCCCTGCACCCCCATGCCGGGACCGACCGCGGTGGGGTCGGCATCTGGCCGAGGCACGACCCCAAGCTCGGTAACCTCCGGGCCTCGCGACCCGGCCCTATTCCTCAAGAGCGCTGTGCCACCACAAGTCCCTTCTCTTCTCGGGGTCTCGACTGGCTCGTCCAAGCAGTGGGACAAGTGACACCTCCTAGGGCCGGGTGTGCCGGTGAAGCGGGGGCCGGCACGGGGCGGGCAGGCCGGGAGCTGTCGCACGTGCGGTGCTAACCACATCAGCATGCGTGAGGAGAACCGGCCCCGGGCACGCGAGACGCAGGCCCCGTGTGTCCGCGTCCTTCCCTGCAGATGGCCTGGGCCCTGGGCTGCAGGCGGCCCCATCCCTGCCCCCGCCTGGAACACTCCGTTCCCCGTGCCCGCCCTTCCTGTTGCTCACTGGGCCGAGCGGCTCCCTGGAGCTGGCCTCTGTGCCAACGAGGGGCACCCAGGTGCTGCTGGGGACCCCTGTTCTGTGGGGGGGGACACGTACGTCCTTGGTCCCTGCAGCTCGCCCTCGCTGACCCCTGTGGGGGGGACACGTACGTCCTTGGTCCCTGCAGCTTGCCCTCGCTGTGGTTTGCAGTCGCCTGTAACATCGCCGTGAAACCTCGAGGCACAACGAGCCAGCTGCATCCTGCGGGTGAAGACCGTGCCGGGCCCACGGAGTCTGGGGGGACTCCACAGCCGGAGCGTCCCCGTCCTTGGTCCTGGACCCGTGCGTGCCTGGCAGTGTGCAGCCAGCAGTCACACGTCCCACTGGTCGGGGGCTCGAGGGCCGGCTCTTCCCGCAGCCAGGGCCGAGCTGCCAGCTCGTGGGGTCCCAGCAGTCGAGCCGTGTCACCCCCACCGGGGTCTCCGAGGTCCCGGCCTACCTGGACTCAGGGAGGGGGCACGGACCCCACCTCCTCATGGGGGAAGTGGCAAAGAATTCGTGGTCGTGGTTTAAAATTGCCACTCGGCTCAGTTTCCGGGGACACGGTCGTGGCCCAAACGGGCTGTGCTTGGGGTCAGCAAGCACATCGTGCTGTCCTTACGTGTCTCGAGGTCCTAGGGATGGAGACCCCACCTACAGTGGTCCTGCCGTGGACACAGGCCAGCTCCCCGGTCCACGCCAGGACGTGTCTCCCCAGCACAGGGACCTCGTCGGCTTGTGCATAGCTGTCCCGCAGCTCCACACGCATAGTCGGGACCCGAACGTTTGTTGAATGAATGCATGATGGACTCTAAGCCCACAGAAAACCTCGCGGGGACAACTTGGATCAGACATGTTGCCATGCTGTGTCGAGGAGCCCCAGGCTCCTTAGCCGAGGTGGGGACATGGGAGCGGGGTCCGGGGCCGTCGCCAGGTTGCTGTGGGCACGTGGGAGCCGAGGCCGGAACACCGCCTGTGCCCCCTGGCCCCACGTGGGTCTTCCGAGCCACCAGCATCAGAGTGTCCGTCACACTGCTCTCGGTGAGGCCATCGTCGCTCCCAAACACCCCTGTTACTTACACGCTTCAGAGGGAACCCCGAACCCCAAACCCCGGGAACACCAGCGTTTCTAGACCGGGCGCCCCACGATCTAGACGCCCCAGTGTAAGCTCTCCACGTGGTGTGCACGGGCCCTTCTCCGAGTGGCCGTGGAGAGGGTGGGACAGCTGCAGCCTTCCTGCCCGGGGGTGGGGGGGAACCTAGGCTGCCCCCCGCCCGGCTGTGGCCACGCCCTGGGCACTGGGGAAGCCTGAGGGCCAGTTGGGAGGTGGGGCAGCGGGCAGCGGCCAGACCCAGTCCCCCGCCCTCCGAGCTGGAGAAGGGCTCTGCCCAAGGTCACTTCCTCTCCCAGCTGCGGGCATCTCGCCCAGAGCAGCTGCCCAAGCGCTCTGTGCCTGCCGCCCCCACACCTTCCGGTCCAGGGCTGGCTGCCTCTGGCTTCCTTCTGGTCACCTCCATGGCCAGCCCCAGTGCAGGCCCCTGGCATCTGCCACCCCTCCCGCTGGCTCCCACGCCCATCTTCTCAGGGTCCAGCCCCAGACGGCTGAGAGCCCCAGACGTAGCAGCCGGGCCCTTCCGGGCCCCACCCGCCCGCCCACCTCACACCTCCCTCTCCCTGCAGCACCGACCCCCGGGTCTGGGCACCCCGACCCCTCGCCTTGCCTGGACCCGCCCTCGTTCTCCTCTCACCCCGAGCCCCACCCATGACCCCACTCTGCCCAGGACTGAGGGACGCCTGGCATGGCAAGAAGCCACAGAGGCCCCTCAGGCCTGAGTGCAGGATGGCCCCGTGGGGGGGGGGGCTGCTGAGCCGCTGTGGGGGCAGCCTTCCCCTCCCGCTTTAGGATCAGACTCCAGGGCAGCTGTGGGAAACCAGGAACCTTCCAGAATGAAATGCACCCTGCCTGTGGGGTGGAAGCCTTCCTGTCCCTCGGGGGGGCAGTGCTCAAGAAATAGGGTGAAACTGCTGGAGCCCCAGAGAGTGCTCGGGTGCTGGGGACAGGAACGGCACTGCTCTGGTCCTGGCCAGGGGGTGGCCTGGACAAGGCTGCCTCCACTACAGACGCACGCTGTCCCTGTGACCCGGGGAGCGGGGCGGCGGTGGGCAGGGGACCCTGTGTCCGGGACCCCTGGATTCTGGAGGAGCAGGAGGGGTGCGGTCACTGCCTTGGGGAGGGGATGTGGCCACGCCGAGGCTCCAGGCCCTCAGGGGCCCCCAACACCTGCATCTGCATCTTGGCCAGGAACCCCCTCGGAGCCCAGGCTGCTGGGTCCTGCTGCCCGTCAGACCCTGCCTCGCGGGAGGCCCCCAGGGCGTGAGCCTGGGCCTTCACTGCCTGTTCCCTCGCTCAGTAGCCCCCAGTGACTGGCCGGATCTGAGAGGGGCTCCGGGGACCCCTCCCCGGCCCCCCCACCCTGCTCCAGGCCCCACTGGTGCTGGGACACGTGACGACTCAGAGGAGCCTTTGCTGCCAGGAGGGCCCGGCCCGGGGCAGACAAGGCGTGGCGAGGAGCAGCCACCCGCATGCAGCCTCCCGTGTGTGGAGGTGGAGTGCGTGCCCGGCCTGCCCGGTGCCGTCAGGCCCGGTCACTCGGAACCCGCACGGCAGCTGGGACCCGTTTTCTACACGAGGCGAAGGAGCTCAGAGAAGGAACAAGAGCTGCCAGGGCCGACCCACAGGCCTGGGGGGGCTGTGGGGTTCTCACCCCCCCGCCCCCCCCCCCGGCGAGCCCCTCCCTGTTCCCGCCCAGGTGTGGTCTCTCTGCCCAGAAGCTGGGCTGGGACCCGGGCCCGCCCCTGCCACCGTGGCCTGTCACTGCTCATAAAACCTCTTGTTTATGGGTCGGGCCACCACCCCAGGAGGGCCGGCCAGGTGGCCTCAGAGGGCGCCCCCACGCAGGGCGGAAGGCGTGGGGAGGCGGTGGGCACTAGCCCCGCTGTAGGTGTCAGGCTGGGCCACACCCCGCCTGCGTGAGCTTGGACGGTGGCTGGACCTCAGGCCGCTGTCCCTCCAGTGCCAGCCCCTGCTGGATTAGGAGGCCTGGGCAGAGCTGACCGGCCCCGCATCTAGGCCTCCGCAGACCCTGCACGGCCCTCGGCCCAGCAGAGACCTGTCCCTGCGGCCACCGGCCCGTCCACTGCCCCCTCTAGGCTGGGAATGCGGGAGAGCAGAGTGTGGCCCAGGCAGGGGGCCCCGGGTTCCGGCACATTCCACCGAACACGCTCATGGCGTGCCGTGCCATCCCCCCATCGTCCCCGGGGACTGTGGTCTCAGTGGTAAGTGGGTGGACGGGCCCTGAGCTGCTGAGACCGGCGGGGCAGTGAGACCACACACACGGCCAGCGGGTCCCAGACGTCTGGCTCCTACAGGCCTGAGGGCGGGCGGGGGTCCCGGCCACGGTGGCCGGAAGGGGCGAGGGGCCAGCCGCAGCAGCGGGCGTGGGGTCCAGCAGGGGGCGTCCCACTGGGGTGGTCTGTGAGCCCCTCAGCCCAGGCTGCACCGGCTCTAGTGGGTGCCCACCTCCAGCTGGGAGGGCCTTCCAGGGCCTGTGGGCACCCCGGTGTGTGTGGGGGGGTGCAGGCAGGGTGCAGGGCCTGCTGACTCGAGGGAAGCATGGCACCCCACTCGCTGTCCGCTGTCTGTGGGCAGGGCGGCTGTCCTGTGGGATGCTGATCACCTCGGCACGGCTCCTGGGCTGGGGGCGCCGGCTCTGGGGGTGGCAGGTGGGGGATGTGGGGCTGCAGAGGGGGTGCCCGGGAAGCGGGTGGGAAGGGCAGGGCGCACGGTGGCGAGGGCGGCCGCCTCGTGTGGACTCTGGCCTGCTCTCCACACCTGTGGGCCACACCCTGTCCAGTCTCCTGCTGGGGCCACAGCCAGGGACAGGGGACTGCAAGCTGTGGGGTGGGGGGAATGAGGTGGGCAGGACGAGGGACCTGGGCTGCCTCAGAATGCCGCTCTGGGTGGGGGCATGCCTGGGGGAGGGGGCCCCTTCCTCCATGGAGGCCACCAGGAAAGCACAAGGCCTTCGCTCAGTCCCTTCCTGAGCGGGAGCCCCCGGAAAACACTTGAGGTGCAGAGGAGGTGGGGTTCTCTGTCCCCCCCCGGGGACCCCTGGCTCAGAGGGGGTGCTGAGAGCTTGCCTTTTTCAGGCTGGGAGGGTTTGGAGAGGCTCTCGAGGAACCCCTCCCCCTGACTCAAAGGCACTGCCTCCCTCCCGGCCCGGCCTCCTGGGTGACAGGGAGCCCTGCAGATCCCAGACCAGGCTGGCCTGGCACAGCTGGGTGGGGGAGCGACGGGCGGGCGGTGGGAGAGCAGGGGGAGGGGGAGGGGCGGAGGCGGGGGAGGGGAGGCTGAGGAATTGAAAGTGCATTCCCGACAGATGACGTCGCCCTGCGGCCTGGTTGGGGGGGGGCACTGCCCTTCTCTGGAAGGTCCCCGGGATCCCTCCCTCAGCTCCCCCGGGACAGGGAGGTGGGCGGGGCCAGGCTGGAAGGGAGGAAGAGTCCCGGCCTGGGCCCCCCACTGCTGGCTCCGCTCAGATGCCACCTCCTCCTCAAAGCCGCCTTCCTTCCATCCCTCCGGGGGGACGTGGGGTGCCCTTGGGGAGCCTGGCTTTGTCAGACATGGGCTGGCCTGGGAACTCGTGGGCAGGGCCTAGGGGGCCCAGCAAACACCTGCTGTGTGCCGGAGCTCTGAGGCAGGGAGGCAGGGCCCCTGGGCTGTCGGCTGTCGTCGGGGCGCTGGGGAGGCATGGTGGGGCGGAGTTCCCCAGCACCCCTACTCCGAGCTGCCAGGGCCTCTGAGGGGACTCAGCCACTTTGCTGTGGACTAGGTCTCCATGCTCCTGTGCACCAGGCTTTTTTTCTAGGTGCTTCCGTGACTCCCCATTCACGCCTCCGCCCCCCTTCTGTGGGACCATCACCTCGTTTCTCAGCTGAGGCTCAGCGGGTGCCGGGAGCACCCTCCCCGCTTGGTGCTGAGGCCGCCCTCGGCTGGGCAGCAGGCAGGCCAGGTGTGCAGGGCGCCCCCTCCTTGGACCAGGCTGGCGGCAGGCGAGCCGGGGTCCTGGGGGCAGGGGCGGTTCTGGGGGAACCTTCAGGAAGGTGCTAAGCCAGGCCTCTGTCCCTACGTCCACCACCAGAGGGATGAGCCCCCTTCAGTGAGCAAGGCCCTGCCCAGGCCCGAGTCAGCTTCCTCCCCAGTCTGGAGGACACTTCGGGGAGACCGTGTGACTCCCGGCCCTGGGACTCGTCCTCAGAAGCTGACGGGATGCTGTGCTTCCCCGTACGCCCCCACCGGGGCACCTTGACGGGGGAGCTCACGTACCCTTGGCACAGACCCTTGAGTCAAGGGGCAGCAGGTTCCACAGGTGCCCGTCGGGCCTCGGCAGCCCCACTGCCAAAGCCACCAGCTAAGCCTCGGCAGCCCCACCGCCAAAGCCACCAGCTAGGCCACTTCAGCCTTCCTGACAGAAACGGAGACCATCCGTCTTTGCTGCTGTTTCAGTCTCTCAGTGTCGGGGTGACTTGTTACGCAGCAGTCGAGAACCACGCAAGTGCCATCACCTCTGGAAACGAGGCCCAGAGCGGTTATGTGACCCGTGGAACATGCCAGAAAGAGGCGGAGCCTGGGATGGGACCCGGTCACCCGGGCACCGAGCTGCTCACGTCCAGGGTCCCGCTGCCGGGCTGGGGTTCTGGGGTCTTCGTTAGGCACCTTGCAGCCCCGAGGCCTCGGCCTGGCCGCACCGGGCTGCTTCCCGAGGGTGTGCGGGGGAAGGAGCTAGAGTCAGAGGCGCCGTGGCTCTGTGGGCCTCGGAGTCCCAGGACCTCGTGGGAGGCAGGGCAGGGCAGGCCTGGGCCCCGGCCGACCCCGGGCCCTCGGGCCCTGCCTGCAGAAGCGTCTAGACCTCCTATGGCTACATCAGCTTCTGCCCGCGTTGGCTTTGCCGGAGGAGGCTGGTGTGGAGTGCGGAATTATTTATAATGGTGGGGTGTGTGCGTCCACCGCACCTCCAAGGGGGTCAAAGTCAGTGCGGTTCGCGTGTGTCTCTGGTGCCGAGCACGGGGCCCACACGCAGTAGCAGGCGCCCGATAAGTGTCTGTCGTCGAATGAGTGTGTCCTAGGCACCGTCAAAGCGGGAGAGTCAGGCTGAGTGATAAACACGCCCAGAGTTTGGGCCAGCAGGTCTGGAAGTGACTCTCGTGCAGACCAAGGTGAGGTCGCAGGTGCTGGGCAGTTCTGTCTTGGATTTCTTGGGGTGAGGAGCGCCCTATGACCTTGGCTGCACAGAGGGGTCTGGAGGGTCAACAGGAGCTGGTGGCACAGGGCACAGGGCAGCCCACGGGGCTGTCCCCCAGCCTGACAGGCATGGCCATGCTCCCTGCCCCGCCCCGCCCTGCCCGGGCCCCTGTGCAGGGCCCTCGGGGTACGGGGGAGGCGCCCGCTTCTGCCCGCCGGGGCGCGGTGTCTGCGTGACCCTCGCTGTGGGCAGCCGCGTCTTTAACGGGACGGGCGAGCACGGTCTGCCCTCGCGCCGCGCCCGGCTCTGCACGCAGCATCTTCGGCGTCACTCGGAGTGACCCGCGGGCAGCCGCCCCCCACCCTGTCAGTCCCCTGTTGGCTTCAAGCCTCGGAGAGGTGAGGCGGCTAGCCAAGGGCTGCACGGCCAGCAGGTGGTGGCGCTGTCCCCACGCCCGGGGCTGGTTCCTCTGGGCCTGGGCCTGCCCTCCTCGTTAGCGCCCCTGTGACGCCCAGGGGTGGGTGCACAGTAGGTGCTCAGGCACCTGAGGCCCTTGTGCTGTCTCCAGGGGGAAGCGCCTGGCTGCAGAGAGGCTGTGGCCTCCCCCACACGCCGAGAGATGGCCCTCAGGTCACCGCAGGACAAGGATAAGGTTGTCTGACAGTACTTTGTTCTCCCCTGTTGAGAAAAACACTTCTCCAGAGTCGCAAGCAAGGAGGCTTTTCAAGTTCACTCTCTGCTTGGTCTGAACCCTCCCCGGCCCCTCTACCTGTCGACAGGGCAGATCGCGTGTCCCCAGGGAGGAAGGGGCTGTCAGGGTCCCTCAGAGCAGAGTGAGCCCACACTGCAGTGCCCGCCCCTGCTCTGACTGGCCGGGGTCGTGGTGGGGGGCTGAGGGCAACCTGACAAGTCCTGGACTTGGGGTCCAGCCCGGCCAATCGGAGCTCCGCGTCCCCACCCCGGGCCTGTGACATGCAGCCCTGATGATCTGAAAAGTGTGGGGCTGGGTGAGAGTGAGGGGGCCGCTGCGTGTCCCCTGCGGAGAGAGCAGAGGCGAAGGCCGAGGGCCCAGGTCCTGGCCCCGCCTCGCCCCAGGCCGCTCGCCCGGCAGCCACGGCGCCCTCCCCTGCTTCCTTGGGCCACTTTGTGCTGGGCCCTTGTCATAGCAGCCATGAGTCCTGACGTCCACGGAACCGCAAGGTGGCGGTGGCTCTGACTGTTTGTGTGACCGGGACTGCCGGTCCCCCTGCCCGGCCCCCTGCCCGGCTTCCTCCGCCTGACCTTCTGAGCCCGCGGACATGAGCATTTGGGGGCTTTTCTGAGGTCAGGGGCAGTCCTGGTCTGGCGGTCAAGCAAGATGGTATCTTCACGTCCTCACACACTTTGTACAGTGCCACTCACACAGGACACACATCTGTCGAAGGGCCACCGAGCCGTGAGGTTACCTGCTGGCTCCCGGGGTGAGGGGAGCCCAGGGCCCCGAGGCGGCTGCATATCACCCCTGCATTGTCCACAGCAACCCAGGAACAGAACTGTCCCCATCCTTGCTTTCCCAGATGGGGAGACCGAGGCCTGGCACCATCACGGTCAGTGAGAGGCGGAGTCTGAAGCTGGCGTGCCCTCAGACCAGGGAGGACAGTGGCCTGCAATGCCCGCCTCGCCCCGGGGCGGGGGGCCACCGAGCAGCGCGTCACGGTGTCCCGGACGCCGGGCGAGAGGAAGCTGGCCCAGCAGCCACGCTCTGACCGCTGCGGATGGCGCTTGGAGGACGCGAGCGCCCGGACTCGGCCTGGGGCTGCCCGGCGGGAGCGCACGGAGCAATGTCGCTGTCCACGCGTAGGCACTGTCTTCCCAGCCGTCGCCTGAGTGGACGGGGGCCCGAGCATGGGAGAGGGGTGGAGGGGCGTGTCTGATCATGGTGGGGTTAGGTCGTGTCCAGCATCTGCTATTCCAGGTCACCCTGGACCCTTTGATGGCTGTTCTGTGTGTGGGCCACGGCCACCTGACTGGCTCCTGACAGCCGTGACGGACAACAGCCCTGGGACGTCAGGGGTGTCCCCAGCCCCTCCTGCAGTGTACGTTGTCTTTCCCAGAGACGGCTTCTGTCCCCTTGGGATAAAAGTCCACATTCCTTCGGTCTCAAGGCCTAAGTGACCTGTCGGACTGCCTACCTGTCCCGTCTCCCGACAGCCCGCTGGCTCCTGCCCCGGGGCCTTTGTGCATGCCGTTACTGCTGCCCAGGAAGCTACGTCCAGGTCTTCCCCAAGTTGGCTCCTTGTCACAGAGGCCTTCCGGACCACCCCAGACTCCTCAGCTGAGAGCACCTTCCCGTGCTCGTCGCTCACTCATTGTTCCCCGAGGCCGCGAGCACCATCCCGTGCAGTCCCCCAGTGCTCCGTGCAGTGCCTGGCACAAACACGTGTTTGTTGAACGAACGAGTGACTACTTCTCAAAGCGCCCCCCGAGCTGGCTGTTACCCAGGGAAAGTGGCCCAGGGCTGAACGGCCCGCTCACGGTCACACAGCGGGGAGGCTGGGTGTTACGGGGTAGTAACTGACCCCTGGCCCGCTGGTCTCCAGGCCTCTGCTGCCTTCTGGGAGGAGGCAGCTCCCCCCTCCCCCCCGAACTCACCTGGTGAGCCCTACCACGTAGATGTGAACTCTGGGTGTCTACCGTAGCCTTGTCCAGCAGAAACACAATTTGAGCCACATATGGCATTTAAAGTTTTCTAGTAGCCACATTTAACAAAGGAAAAGCAAACAGGTAAAATGAATTATCATCACATAGTTTAATCAACATATCAAATGTTATCATTTGGAGATGATTAATTGATATAAAAATTACTAATGAGAACTTTTACGCTCTTTACTTCCACACAAAGTCCTCTACGACCATGTGTGACTTAACTGTCTAGCATGTCCCAGTTCTGACCGGCCACATCTCCCGTGCCCATGGCCACCCGTGGCTAGTGGCTCCTGGACTGCACAGCCCAAGTCTAGCCTTCATTTCTTGAAACTACCAAGTGTCCCATGACGTAGGTCTTCATACACAAAATATTAAAAAATTGATTGTGGGCTCACATCCTATTTTAAACTTCATTTCCAGCTGTATATTTATAAAAGAAAATAAAATTATTTAATAGGGAGTTTAAAAAAAATGCTGAGCTTGACCTCCTTGCCTCTTGGCGGGCTTCTCCCTTTCTGGGGAGCCTGAACTGGAAAGGCTTGATCCCCAGCTACTGGGGGCCCGGGGCGCCCTAAGATAATGACTTAATTAGCCCCTGCCTGGGCACTTTTGATCTTCAGGGAGCAGTGCCCACTTGGCTGAGGCGGCTCCTGGGTTAATCGCCCTGATCCAAGAGAGCCTTGCCCAGAGATAAAGGGCTGTGGGGTTCCAGCGTGACAAATTGTTTTGCGATCCGCTCTGGCACCGGCGGAGGCCCGGGTGTGGACGCCCGGCCGGCCCCACCCCCAGGACCCTGGCGTGGGCAGACGGGCAGCGGGCTCTGCGGGTGTGCGTGCATGTGTGCAAACATGTGTGCACGCTGCCTCTCCTGGGCGGGATGGAGACTCTCTGTTGGGGGGGCAGCTCGGCAAGGGGGGGCGTTATCTGCCCCCATTTTCCGGATGAGAGAACTGAGACTTGGAGCAGTCTAGGGACAAACCACACCAACAAGGCCGAGTCTAGGGGCACACGGCAGCCAGGCCCGGTGAGCCCCTCCCTGTCCCTCTGCACCTTGGGACTGGGGATCGGGTGGGTGTGGGCTCCGATCCTGCTGCCGGAATCGCTGGTGGCCGCATCCTCCTCACACATTCGTCTGTGACCTGCAGGACGGATGCCGCCTGCTCCCTCAGCAGGGCATGTGAACGGCAGCCGGGCCCGTCTTCACCACTGGGACTGAGGGCATCCCAACGCTCCGTCTAAGAAACAGGGCTGGGACATATCTTCACTGCCGGGGGTCTGCGTGAGTGACATGAAATTGCACGAGGCCGAGATGACTCCCACCGTGAAGCAGCACGGTGGCGTGCCAGCCGGTGCCAAGCCCCGGGCGGAGTTCGAACTGGGTGAGCTGGGGCGTAGGGTGAATGCTGGCTGCACACCACATAGGGCGCTGGGCTCTTTGACAGGCCCTTGATCCAGGCCTGTCGCCCCGTCCTTTCTCCAAGGGAAGGACAAGGCCCTTCCTGCTCCTCCCCGGGCCGGAGGGAAGCAGTCACCTCAGCTGCGCCTATTTGGAGTACCTGACTCACGTAATTACGGGCCTGCGGGCACGTGGGGGCGCCCGGGACGCCGGAGATGGCCCGGAAGCACCGGCTCCGGCTCTGGGGACGACGGGACCTCCCGGCCACCAGGTGCACCTTCACCTCCCACCAGAGCCTCCTCAGCAGGGAGAGCCCCCCCGCACCCCCTTCTTCCGCCGGGGCCTCTGGCTGGCCTCGGGGCTCGCCGCCTGAGGGTCCCCTTCACGCACAGAGCCGGAGTGGGCGTGGCCACCTGGGTCCCGCGGCGGAGCCCTGAACGCCGTGCCCGCGCCTCCTGACTCAAGTATATTTAGCCTCATTATCGAATGTTTGCAGTGAACCGTGCGAACCTCATAGCGGCTGGAAGTGAAACTCGATTCCCAGGCAGAAAGCAGCACGTGACCGCGCCTGACCCCCGGGGGGGATCACCCTGCGGGCGGGGCGCGGTGGTGCCCCCAGGGGCCTGGCCCGCACGGAAGGGCCGCTCTTGCACCGAGCATCCTGCACCCACCTCCTCCCGCCGCCCCTCCTCTGGAGGCCGAAGTGAGGGCGGTGTTGAGAGGGACCAGGGCCCGGGAGGGATCCACGCAAGAGCCGACCTCATCCCAGCTGGTGACCTCCTGGTCAAGCCAGTCCCACGGTCTCCATCCCCAGATCTCGGAAGCAGAGCTTCTGCTAGTTTTTTTCCGAGGACGGGGAGAGGGGGGCGGGCCCTCACGCGGGGGGTGCGCCCAGTTTCCCCACGGAGGCTCTGCGCCCTTGCAGAAGTTTTTGCCACCCTCGCGCGGCCGCTGTTGTCGTGGTCGCTATGACGACGCGCCGAGGTTTTATTTTTAATAGCGGCCAGCGATTAGAGGGAGGCCTGCGCGCTCCCCGGCGCTCCCCAGTCCTGGGGCAGGGACGTGCCCAGCTGCCCCTGCGCCCCGCCCTTGCTCTGGCCTGAGACTCCCGTGGAAGGCCCCCCTTTCGCATCCCCAGATCTCCCCCGGCCTCAAACTCGAACTGGGCGGCCCTAAAGTGCCAGGCTGGGAAAGGGTGCTGTCAGAAGCACCCATCGGGGCTGCTCAGTGGTGGCAGGGACCCCAGGAGCCGGGAACCTTCTGTGCAGAGCTTGGAACTAGAAGGGCCCCACCTCCTGTGAAATACAAGTGACCTTTCCTCCTTCATTCCCACACCTGCTATCAAATTGAGTTCTTTAACCCCAAAAAGGTGTCCTTGCGTCCCCTCTGCCCTAGAGGAATCCGAGGCTCGACGGGGCGATTCAGTCAACTCTGGGATAAGTAGGGGACAGCATGGACTAAGTCCAGAGTGCTGGCAGTGAGCAGTCGGGCTGCCTTCCAGAAACTACCAGTGGTCTGTCTCAGAAGCGATAGAAGGTTCCACCTGGACGGACAAGGACCGGCTTTCAGGGCTTCCAAACGCCTCCATGCTTTCCCTGGTTCGTTCCACCCCGGCCCTCCACCCTGAGCTGCCCGCACGCGCTTGCGTGCGGTGGTCGCAGCCGCGGGGGAAGGCTGCAGGTGTGGAGGCCTGTGGAAAGGCGGGGCAGACCTGGGCCTCTGAGGACCGCATGAGAAGCGTGCCCCCCACCTCGAGGTATTTGGGGGAGGGTGAGCGCCCCGAGGCCCCTCTGAGCTGGCCTTTGAAATGCCAGCGACGGCCCGCCAAGGATGAAAGGTCGCCTGCGGGCTGCGCCTGTGCCGCCTCTGTCCAGCGGGGCCATTGGGGGCGTTGGCGCGGGCGGGCGTTATTCCCCTCTGCCGCCCCTCACCCCCGCACACCGGGGAGCCTCCTAGCCTCCAGCGGCCTCGGGCGTCTAACATCGGGGTCCCTGGCCCGCCACGCCCCTAGCTCTGGTACCACAACTCGTCCGCCCCCTCGAGGCACCGACACCGGCGGGCGACAGGGCCCTAAGCGGGGGGCCTATCCCACCTGGGCTAGGGCGCCGGCATCCACCCAGCCCGGGCGCACCCGCCCTTTGGTGGCGAGGGAGCCGTCCCGCTGAGCTCAGGCCTCCCGCTCCCCGCGCGTCCTGCCCCCGCATCGCGCTCTGTGCCGCGCCGCGGCCGCAGGCGGCGCTCTGTGCGCCCAGCGGATCCCGACACCGCAGGCTCCCATGAGCGCCTCACGGGCGGCTCCTCTGTCTTTTCCTTCCAAACCCTTTGAGTTCCCGGCTCAGGCCGCAGCCCAGCCTTCCACGAGGGAGTGGGGACGCGGGGGACGCGGGGTCCCAGGGTGGGGACGAGGCACGCTGCAGCCCCCTCCTCCGATCTGGGCGCTCTCCCATCGGAATGTGGGTGGAGGTTCCAAATTCAGACGCCCCAGGCATCGGATTGTGGGCGGGGGCGCGTGGCAGCCGCCAGGTGAGTGCCCCAGACGCGCCCCTAAACCCGCCCCACCTCTCACCAGAGACTCACTCCCCCTCCTTTTATGGAGAGGGGGAGGCAGGGGCCCTGAATCCCGACCGCGGAAAGAGGCCCAAGCGCCGCGGCGGGGGGCGGGGGCGGCCTGCTTTTGCCCTTTTTGGCGTCGCAGCTCTGGGCGCTGCCCTGCGCTGCCGCTGGGGCCCGAGAGAGGCGAGGCGAGCCGGCGACCGCGGCGGCCTCCTCCCTCCGCGTCCGGTGCCGCAGGATTGCAGCTGCCGCCGGAGGGTGGGCAAGCTCGAGGGAGGGGCGCGCCGAGCCCCGGCGGCCGTGCTCGGAGCCGGGCGCGGGGCTTGGATGGATTTCACTGCCTGCGTGAGCGCGTGTGTGTGCTCACTGCGGCGGCGGCGGCGGCCGGGCCTTGCCCGGCCGGTGCGGCCCCCGCGCGCTTCCGAGGTGCGGGTCCCGGGCCCGGAATCCGGGGGAGGCGCGAGGGAGGGGGCGGGGGAGGGGCGCGGCGGCGGCGGCGCTATAACCCCCTCCCCGCGGCCGGCCGGCTCCACACGCGCGCCCCTCAGGAGCCCGCACAACTCCGGCAAGCCGGGCCTGCCCGCGCCTCCTGCTCTCCCGGCGGCGGCGGCGGCGGCGGCGGCGGCGGCGCCGGCTCAGTCGTGCGGCCGCCTCAGGCCCGCGCGCCGAGGCCCCGGGCGGGCGGGCGGCGGCTGCCAAGCGGCGGGGCCGCGGGCGCTGCCCGGCTCGGGCCGGCGGAGGGCGGAGCGCGGCGCCGGAGCCGAGGGCGCGCCGCGGAGGGGCGCACGCAGGCCGCCGGGCCGCGCCGTGCTGGGCCGCGCCGTGCCCGGCCTGGTGGCGGCGGTGGCGAGAGAAGGCCGGAGGCGAGCTCGGGGCCGGCGGTGGGCGCGCGGGGCCGCCCGCTGCCCGCAGGGAGTGCGCGAGCCGGAGGCTGGGCCTGGCGGGGCGTCCAGACAGGTGATGGGTGGTGTGGCGGCGGCGGCTCCAGCCTCGCTCCGGGCTCCTTCTCGGGGCTGACGCCCGCAAACATGCAGAATGACCGGCCAGGTCGCTCGTAAGCCGGCGCCGGGGAGCGAGCGCGGCGGCGGCTAGCACCGGGGACGCACCGAGGAAGAGGCCCAGCCCCCGCCCTCCGCCCCTTCCGTCCCCACCCCCTACCCGGAGGCTCCCCGCGCGGCGGGTGCGGCGAGCGCGCACTCCTGCTCCTCCTCCTCCTCGCTGGCGCTGCCTCCTCGCCGCGCTCGCTGCTCGCGCCGGGCGCGCTCCGTTGGCTTCCTGCTCCGGGCCGCGTTCCCTGAGGGATGGTACTGAATTTCGCCGCCACAGGAGCCCGGCTGGAGCGCCCGCCCCGCGGCCTCGCCTCCTCGCCGAGCCGCCAGCGCCTCGGGACGCGATGAGGACCTGGGCTTGCCTGCTGCTCCTCGGCTGCGGATACCTCGCCCATGCCCTGGCCGAGGTGGGTGCCACCTCCGCGCACGCCCCCTGCGGCCGCCCGCGGGCCGCGGCACCCCGTGCTCGGGGTCTGCAGAGCGCGTTTTGATTTCTGTTCGGGTGGTCGATTTTTAAATTTTCCCCACTGGGTTCTATTTTCTGCCATGCCTAAGTGTGTCTGGTGAGTTTCCAGCGTGCTGCGTCGCTCTGCCGGCAGGCACCGAGCGGCGGCGGGTGCACGAGTGGGGAGAAACTTCGGGGGGCGCGGGCTCCTCCCCGGGGAGGGAACCCGGGGCGCGGCGGGCAGTGCAGTATCGGGGTGCGGGGAGCGCGGAAGGGGGTGTGTGTGTGAGCCAGCGGAGTCCGGGAAGGGGGAAGAGCGGCCGATAAACAGGTAGGGGCCTCCCAGGTGGGCAGCGCGGAGCCGCAGCCCCCGGTCCCCGGTCCCCAAGCCCGCCCGGGGCCTGCTTACAGGTGGCTGAGCGAGGCGAGTCCGGGCCGGGCCAGGCGCCCGCGCCCACCCACCGCTGGCGCCCCCCTTCTCGAATCCCGAATTCCCGAGAGCTCTGCTGTGATGAATGACTTTTCTACAGCCCCCGTCGTGGGAACTTAGTGCTTGAGACCCCCCCCCCCAGCGACCCCCAACTCTTTAAAAATCTGGAAGGAGTAGGGGGAAGTGGTCTGGGCAGGGATCGGGGAGCTGCGGGAGGTGGGTCTTTAACCCTCACGTTCCCTGCAGCCTCTCCCAGCCGCCCGCTGGGTTTGGGGCGCCCGAGTCGGCGCTAGGGCCGCGGCTGGGCAGGAGCGGGTGGGGCGAGTGTGCGTGGGTGTGAGTGTGTGTGCACGCGCGTTTGTGAGACCGAGACCCTCTCCCCCGCAGGTTCGCCCGGGATTCCGGGTGTGAAATTTAAGCCCCTGGTTAGATTAAAGTGTTAGGGCCGCCGTGACTCTCGTCGCTGATCCGTGACGCATTTCAACTTGATGTTTCTAGATGTTGATTTCACTACTAAATCAGAAACTCCCCAGGCCCCGGCTGCTCCCCGACCGCCTGTAACTGACACTCCGGGGCGGAGTGGGGGGGCTTTTGTTTGAAAATTTAGAGGTGGGGCGGGGTTTTGTTTTTTTTTTTCAAAGGACAGACATGGATGGGGGGCATAGAATTTGGGGTCTCGCTGAGCACCATCCCCGGCCTCCGGCTCCCGGGCCCGGGCGGGGGTCGGGGGGCCTTGCTTACGAGGTGCCGGCGTGGGGCGGGGCGGGGCCGGGGGGCCACCTCACGCCGGGGACCACGCGCTCTGGGCGGGAGGAGCAGCCGGCGGGGCCGCGGGCGCTGACCGTGTGTCTGCTTGCAGGAAGCCGAGATCCCCCGCGAGGTAATTGAGAGGCTGGCGCACAGTCAGATCCATAGCATCCGGGACCTCCAGCGACTCCTGGAGATAGACTCCGTAGGTAAATCGCGCCCCTTCCCTCGCGCGCGGGGAGGGCGCGGGCGGGCGGGCGGTGTGTGCGCCCCGCGGCGCCTCCCGAGTTCGGGCCGGGCTGGGCGCCGCGCAGGAGCGCACCGAAAGGTCAGAATCCAATCCCGGGCCATAAAAGCCCAGGCGGATGAGTCAGGAGTTTCTCTTCCAATCACCACTTTCTCTCCAGGCAGCGGCCGAGGGCTCGCCCGCCCGCCCAGAGATTGTTTTTGCATTAAGGGAACACGCCGCGTGGGGCACTGAAAGTTCAGCCGCATAGAGGGCGCGGGCGCTCCGGCCAGGTGTGCCTGCCCGCGGCCTGCCCTCCGGCCCGCCCTCCGGCCCGGGCGAGGACGAGAGCCGGCCCAGGCCCTGGGCGCAGAGCCCTGGCGGGTGCGTGCGGCGGGCGCACGCGAGGGGCGGGGCCCTCGGTCAGGCCGCCTTTGCATCGCGGAGACCTCGCCTGGCTCCCGGCGCCCCGCCGGGCCTTGGTGGCTGCGGGACGCCTGTGAGCACTCGTCAGAGGTGCGCCTCGGACACGTCTGTGGTTTGGGGGACTGTTTGGGTGCTCACCCTCCGGCCCAGGGCGGAGCCACTTTAGCAGAGAGTTTATTTGTGAAGTGGGGTGTTAAGCTTTCCAGTGTCCCTGGCGGAGCTGTGCAGGACCTGGGGCGGAAGGCCGCGGTGGGGGGAAGCAGGTGGTGGCTGGAGGACCCGGGCTCTGGCCTCCGTGTTTGCAGCAGGAACCCTGTCAGAGTTGACTCGGAAAACAGCGGAAAACAGGCTGTTGACTAAAGGGCCCAAAACGGACTTGTCAGACGCAGCAAGGGAAGGTGGCAGGCGTGGCTGGAGGGTCCGACATCAGGGACGTGAAGATTTCTCGCTGTGAACTACTCTGAAAGGAGGCTGGGGCTGGGGAATTAAGGAAAATCACAAGGCCTGGCCATTTGGAAATTTGTCCCTAATTAAGGTGCTGGCGAAGCCTGAACCTTTTTCATTTCATGCCAAAACCATCTTCCAGCGAGGCCGGTGGCTTCTGTAGTTTCTTGACCCAGGAAATCCTTTGGCTGATCCTTATCGGCGCGGGGTCGGGTTTCACTTGGAGATCAGCGTTGGGCCGGGGGGACTGGATCTGCCCCTTGGAGTTGGGGGTGGGGGGCTTGTTTCTGGTGAGCCCAGGGCAGCACAGGCCTGCCTTCTGCCGGCCCCCATGGAAAGTGGGGGGCCTGCTAGCCTCCCCGAGAAGGAAAGGCCTAGGGTTTTTTCCTGGCTCGCTGAAGGGAGGCCTGTGAAGGGCTGGGCCTCCTCGCTGGACGGCTCCAGGGTGGCTTCGGGGTGGCACCGGGAAATGGGCCATTGACTGTCTGCTGTGACCATTCTTATTCTGGTTCCCGCAGCCCCGCCTCCCCCACCCCCCACCATTGACGCCTCTGCATGCGGCTCTGGGGTTGTGCTGAAGGCATTCCTGACCTGGGGGCTTCTGGGCCTAGAGCCTCTTTGGGGGGGGGGTGTCCAAACAGAAAAAGCCAGGAGGCTGCAGCCTGTTCTCAGCTGGTTTCAAATTGCCCCCTTATAAAAAGCTGCAGGAGTTGGGCTGGCTGGCCTGCCCGGGGAGTGGGGGTGCAGCTCTCCGCCACTCCGCTCCCTTCTACCCATCAGACTTTTAGGGAACTTTGAGTGGGAACAGAGGGCCTGTGGGACCTCCCCGCTCACTAGCCTTGCCCCTCGGGGTCCTTTGTCACAGAAGCAGCCTAAGTGTGTCTCCTTGGCCCTGGTCTGCCCCCAGGCTCCCCCTTCACAGACGTGGAAGCTGAGAAGAACCTCTGGCCTGAGCACAGGAGTTGCACCTGTTGCTTCTAGAGCTTGTCTGGGGGGTCTCCCCCCAACTCGGGTTCCCACTGAAGTGGGGGCTGGAAGCGGAGGACTGCTGGCAAGCTTGGGAACAGCTGTGGAGGATTAAGCCACCCTGCAGGCCCCGGACCCCCTGCTGGGTCCCGCCAGGGGTCCGTCTGGGATCACTGAGCAAGGGGCTGGGGTGTGGAGAAACCCCACTGGACAGTCTCCCTTTCTGACTCCCAGGGTGGCCCTGCCAGGTCAGCCTGAGCTATGACTAGTCCCACAACGCTGAAGAGGCTTTTAAAAGTGGCCCCGCCCCTGTGTGGGTGGAGCTTTGTGACTGGCATGTGGAACCCTGACTCCTCCCACTGGTGGGGCTGCAGTCCCATTTCACAGGTGAGAGAGAAGCGGAGCTTCTGACTCTGGTCGGTGTGCCTGGTGGCCCCGAGGGGTGGGATTCCCCTGCCAGCCCCTCCCGGGGTGTAGGGCCTGAAGGGGTAGGTAGTCCTTCACCTGAGGGCTTGGGTGGAGACCCACATGTGGTCTTTCAGTGACCAGCAGGGTGGAGTTTGGGGTCTGTCTGTCCGGTGACCAGAACACATCCTTCCGCTCAGTGGCGGTGGGGGCTTTGTTCTCCCAGCAGGCTGGCCGGGCGCCTGCAGGTCACTGAGCCACGGTACATAAATGTCCCATCTAGGCCATTAACTCTCCACTTCTCTTCATCCAGTTGTCTCGCAGACATCTGTGCATGAAAGACAAAAGGCAAACCGCTTGATTAACTGTCCCCAGAGCAGCTGTGGGGGGCAGCCCGGGGACCTTCTCGTGTAAGTCACCGCTGGGCCACTTCTCCACCGGCATAAATCAGGCGGGGCATCGCGTGCCTCGCGGGCCACCCATCTCGACGGGGGCTGGCAGAGGGTGGGCTTCTTTAACTAGGAGCTGCTTCCGCCGTCTCTCGTCTTCAGGGCCAGTTGACGAACTGGGTGGGGGCCCTGTCGTCCCTGGTTGTCAGGCCCGGGGCTGCAGGGCAGTCAGCCCGGACGTGGGCTCCCGCCAGCCAGCTGTCCCTGCTTGTCATCCACGTGTTGGGCCTGTCTCAGGTGTGGAGAGGTGGCCGTGCCCACTGTCCACGTGGGAGGGTCAGGTTGTGCCTGCAGCAGCGGCGCCAGGCTGTAGTAAGGCATCGAAGGCGAGAATGGGCCAGCTGCTCTTCGGTTCGGTGGTAGCAACATGGCCACCACCAGCACATGACTCATAAATGTCACTTTTTTTGTGTGAAAAAAAGGCTTCTTGTAACAGTTGGTCGACGGGAAATTCTTAGTGCATGAGTAGTTCTGTTCTGATCTTATTTTGGGTCTCAGAAGAGGCAGTGGTGGTGGAACACTGAGTCACTTTAAGTGAGAAGTGGGGTTCTGCTCCGGCTTCTGAAGGAGTGCATCTTGGCGCGTCTTTCGCCGGCTGCTGGGGTGCCACGGTGTTCGCGTCTCGCTCTCAGCGCTGCTGGTTTGTGGGCCCTCACGGGGCCTCTGTGGGCTGGGCATCGGGGAGGAGGCCTCTGGTCTGGGCCGGTGGCCAGGTCACCCGGAGAGGGCGAGGTGGCAGACAGGACCTGGGCGCAGCTGCTGGAGCCCCTGGCTCCCGGAACCCGCCTTCTCAGGACCGTGCCCCTCGCTGTCTGTGGGGACGCAGACGTGGAGGGGAGCAGGAGAAAGGGACGGCCCCAGCTGGGTCGGGGGGCCCACACCATGCAGGTGCAGGCAGCGTCAGGGGGCCGGGTTCGGCCCAGGGGCAGGTGTCAGGATTGCGTGTCCCTCCCACCCACTTCGTCCACCACGTGGAGACCTGGGGCTCCCCTCGCCCGTCTGGGGGCCGGTGGACCGGGGTCCAGTCCGACCTCAGCGCCCTGGCCGCTTGCCTCCGCGATGGTGGCTCTCGGCACCTGGGTGGCGAAGCGCTTTGCTTCTGCAAGCTGTGCGCTCTGCCAGCCTCCTGGACTCTCGTCCCCAGCCTGCGGCCACTCCCTGCCTCACACCGAGCGGGAGGCTGTGTGGACTGACCCCAGGGACAGGTGGGGTTCTGCCGTCCGCCAGCTGCTCCGACCCCTCGGGCCAGCTGCTCCTGGGGGTGGGCTGAGGGAGAGGGAGGCCACGCCTCCGCCGATCCTTCGGGTCAGCCCGCTGTTTGTGGTGCCCGGCGGGGAGGCGGGCATGCTGGTTCTGGGCCCTGTGGGCGGGGGCCGGCCTCGGGTTTCCGTACCCAGTTGGCCCTCACCTGGGCCTTCTCAGAGGAGATGCCACCGGGGAGACCCTCTGCAGCCCCCCGGTTGGTCACATGGCTGCAGGGTGCCGTGGAGGCACCACATGTGGGTGTCCGAGTGGGCTTCGCAGAGGGCGTACTTTTGGAGTCTTTTACCCCTTACACATCTGGAAGCTCCCGTGTGGGAGTGGGGGGCCTCCCAGGGGACCCCTGCTTCCTGGGTAGGGGAGGGGGGCTGGGGCTGAGCCACAGGAAGTGCTGCAGAGGGCCGGGGGCCAGCTGGTCACCGCCTCCTCCTCCCACCCATAGGGGCCGAGGACACTTTGGGAAGCACCCTGAGAGCCCACGGCGGCCGTGCCACCAAGCACACACCTGAGAAGCGGCTCGGGCCCGTCCGGAGGAAAAGAAGCATCGGTGAGCTCGGCCGCGGGGGGCTGGCGGGCCCCGCTCCCGTGGAGCGAAGGCCTGGCCCGCTCCGGGCGCGCCCTCCCGCAGGGCGCCTCCCACCTGGAGGAGAGCCTCGCGCATTCCTGGAGTGCCTCTCCTGTCCTGTCGGGGCCTGCTCCCCAGGAGGCCTCCCGGGAGCCCGGGTCGCGTCCGCTTTCCCGCCGGCGCTCGGCGCTGGGTGCTCCCGGCTGCAGACGGGGGCAGCGTGCCGAGCCTGGCGGGCTGCTCGCGGGCACCCCCTCCCCATGCCCCCACCCCGCTCGCGCTCGGCTCCTGGGCCCCACCGGGGTGGGGAGGGGGAACGTCTGGTCCTCGCCTCTGGTGGCGTAGCACCCCTGTCTGCGAGTAGGTGGGGCTGGGAAGTCGGGGCCTGTGCTTTCTTGCCCTGGGGAGGCAGCGGGGGGTGTGTCGCCTGCCACCTGTGCCATCCAGGGGTCCTGCCTGCTGACAGAGCCTGCTGTGTTTGAGCCCGTGCAACTTTGGGTGACCTTGGGCAGGTGACTCCTGTCCAGCTCTGGTTCCCTCCAAGAAGATGGACTTTATAGCTTGTCCCTTCGAGTGTGGGGTACCATGGATGAGCCTGGGTTAGGCAGGCAGGCCCTTCCCAGGTGCCATCTACTGTCCTGACCAGCAGGCCGGGGTCCCCAGGCCCCTCTTGCCTGGCGGGCGCCGGGGACCCAGGGCTGGGTGCTGTGAGTGCAGCCCTTTCCCCACTGGGGTGGCCGGACTTCCTGTTCGTGGGCTTGTTCTCGGGCACCGAGTGAGGAGGGGACGGTGAGAGCCGACGCCCCTCCCTGTCCCTGGCGCTTGGCCCGTCAGCACTCCGGCCGCCCTCCTGTCTGCAGCGGGACCACCCTCCGAGCCGGCCGCTGGGCCTGCGTGAGCCCAGCGTGTGCGTGGCCTCACTCGTCCAGCCACGGAGTCAGGGCCCTGCGGCACTGCCGGGCGGCAGCTTCCGGGGGTGGTCCCGGACCCTGCCCGGCCCCAGGGTGGTTTCTGACCCGTGGGTCGCACCCTGGTGCCTGCAGGAGCTCAGGGCTTCGGGCTGGACGGGCGGCCTGTGCTGAGGAGCACGGAGCGGACGGGTGCCAGCTCCTCCCCGGAGAGGCCCTGGCAGCTGGCTGCTGGCCTGCGGTGACCTCCGCAGAGCAGACCTCTGCCCTGGGGCTGCGGAGTTTGGGCGTGTCCCTCACCTGGTCGGCAGGCGGCTTTGCCACCCCTTGCCCAGGCCAGCCTTGCTGGCCACGGGAGGGTCCAGAGCCACGTGGGGCCTGAGCCGTGGAGGCAGTGCCCGGCTCTCATGTGGTTTAGGCCTTGCCCGGAGTGTGGCCTGGCCCTGGGGCACAGTGGCACGCCAGGCTGTGTCCTGGTCTGTCTGCCTCCTCTCTCGGGGGCTCCCAGACTCGATTTCCCTGCTTGTCCCCGTCTCCGCCAGCCCCAGTGGCCCCGAGTTGGTGGCAGGGACACAGGGCTCCCCCGGCCCCAGGCCTGCCAGCCTCGGGGTCCGACCTGTCCTGCCCCCGGCTGCACACCCCTCAGCACCGTGGCCGCAGCCGGCCTCCCTCCCGTCTTGGCCCGGTGTCACACAGTCCCCTCTTCCGGCTGCACACTTCCTCTGGGGTGTCCCCAAGGGGCCCCGAGTCCCTGCTCGTCCTTGAGCCAGCTCCGCTGCACCCTGTGGGGACACGGCCCTGGGGCTGCGTGACCCGTGTCATGTAGGCCGGAGCAGCGGCGGCACTGCCGACCCCTGGAGCTGCTGCAGCCCCGGGTGGGGCGTTGAGGAGGTGGGCAGTGGACACGGGGCCAGGGGGACAGCGTGGCCTCCAAGCTCACCCGGCCCCTTCCCCGCAGAGGAGGCCGTCCCTGCTGTCTGCAAGACCAGGACGGTCATCTACGAGATACCTCGGAGCCAGGTGGACCCCACGTCTGCCAACTTCCTGATCTGGCCGCCGTGCGTGGAGGTGCGGCGCTGCACGGGCTGCTGCAACACCAGCAGCGTCAAGTGCCAGCCGGCGCGCGTGCAGCACCGCAGCGTCAAGGTGAGCCCCGCCCCGCGCGCACGCGCAGCGCCGCAGCGGCAAGGTGAGCCCCACCCCCGCGCACGTGCAGCGCCGCAGCGTCAAGGTGAGCCCCACTCCCGCGCGCACGCGCAGCGTCAAGGTGAGCCCCACCCCCGCGCACGTGCAGCACCGCAGCGTCAAGGTGAGCCCCGCCCCGCGCGCACGCGCAGCGCCGCAGCGGCAAGGTGAGCCTCACCCCCGCGCACGTGCAGCGATGCAGCGTCAAGGTGAGCTCCCCGCCTGCGCACGCGCAGCGCCAAGGTGAGCCCTGCCCCCCCGCGCGCACGCGCAGCGCCGCAGCGTCAAGGTGAGCCCCACCCCCGCGCAC
>CM053515.1:752012-770042 GCA_028627145.1 Eidolon dupreanum
CAGCGGGAGCCTCGTCTGCTGCCCCGGTGTCCCCGCCTGGCACGTGGGCTCCGCCGCCCTCCCAGGGCAGCGGTGAGTGTCACAGAGGCTGGCACGTGGGCTCAGTGAGTGCTGCTGTGCGCCACGATGACACTCGGCCTTGCCCCGGGGCGTCCCCTGCCCTCCTGCGTGGCGTCTTCCTGTGGCGGCCCAGCCCGGGGTGCTGTGGGCAGGAGGGTGAGCCTTCCGTGCTCGGCCTCCCTGTCCCTTCTCTAGGGGTGACGGCACCGCCGTGTTACACTCTTGGGGGGACTTGGCCGTGGTGTGACACGCACCCTCAGTAGTGAGGGGTCCCTGTGTCCAGTTTGTAAGGTGCCGCCTGGACCCCAAGATGCAGATGGAGGGGGGAAGGAAGGGAGGGACGTGGGGACTCTGCTTGGGCCCCACTGTGGGTCTGGAGGCCGAGGTGACGGTCAGGGGGCCCGAGGGATGTCAGCGTCTCTTTCTGCGGACGTGGCCGGTATGGAGGACGCTGGAGAGTTTAATACTCACAGCACGTTCTCGGGGGCGGGGGTGGGGGCGGAGGGGGGGGAGTGTAGCCATTTCCTGGCCAGACAGAGGTGGCGGACAGCCTGGAATGCCTGTGTCCTCAGACTCAGAAACAGGTGCGCTTGTAAATCAGTGTTTGTTTTTCACTGATAAAAACAGGCTGTCTGAGGAGAAAGTGGGCTCCGGGCTGAGGCGGCCGGTGTCCTGTGTGCTTTGCCGAGGGGGCCGGGCGGGGCGGCGTGTCTGGCTTCCCCACAGCGCCCGCCTGTCTTGGGCGGAGGACGAGCCTGCCCCCCTCTGCCCAGGAGTTCGGGGGGCTCGGCCGAGCCGGGTTTCAGTCTCTGCCCCCCAGAGGAAATCGATAAGGTGCTGGTTGACCCAAGAAGGCTGGGCTGTGAGCGGGACCACTGCCCGCCTGCCCCGTGCCCCGTGCCCCCTGGCAGAGGCAGGGCTGGGCGGGGGAAGGCGCCCAGCGGGAGCCGTGGCGGGGTGTGGGGTGGGCCCGGTACCCCCAGTGTGGGCCCCGGTGTTGGGGGGTGCAGGGAACTAGAGCCACTGGTCCAGGCGGGGCTCAGGAGGCCCGCTGAGGCACACCCCGCCCAGCACCTCACGGGGTGCCTCGACCCCCCGTGCCCTTGGGCGTCAGGCTGGCCTGTCGGGGAGCGGCAGGCTCACTGCAGCAGCACGGGGCCCTGTGTGTGAGTGCCGACAGCGAGGTCGCTCACGCCGGGCCATGGCCCAGTCCCCAAGTCCCAGGTGCTCATTCTGCACTGTGAGCCTGTGACCCGTGACCCTGTGTTGCAGGTGGGAGGGCAGAGGGCCGCCTTGTCCGCGGCCTCCACTCGCAGGCCTCCCGGCCTGGCCGGGCTCCTGACCGCAGCTCACACCTGGCCGCCGCGTTCACACCCAGGCCTGTACTTCACACGGCGGCCGGGCGCCTGGCACCCTCTGCCCCGCGGGTTAACCATTAATGCAGCCAGGGCTGGAGTCCGGGGCCAGCCTGCCTGTGGGGCGGTGCCCGGTTGCCAGGGTGCAGGGCCCACCCCGTCACCTGGGGTCCCCTGACTCCTGGAGTCCAGGCCTCTGCAAAGCAAGGGGCCCGTCTGCCCCCAGGCTGGGGGCTTCTGCTCGGGCCTGGGTCCCTCTCGTCCCTGCTGGCGTAGGTGGCCCTTCACCTGCTCAGGCAGCAGCCTGTGGGCTCTGCTCCCTTCCACCTCGGTGGCCCCAAACGAACAGCGAGGTCCCTGGGGGCTGGCGCCCGGCCCCGGGTGTTGGCTCAGGCCAGCGTCTGCCGTGTGCCTGGCTCTGCGTGGGGGCCTTGGGGCCAGCAGGAGCGCCGCAGTCATTCCTCGCTGGGGACCAGAGCACAGGTTGTGGGCCTTGGGGGTGGGGACCCCAGTAGGGCTGCGGGGGATGGGGGGGAGGGAGGGTCTAACGTCGGTCGCCCGTGTCCTTGTCCATGAACTGGGATGAAGTGAGGGAGCAGGGCCACCTGCGTGGTGCTCACCGATAAGTGTCTGGAGCTGGGCGTGTGTGTGTGTGTGCGCGCACGTTTGTGCCTGTGTGTTGTGTGTGCACGCACATTGTGTGTGCCTGCACATGTGCATGCATATGCATGTGTGCACGTGTGCATGTGTGCCTGCGTGTATGTGTGCGCACGCGTGCATGCGCGTGTGCCTGTGCATGTGTGCCTGTGTGCACGTGTTTGTGTGCCTGCGTGCATGTATGTGCACACGTGTATGTGCGCGCGCACACGTTTGTGTGCGTGTGTGCACGCGTGTGTGTGCGTGTGTGTACATGTGCCTGCGGGGCGGGGTGGAGCCCTGGTCCAGGGCAGAAGAGCCAGTTCCCCGGGGGCCGTGGGGTTAAGACACACCACCCTCCTTCCTCGACCGCCTGGGCGGTGCCTCGGCCCCTCCAGCCGGGGGGACTTGGGGCCGCATCCTCCTGCGGCGCCCAGGCAGGGGTGGAGGTGGCCTGCAGGTGGTTCTGTGCTCAGGGATTTGGGGTGGCGGCCTGTCTATGGGCGGTGGTGGCTTCACCGAGCTGAATAGGAAGCACCTGCTGAGTCTGCGTCCCCCCAACACCTCCGGGCCGGCCTGGGGTCTCCGCCCACATTTCTGGGCGGGGCAGCTGCCTGGGGGCCATGAGAAGGCCTTGTGCCTGGGCCAGGCTGTCAGCCGGCCTTGCTGGCTGTGTGGCCTGGAGCCCCATCACACCCAGACCCAGCAGCCTCCTTGTGGGAGGGGACCGTGCAGCTCCCCACGCCGATGCCTGGGCCCCGAGCAGCAGCAGCAGCCGCAGCCGCAGCAGCTCCCTCTGCCCCGGCCTGTCCTCTTACCCTGCCAAGCACACATCTGGAAACTTCCGTTAGCCCAGCCGTCCCGGGACGCAGAAGCAGATGCCGCCCCCTCCCGCCCACCTTGCTGCATATTCTCAGACCTCCTGACTGCACGTCGGGTTTATTTTAAGCTAAAATGGGACCAAACCACAAATGCCGTGCTGAGCCTCGTTTTGTCACACGGCGCTGCTGCCTTGCCCCCCGGGAGGAGGTCAGAGGTCGGGTCGGAGGCCAGGCTGCCCCCCGCCTCCCTCCCTGCCTGATGGGGCGAGGTGCTCAGGGCTGGGCTGTGCTCTCGTCTCTGCAGGTGGCCAAGGTGGAGTACGTCAGGAAGAAGCCAAAGTTGAAAGAGGTGCAGGTGAGGCTGGAGGAGCACCTGGAGTGCACGTGCGCGGCCGCCAGCCCGAGCCCGGACCACCGGGAGGAGGAGACGGGTGAGTGGCCGGCGGCGGCGCACCCTGGGGACGCGCTCGGGCGGCCAATCCACGCCCGAGTGACAGCGGCCTGCGATGAACCCTCCCGGCTCGGCCGGCAGTGGTCGCGAGGGGGCGTGCCGGGGGCCGGTCCCCGCGGGAAGGCGGAGTCGCACGGCGGGGCAGACCTGGCGCACAGCGTGGCATCGGCCAGGGCCGAGGTCCTGCCAGCGCTAACGGAGTTTTCTTGCAGAAAGAGACGGCTCAGGTGTTTCTGCTTCAGCTCCCAGCGGGCGCCTCCCTTAGGCCCGCCCACCTCCCACCCTCTGTTAACAGGAAGGCGTAGGGAGGCAGGTAAAAAGCGGAAAAGGAAAAGGTTAAAGCCCACCTGACAGCCGGCCAGGTAGGAGCAGAGCACGGGCGAGCCCCGCGGGAGGGCGCGGTGGCCGATCAGGGCGAATCTCCCCCCACCCCGGCGAGGACGCGCCGTGATTGGCCTGATCGCGCTGCAGCTTCTGGTGTCTGGCTGGGCCCCGGGTCCCGTCCCCGGCCTCGTCCCCCCTTCACCCCCCTGCCGCCGCTGCTGCACGGGAAGCCCTTAGCCCCTGCTCTGGCTTTGGTCTTTTTGTTGATTCGGGGGGCAGAGGTGTCACAGAGCTGTAGTGATTGGGGTCTCCTGAGCAGGGTGGGGGGTGTCTCTGACGTCTACCAGCTGGGGTCAGCCCAGCCCATGTGACAGAAAGCTGAGGGCTGCAGAGGCTGCAGGTAAGGGCAGTTGAAGATGCGTGGGTCCTGCCTGGACATGCTTTGTACATGTAGAGGCTGCCCTGTTGGGAACTGTGCTGGCTGCTAGGAGCACCCCCGAAGCAGCTAGGAGCACCCCCGAAACAGCGAGGTTTGAGGTTAGGTAGATGTTTCCGGCTCTCGTGCAGACAGGGAGACCATAGCAGGTATGGCACTCTCAAGGTGACAGGGACCCTCTTCCACCCAGGGCTGGTGCTCCCCATCCTCACGGCGGGGGGGGGCCTCACGGCCCAGAATAGCTGCTATAGCTCCGGAATCACGTCCATACTCCAGGCTGAAAGAAAGAGAAAGGCAGGGAGAAGGGTGAAACGACCCTTTTAGAGAAGTCCCACCCGGTGACTTCTTTGTTGACCTCCCTGGCCATCCCTCGGCTGTCAGGGGGTCTTACCGAGGTGTGCTGCTCCCAGGATAGACTGGGATTTGAACAACCTCCACCAGCACAGAGGAGGCGGCTTCGAGCCTTCCTGACCCCTGGTGCTGGCCAGCCTGGCTCTGGGCACGTGGGAGCCCGTGGCATCCGAACATCCGGGGTGAGAGGAGCACTCAGCGACAGGTGTCTGAGAGCCCGGGCTGCGGCCGGCCGCACGGCTGCAGGGGGCTGCCAGCTCAGGAGCTTTCGCGAGGACCCTGCGGGGAGGCAAGGCCCATGGGGACGGGTCCCCGGAACAGCCCCAGGCGGCTGCTCAGCCTTGGCCTCTGCTGGCCCAGGGGTGTGGTGTGGGGTGGCTCTGTGCTCTTGCGTCTAGTCTACAGAGCCAGCTGGTGACAGAAACCCCAAAGTGAGAGGTGGGTGTCCCTGTTAGCATGCAGGCTCTGGGCACGTGGGTCGTATGAGTGTTAGGACAAGCAGCGGACAGGTGACTTAGGATGCGGACAGGCTGCTCTCGGCTCAGAGCTCAATGAGGATCTGTCGGGTCAGAGACCCTGTCTGTCTGACTGGCAGTTCTCATTCTCAGGGCCACCTCATGGCCCAGGATGGCTGCCAGAGCTCCAGCAATCACATCCAGCTCCAGGCTGGAAGAAAGAGGAAGGTGAGGAGAAGGAGAAGACCTTTCTGGGCCTCGGTCTGTCCGGCAGGAGAACGGGGCCCGCTCGCAAGCCTTGTTTTGTGAGCTCCGAGAGCCTCGTCCCAGTTCTGGGCAGGATGGTGCAGAAAGGGTCACGAGCATCTTTGGTTTGAAAAATCGCACGGAAACGTCAAACCCCAAGACTGGCTGCGGCGGGCGTGCGCCCTGATCGGCGGGTGCCGACCACACGGCGGCGTGTGCGCCGGCCGTGTCACCTCAGTGTCTGTCTCTCGCTTCCCCTGCAGATGTGAGGTGAGGACAAGCGAGTAGCCCTCTCCCGGGACACGGACGTACGTGGCGTGTTACATTCCTGAACCTACTATGTACGGTGCTTACTGCCGGCGTGCGGTCTTTGTTCTCCTCTGTGGAAAACTGTCTCCATGAGCACTCTGGAGAACAAAGAGACAGTCCACGTCGTTTGATGTGACATCAAAGCGAGTGTCGTAGCGCTCGGCGGAACAGCGACAGGCTTCCTGGTCGGGGAGAGCCACACCGCGGCCACGCTGACTCGGACATCTGAGCGGTTGCGGGAGCGGAGGGCGCCCGTGGGATGGAGGCGACAGACCCCCCCGCCGACTGGATTTCTGCCCGGGTGGTCGCAGGTGCTCGGCCCGGGGCCCGGGGCCTGCCGCTTCTGGAAGGCGAGCCACGCGGACGGGCCGGGCCAGACGGGCCGCCGGGCCCGGGGGTGTCGGAAACCGCCACGGGACTCGGAAACCACGTCTCCTTCCGTAGTGTTTAAGTCCACACAGAACCTTCCTGAGAGCCTTAAGTGCGTTTTTTTTTTTTTACACCATAAAGTGATTATTAAGCTTTCCTTTTTACTCTTTGCCTAGCTTTTTTTTTTTTTTTTTTTTTTTTAATTATCTCTTGGATGACATTTACACCAATAACACCAGGCTGCTGTGACAGGACAGTGGGACGGTATTCCTCCTGGCAGGATGCGAACGAATGAGATGTATTAAAATAAACATGGTATACCCACCTCTGCATCTTTTCCTAACTGCTTCCGGCTCTACGTGTTTCTCTCTTGATCCATTTTACGTTACTTTTTAATTTAAGCCATTTCGAGAACTATGCGTGAACCAATCAATGCTGTCCCTGGCCCCCGGTCCCCAGAGCCTCCGCCGTCCACCGTGGTCGTTGGGCGGGCAAGGTTGCTCCTGCTGCCGCCGGTGTTCGAAATGCTTTGTTTTGGGTAAGGTGTTACACTTTACATGTACTCGACAGAAATGTGTGTGTGTGTGTGTTTTCTCTTTGTTCTGTAAAAGTGAAGTTTGTATTTTTATCTAATATTACCAGTTTTGTATACCTGAGAGCCTGCTATGTTTTTTTTTTTTTTTGAACCGAAAGGAAACAACAAAAAAACCTACCAACCAAACCCACACGCATGTAACATGCCGTTTTTTTAGTGGTTTAGCCGAGTTGTGTCTGTGGTCACAGCCTGTGGCACGGTGGCCGGGGTTCCTGGGTGGTGACCTGGAGGTGACAGCCTTCCAGGCCAGCGGTGCCCCTGGGACTGACTGCCCTGGGGACTCGAACGTGATGGGTCAGAGAAGCCACCTGCCAGGGTGCGTGACCGAGCCGAGATGGAGGCCGTACACCTGTCCGAGCCGCCATGTGGGTGACGGTTCCGGTCCGGAAGTGGTCGACCTCAGCGTCCTCGCCTGCGAGCCCGTGAAGGCGTGTGTCCTGTGTCACCCACAGCTTGCTGGCCTCGTCCACAGAGTCACAAGGCTCGTGTGACCGTTGGATGCCTCGTTGGCCTGGAGCACCGGCGAGCATCCTGTGTCCTGTGTTTAGGGGAAGCAGGGCCAGGGTCCCCACTCCACGTGGGCGGGGGAGGGCTATTCATAAGGACGTCATGTGCTGACCCTTCAGCCACTTGGGGACGGCCGAGGCGGGTGTCAGGACAGGCTGTGCTGGGCTCCTGCTTGCCCTGGCCACCCAGCGGCGTAGCCTGGGAGTGTCGCCATGTGCCCTTGGGCATCCCACATGACCTTGGGCGACCTTGCCATGTGGTTGCGGCCAATGGGTCACTTCTCCACTCTCGGAGACTACCACTGGGTGGGGGTCCTGGGGTCCCCCACCCGCCCCTGCAGCCCTGAGGGCTGAGGAGGGGGTTGCTCCATACACAAACGGGGTGTGAGCCATAGGTTGAAGCCAGGCCCTGGGACCGCCTGATTCAAACCCAGCTGCCCACCTACCCGAGCCCCCACCCCGTCTTCGCCCGAGCCGCGTGCCTGTGAGGGACCATGTGTGAGCTTGGGGTGCAGGTCCTGGCCAGCTCACCTCCCCTTCCTGCAAGCTGAGCTCCCTGGGGACGTCGGGCCACCTTGCCCTGCTCACGCCTCTCCGGCCGGGTGTCTTCCTGGGTCCCTGTTTCCTCCTCGCCAGCCTGCATGCAGCCTGGAGGCAGGGCTGCCTGCCAGTCAAGCCCTCTCGGGTCCCTGTGGTGGCGAGCTCAGAGCCAGGGCCCTCGTAGCCCCGGGGACCTCTGGGGGCCTCGGTCTCAAACTGCCGTGACTGCGCTGACAAGGACCTGCCGAGTTGCCCTGGGCTGGGGGGTGAGACCCAGCCTGGCCTGGGAGGTGCCAGCAGCGTGCAGGAGCTGGCCTGTCACCCCAACACCGCCAGAGCTGGATCCCACCCACGCCCTGAGGGGTGCTGGGGTGCAGGCGTGCGCGTCTGCAGAATGAGATGCTCCCGTTTCCAGCCGGGCCCTTGGGCGGCCGGGAAGTGCGGTCTTCACCGTCTGGCTGTGGCCCGCCCGCCCGTGGGCACACACGGCCTTCGTCCCGGCCCCGTCCCAGCCCTGTGGCCCTCGCCGCCTCCTGCTCTGCAGAGCCGTGCCGTGTTGGGTCAGGGCTCTGCTGGGCACTGCCCTGCCCAGGGGCCCTTAGAGGTCCTGGTGTGCAGACAGACAGACAGAGACAGACAGACAGAGAGGCAGGAGCCCTCCCCTCCCCTCCGCGGTCCTCCCAGGCGGGGGACACACGGCAGGCTCCAGGCCTGGGCAGGAGAGCAGCGTGGGGGTGCACCCCTCCACACCCAGCCCTTGGCCACGGAGCGTGGGCTCTGAGTCCCCGTCACTCTTACGTGGGGACCCCTAGGCCCTCAAGACCACCTTCTCACACCTCACGTCACCCTGACTGTCAGGGACGGGGAGCCCAGAGCACACACCTGGGCGGGGCCGGCCCTGGGCAGGACCCCGAGCCCGTCGCCACTCCCGGGCTGCGGGTGGGCTGCGCCCCATGCCAGCCCGAGGGCCCTGGAGGCCGGGCCGGGGCAGCCTGTGCCCGGGTCTGGCTGGGTGTCGGCCTGTGGCAGCTCAGGCGGCTCTGTGGCACAATGGGCACCTTCCCCAGGTGCTTGAGGGTGGCCTTCTGTCGGGCTGGCCGGGGACAGGTTCTGGGCCTCTATCTGGCTGCCCCAGGGCCCGTCCTGGTCCTGGCTCAGCTCTGCAGGTCCTCGGGGCGAGTAGGCAGGTGTCACCTGGAGCGCAGGCCTCCCCCGCCCAGCCCCGCCCGCCCTCCGAGGTCCCCTTGCATCCGGGGGCCCGGGCCTTTCCCGCAGCTGCGTTTCCGGAGGGAGGCAGGCTGCTGCAGACTTGCCGGGGCCTGCACGCCGCCGCGGCTGCACCTGGGCTGGAGCTGCTCGGACCTCGTCCAGACGGAGTCCCGCAGCCCAGCACCGCCGGCGCCCGTGGACTCTGCCTGACCCCAGAGCCGCCTTCCCATTTCTGCGGGTCCAAGGCCCTCCTCCCTGTCCCCCGTCACAGCCTGGCCGTGCCAGCACCCCACTGTTCTCTCTGCTGGGACCAGGGAGCCAGGGTCACCCAAATAGCACCCACCAGACTTCCTCTGGGGCCACCAAATGGATGAGCCAGAGCCACACCCGAGCTGGGCCAGAGGCTGCAGTGGCCAGGTCTCCAGAGATTCGTGTGTCATTCGTTCATTCATTTGTTCGTTCGTTCATTCGTTCGTTCATTCTTTCTTGTCTCAGAGAGCGCACACCAAGACGCAGCCTCTGGGCAGCCTGATGTTGGAGAGGGAGGGAGGGAGGGCAGGGTGCTCGGTGGCCGTCGGGCCTCACACAGGCCTCCCCTCGACCCAACCGTGGTCTCTTCATCCTCACGGTGACCAACCAGTGGGGTTAGACCACGGGAGGCCCGAGTTGCCCAAAATTTTGTCCACAAAATGATGTTAGGTAGTGCACTGATAAACATTTATGATCATGTTTTTCTCTTTCTTTCTTTCTTTCTTTCTTTCTTTCTTTCTTTCTTTCTTTCTTTCTTTCTTTCTTTCTTTCTTTCTTTCTTTTTCTTTCTTTCTTCTTTCTTTCTTTCTTTCTTTCTTTCTTTCTTTCTTTCTTTCTTTCTTTCTTTCTTTCTTCTTTCTTTCTTCTTTCTTCTCTCTCTCTCTCTCTCTCTCTCTCTCTCTCTCTCTCTCTCTCTCTCCTTAAAGAATTTTATACTTTTGGCTCTTGTATTTGTGTCTTTGATTTATTCTGAGTCGGCTTTGTATGCGGTGTGACAGGACTGTCCCTCACTCTGTTGCATGTGGGTGTCCAGTCGTCCATTTGCTGAGAGACAGTCTGCTGTTGCAGGCCTGGGCACTCTTGTTGAACACCAACTAACTGACCGTAAAGTGAGGGTCTCAGCCCTGTTCCACTGACTTGTCACCTGCCCTGTGCCAGTGCCACCCAGGCCTTAATGCCGTAGCTTGTGGTGAGTTCGAAATCGGGGTGCCCTCCAACGCTGCTCGTCTTTGCCCGCGTCGTGTTGGTTGTTTTGGGTTCATTGTCTTTCTATTTGAATTTTGGGAGCAGCTTGTCCAATTCTACAAGAAGGCAGTTGGGATCTCGATAGGGAATGTGTTGACTCTGGATCAGTTTGGGGGGTTACCGCCTCAAAATTACACTTTCCAATCCATGAACACAGGGTATCTTTCCGTTCATTTAGGGTCTTCAATTTCTTTCAATGATATTTTTTGTAATTTTTTTTTAGGTGAGACAACGCTTGGTTGACCTCAGATTACAAGGACCTTGTCAGTTTACAATCCCTTATTTTTTTATTTTGTACACCCACAGCACCTGGTCTTCCTGGGTGGTCTCTCATCCAAGTACTAACCAGGTCTGACCCTGCTTAGCTTCCGAGATCAGATGGGATCAGGCTTGTTCAGGGTGGCATGGCCATAGACTCATTTTCTGTAATTTTTAATGTATAAGCCTTACACTTCTTTTACTAAATTTATTCTTAAGGAGTCTATTCATGTCAATGCTGTTGTAAGTGAATTGTTTTCTTAATTTGCTTTTTGGATGGTCCGTTGCTCGTGCCCATGGATCAACGGACGGCCGGCCTTCGTGAGTCAATCTTGCGTCTGGCCACCTCGTTGTCTCGTTTCTCAGCGCCAATGTGTGCGTGCACTTGGATTCCTGGTTCTCCACACACGAGATTGTGTCAGCTTCCAGCAGGAGTCATGTCCTTCTTCCTTTCCAGTCTGGATGCATTTAATTTCTTGTTCCTGCCTGACCTCAGGGCGGGGGGGAGGGGAGGGGGCAAGCCCTAAGTCTTTGCCGTTAAACAGGGTGCTGGCTGTGGTTCTGTGTCGATGCCTTTTGTCGGAGTGAGGGACTTCTCTTCTGTTTCAAGTTTGTTGAGTGTTTTTTTTTTTTTTTTTTTAAATCATGAAAGGGGGTTGGATTTTTGTTAAATGCTTTTTTTTTTTTTTTTTTACCTCAACAGATCATGCTTTTTATTTTTTCTCTTAAGATGGTATGTATTACTTAGATTGATTTTTTTCTGTTGAACCAACCTTGCATTCCCGGAATAACTCCCACCTGGTTATGGATGTAATTGTTACCTTTATGTGTTGCTGGGTTTGGTTTACTAATATTTTGCTGAAGAATTTTACATCTATACGTGAAGAATAGTGGTCTGTGGTTTTCTTTTCTTGCGATGTGTTTGGTTTTGGTTCCGGCACATAAAAATAGTGCTTCTCTGAGAGTAAGTTCCTTCCTCTCCCATTTTTTGGAAGAGTTTGGGAAGCGCTGGTGTTATTATTATTATTTAATGTGTGGTAGGATTTACCAGTGAACCCATCTGGTCCCGAGCTGTTCCACGTAGGAAGTTTTTCGATTATGAATTCAACTTCTTTGCTTGTTATGTAGATTGTTATTTTCCTTGGAGTCATTTCTTTTTTGTCAGTTTCGGTAGTTCCTGTGTTTCTGGAAATTTGTCCATTCCATCTAAGTTATCTGATATCTTGGCATACAATTGTTGAGAGTATTTCCTTATGATTCGTTTTATTTCTGTAAGATTGGCAGTTTCCTTCTTTCATTTTTGCTTTCAGTAATTTGAGTCTTCTCTCTTTTTCCTCAATCAGTGTAACAAAAGATTAATCAATTTCATTGGTCTTTTCAAAGAAACAACTTTGGCTTAGTTAATATTCTCTATTTTTTCTACTCTTTTTAATTTATTTTCCTCTAATCTGCATTAGTTCCTTCCTGTGTATGTTTGGAGCTGAGTTTGCTGTCCTTGATCCATTTTCTTAAGATGGAAGATTAAGTTATTGATTTGAGATCTTTTTTTTTTTAATAATATAGGAGTTTGCAGCTATAACTTTCCCTCTAAGCACTGCTTTAGCTGCACCCTGTAAGTGTTGGCCTGTTTTTGTTTTCATTTGCTTCAGAGTGTTTTCTAGTTTCCCGTGAGCATTTGCCGTGTGCATGTCTGTCTGTGTTTTTTTCCTGCCTGTGAGAAGAGCTCCTTCCTAGGCCATGAGATATTTTTCGAAGCTGTGATTCCTCTGGCTTCTAGGAGTCCCCTTGGCTGAGCCGCCACCTGGCCGTGGTCATGCGGATGACCCCTTGTCCCCTGCAGGATCTGGCTGAGTTCCTGGGTGCACACTTTGTAGAGGTGGACGCCCTGTCATGTCCTGTTGTCCACCCCAGCAGTGGGTGTTTCTGCCCAGGCCTGGAAGTGTGCATGTGCCCCAGGGTCCTTCTCGCGATGGTGTGTGGGCTGCATGAGCACGTGGAAACGGAACCCTGCTGAGGAAAAAGGAAGCGCCGAGGCTGGTGGCCAGTGTCGGTGAGATGCCATGTCGGCACCGAAGGGTCACTGCCAGCAGGATGGCCCCCGCTTGGCCTCGGGGGTGGGGAAGGGCCCGGCGGACGGGGAGGTGGTATCATCCCGGCAGCTCCTCACGTGGCCTCCTCTGGAGAAGTCATAGCCCACCTCCAGTGTCGGTTTTGTCCTCGTGGAGGGGTTGGCATGCACAGTGTCACAATGCATCAGGAGGCAAAGAGCCCCGAGCTGAAGCAGGTCTGGGGGGCCGCAGGGGCAGGGTGCAGCCTTAGCCCCCGGGCCTGAGCTGATGTCCTGGCAGTGGTCAGGGGCCCTGTGTCGCAGCTATTTGCAGGTCAAGGAGAGGTTTCTCGGGGACCGCCTGGGGGGCATCTCAAGGCCTCCCCAGCTGGGTGTTCTCCCTGTGAAGTGGCCCTTCCCAGGAGGACAAGCAGGGGTGGGGCCCAGCCGAGGGCCCAGATTCCAAAGGCATCACCCACCAGAGCCGACCGCTCCTCCCCTCCCCCTCCTCCCTTCCCCCACTTTCCCACTCCCTTCCTCTCCATCCTCTTTCCTTCTCGCCCCCTTGCCCCTCCCTGCCCTCCCTCTTCATTTTTTGGATCCACCTTTCCGGGGACCGGGAGCTGCTCCCTCCTAGACAGAGCCTCAGGGGACAGCAGTGCGGCCCCTTTGTGTAGGGTGGCGCTGGGGCCCGTAGTGGGGGCGGACGACTAGAGCGCTCCATTTACCTGAGACCGGTGTGTGTGTGCGTGCGTGTGCACGCGCGCGCGTGTGTCTGTGTGTGTGTGTGTGTGTTGGCTGTCAGCCTGAGCTGTCTGCCTGGGTGGCGTCCGGGGCCCCTCGGCTCTGCATACCTTCTGCCTGCTTCCCCCGCGCCTCAGACATGGCCCTGCGGTGGCCGTGCACGCAGGGGACCCTGGCAGCCGCTTCCTGGGTGGGGCTGGGCCGGGCACCCAGACATCGCCCTCTCCAAGCTCATGGGAAACGCCGAGTTCCCTGGGCACGCCGGCCCTCAGGGGAGCCTTGAGGGAGGTGCCAGCTGAGCCAGCTGGGGCCGGAGAGGGACCATGGCGACATGTCGGGACACACGGCGGCACCACGGGCTCTTCCTGTGGCCCGAGGGACATCTGGGAACAACCCATCTTTGGTTCCCCCAGACCTCACCCCAACAATGGAACCTGAATTCAAACACCAGGTCTCAGGGGCCCAGACCCTGACGGTGGCGGGGGGGCGGGGGGGACACAGGAAGGACAGACCCACTTTCAGAGGCAGCCTGGGCGCCGGTGCCAAATTCACAGCAGCCTGAAAAACACCCTCCGGAAAAAAGCAGCCCAAATCATCATCTCGTGTGTTTCAAAAATTCTGGCATTTTCCCCCTCAAAATCTGTCCTAGTTATGCTTGAGATCTCCTGACCCCAGAATACTTTTATTTATGACAGAAAACTCGTCTCCATGGCAACGCCTTAGGAAGCTGCAGCCTCGAGATTATAACTCCCCAACAGTGAAGACAATAAATGGATTTTTCACAAAACAGTGTAGGGAGGGCTCCAGCGAGAACCAGCCCGCCAGGCAGTCTGGGGAGGGGGTTCGGGTGAGGCGGCAGAGCCCACCCAGGTTGTGGGGTGGGGGGGGCCTTGCGCCGGTCTCTGTCCTAGCCTTCTGGGAGCAGCCAGCGCTAACCCCCCGCCCAAGGCTGCACGGGGGCCTGAGACAGATGCCGGGGCCTCGCCCATGCCTGACACCGGGGTCGCCCAGCAGCCCACCCAAGCCACACCCGAGCTGCTCCCTCTCCTGGGAAATGGGTCTGGAGGGCGGAAGTGCTCTGGCTGCCCCCGAAGCATGGCCGTTCTTTCTGGGAGCCCTGAGCTGCCCACGGCTGGAAGCCTCACAATGTATAGGTTAGTCCGGATGGCAGTGGCGGGCCAGCACTGGTCAGTGCCCCTGGAGAGACTGTTCCTCTGGTCAGGCATAGGCTGGGTGCCCCCGGTAGGAACCTCAGCTGGATAGCCGAGCGGAGCTGTGCCTCTGGGTGCATGAGTCTCAGCCACTCACCATCCACCATCCACCACCCATCCATCCATCCATCCATCCATCCACACATCTACCCATCCATCCATCCATGCATCCATCCATCCATCCATCCATCCATCCATCCATCCATCCATCCATCTGTACACCTAAATACCCATCCATTCATCCACCCATTCCATCCACCATCCACCATTCATCCATCCATCCACCCATCTACCTATCCATCCATCCATGCATCTACCCATCCACCCATCCATCCACCATCCACCATCCATCCACCCATCTACCCATCCATCTATCCATCCATCCATCCATCCATCCATCCATTTGTCCACCTAAATACCCATCCATTCATCCACCCATCCATCCACCCATCTACCCATCCATCTATCCATCCATCCATCCATCCATCCATCCATTTGTCCACCTAAATACCCATCCATTCATCCACCCATCCATCCACCCATCCATCCACCCATCTACCTACCCGTCCATCCGTCCATCCACCATCCACCCACCATCCATCCATCCATCCGTCTGTCCATCCGTCCGCCCATCAGGCACCCATCCACCCACCTTCCCTTCCATCCATCAGCCATTCATCTAACAAATATTTGTCAGAGCGTACCAGGAGCCCGTCTCTGTGCCACGCACACTGAACCTTTGCCCTCCTCTGCCAACCACCGAGGGGACTGTCCGGATTCGCCACGCCGCCGTGGGCTGGGGCGGGGCCGGCAGGAGGAGGCAGCCCTGGCTGGCACTGCTCGGGTCCCGACGCCGTGTGACATGGGGCATGTTTTCATTCTCGCAGCCACCCTGGGGGACAAGAGTGGAAAGTGAGGGGCAGGTCCAGGAGGGCGCTTGCCCCACATCCAGTAAGTGGACGATTCAGAATTTGAACCTGGGCTGAACTGGGTTTTCACCCCTAGGGTCTTCTGCCTCTCTGGGGCTGCGGCCGGTCTGCTGAGGGCGCCTGACCTGGTCTGAGGGATCAGGGAAGACTGCCAACCTGACTGGGACTCAGGACAAGCAGGGCTCAGGGAGCAGGGGGCAGAGTGTCGGGGAGGGAGGGCCAGTTGCAGGCAGCCTTCTCGCAGCTTGGGGGAGTGGGAGGCGGGCGCGGGAGGGGTGAGGAGGGCTGGCCGCCCCCCCCTCCACCCCCCAGCTTGCTGAGGTCCCACCCAGACCACCTGTTATCAGGCCGCTGATGAGCTGCCTGAGAGGAGAGGAGATAGAGCGATCAGGCGGGGTCAGCCCCGGGTTCCCAAACACTGCGGATGAGCTAGACAAAGCCGTTCTTCAGAGACACCGCTGTCTGGAGCCAGACGCTCCTCAGAGCGCTGGAAGCAGTCAATTAGCGGGACCAGGTGCTGGCTTCCTGCCACCACGCCGGCTCCCTGCTTCCCCCGAGGCAGGGGCCGCCCCCTCCCGGGCCAGGGGGCGAGAGGCTTGGCCCAGAAGCCCCCGCAGCTCCCGGGGTCCCGCCCGGGGCTTGTCGTGGTGGCCCCGCCCCTTCCACTGGCCTCCAGGGACTGGCCTGCGGTGACTTTTACGGGAGGCCGTGGCCGCCTCCGGTGGCCCGAGAACAGCAGGACAGTGGCCCCCCGTGCGGGGCACTACTCCTCCTGGGGTCCTGGGCTCGCTCCTCGGGCTGGGCCTGCCCGGCCTCCTTCCTCGAGGGGTGGGGCCGCGTGCCTGGCACCCCCCCCTGCCCCTTTGGGTCTCGCACCCCACTTTGTACCTGACAGCAGCTGGAAGCGGGCCTCCCACTGTCCCCTGACCCTCCCGTCCGAGCGTCCGAAAGTACTCCACGAACAGCGGCGGTTGAAGGCTGGGGCAGAGGCTTCCGGGGGGGCCCTCCCCTGTGAGGCCCACATGGCACCCCTGCTTCCTGACTCGCCCACTTCGAAGCCACGCCAGGGTGGACCCCGGCATCGTAGCAGGGGCCAGGCGGCCTCAGCTGCTGCAGCTGGTCGGGGGGACGTGCACCCCAGCGCTGCCCCCACCCCCGTGTAGTGTTGACTTGTCTGCACCCGGCTGCTTGGCCGGCCCGCCCCTTGGGCACCCTGCTCCGGGCAGCCTCCCAAGACCGTGTGCCCAGCAGCAAGGGAGACGGCACTCGTGCCAGGATGCACGAGTGATTTCTAGGCACTGGCATGTCCCGGGCCCTCGGACTAAGCGATGGCACGGGCGGTGCCATTACTGTCCTCAGTTAACGAGGGAGGAGTTGGGGCTTGGGACACCTCAGGGCCTGGCCAAGTCTCAGGACCGGGGAGGAAGCCTGGGCGGAAGGGAGGCCGGCCACCCGGACGGCGCCACGTGGAAAGCGCGTGCGTCTCCAGGGGACGCAGACCCTGCGGGGAGGGCAGGCACCCCCTCGTGTTTGTGACCAGGCACAGCCGTGCGGGAGCTGCCCAGGGGCCGTTTGGGGGACGTGTGGGGGACGTATGGCAAGCACAGGCGATGGCCGTCAGGGAAACGCAGACTGGGACCGCGGTGTGACGTGTGCACGGCCACGGGGCCGGCTGCGGTGCAGACCCCGCCGGATCGGACCCCGCCCCCGCCCCCCCTTCGAGGCTCGGGGACACCCCGTGCCGTGCCGCCTGCAGCCCCGACGGGCAAGGCCGGGCCGTGAGGGCCAGCAGAGGCTGCCCGTCTTGGGAGAGACGCACAGGCCCTGGGCCCAGGTGGCTCTAAGGGAAGGTGTCAGGGACGCCTGCTTTCGTCACAGGATGCTAGTGCCCAGCCTTGAGGAGCCCTCGCCCACCGCCCGGCTCACGAACTCATTTTACAGACGAGAAGAGTGGGGTGCAGCGGGGGTGGGTGATGAGGCCACAGCTGGGGGTCCTGGGCCCTGCTGCTCCCTCTGGGCCGTGTGCACGTGACCCCTGCCTCTCTCTGCCCCGGACGGGACCATCTGCTGCGACTCGGCGCCCAACGGCATTGAGCCACACGCTGCTCCGCCCCGGATGTCCTGCCCTGCGGGGGGGTCCGCGGGTCTCACGGCTCAGCTCACAGCCCACAGGTGTCACAGCCCCGTTTTAGGAGGAAAACCCAGCTTATTTTTGAATGTGTTTGGGAGGACAGATTCCAAACACATGAATAATTCATCTCTCGGGCTTTTCGAGGTCGGGAGAAAGGACTGGAGTCGTTTTGTGTTTTGATGTGAGAGACAGCAGCAGTGGGCTCCGTCCCCCCAGCCGTGAGGGCGCTGGACACCAGGGGGCGTCTGCCCGGTGGCCGTCGGGGCAGCTGGGGCCCCGGCCGACCCCGGCCCGGGAGGGGTCTGAAATGCCGCTGTGCCCGCGAGAGTGCTGGCCGGGCGACCAGACGCCACGCCGCTGCCCCCCAGACCCCTCTGCCCCGCAGAGCCCCCCGGAGGGGGGCTTCCCGTGCGCTGAGCCCTGGGGGGCCGGGCCCCGCGAGCCGCCCTCCGCGTCCGCGGCCATCACAAAACAGCGCCCTGCGCCGTGCTTCCTTCCAGAGTCCCAGGGGTGGCACAGGGACCTGGGCTCCTGTCCGACCAGGGGACGATTCTTGCTCTTTAACACGGTCACTGGGATCGCCCCGGAAGGACCGAGCCCATGTGTTGAAGCCCAGACCCTACGCCCTACTCGCTGACAAGCGTGTTCTCTAGAGGGTTCCTGGGACCACCCTCCTGGCTCTCAGCGAGGGCGCAGGCAGGGCGCCTTTACAGGTGGGTGGGTAAGGATGGGACGCCCGGAGCTGTGGCAGCCATCTCGCAACCACAAGGGC
>CM053515.1:770542-789672 GCA_028627145.1 Eidolon dupreanum
GTGTCAAACGTTTCATCGCTAAGTTTTACACTGGTCACATGGTTAAAATGGTAATATTTTGGATCTATTGGGTTAAATAAGATACGTTATTAAAATTAATTCCCCCTATTTCAAAAACTGTTTTTAACGTGGCCTCTAGAAAGGTTTTAAGTGGCTCCTGGGCTTGTGCTCTATTCCATAGGATGGAGAAGGCCAGGGATGGGGGGCTCGTGGGGGGGGGGGTGCGAGGCGAGGTCCCAGAGCGCCCCAAAAGGCGGGGAGCGCAGCCTGGAGAACGAGCCCACCCCCACCCTGGAGGCCTCTCGGGTGGGCTCTGGCCAGGCACAGCCAGGGAGCCGCCAGCCCCCACCCCCGCCTTGGATGTTTTAGGTCATGCTGTCCCCGTCCCCACGGCACACTCCCTGCACCCCCCTCCGTCCAGCACCACATGCCCCTCGCTCGCTCAGGCCGACCCCGCCGGCTTCAAACGCTCCCGCCAAGACTATTGGGAAAGGCCCAGGGGACCCGCCAGCTCCCAAAATAACCTCACACCAGTTCCAAGACATCTGGGAGGGTGGGGTGCTGGAACCCGGAGCTGTGAACAGCACCGAGCCCTGGGCGGAGCGGGGGCTGGGGATGGGGACATGGGTGGGGGACAGGGAGGAGGAGAGAGACATGGAGAGAGGGTGATGGCCAGGAAGACCAAGAGGAGGAAGGGGGCTCACAGAGGCCTGGGGAATGCGGTCCCAGAGAGGGGCGGAGGCAGAGACAGGCGAGCTCGCACCCCAGACCAGGGAGCCCCGGCCCCCTTAGAGGGGAGCCTCCCCCGGACACCTGCAGGCCAGGCCAGCCTCCAGAGGAGGGAGGGGGATGCACCCCTAAGCTGGGGTCTGGCCAGGGGGATGGCTGAACAGGAGGTGGTTTTGGCTGGGTGGTCCATGCAGGGATGGGGTCCCCCTAGAGCACCCAGGGCCCCAGGAGCCCCATCTGACGGGATTGGGCCCCACAGGCCCTCAGAGGACCCGAAAGACTCATCTTACAGCCTCCCTGTTTTCCCAGAGGGGAGCTCGCGGCTCAGAGGGGCCAGGTAACTCGTCTGAGGACCACAGCACACGAGCAGCCGGTGAGGACGTGGCCGGCCAGGTCTCTTCCCTGGGCCCTTCACGCACTTGGTCACCACCCCCCCAGCTGGCAAGCAGGCCCTGCCCTGGTCCCCGGGGGCTTGGGAACTGTGCTCTGAGCAGCGTGGCCAGCACTGGACAAGCCCAAGGAATGGCAGGGCAGGGCGAGCTGTGGCGGGGACCCGAGGCGGAGAGGGGCCGCCTGGGGAGCCTGGTGCTCCCCGCCCTGGGGCCCAGCCTGAGCTTCCGAGTGGAGGGCACCAAAGGGTGGTCTTTTGAGATTCAGTAGTCTTTACTGCGAGACCCACCCAGGTCCACGTGGCCTGTCCATCCAGCAAACTCTGCTAGACACTCCCCGCGTACCTGGAGTGGGCGGCGCAGCGGGCATGCAGCGGGCATGGCGCACAGGGCAGGCTGAGGCCCAGGGCGCTGGGGCGCTGGCCTGCGGCCACCGGCCTTGGCGGTGGGCAGCCGTGGACTGGCTCTGCGGGGTCTGGGTGTCCGTGTTGTGGCTCGTTTCTCAGGACAGAAGGTAAAAGCAAAGGAAAACCACTGGGCGTGTAACTTCAGTGGGGACGGAGGGCCGTCCGCGGGACGGGGAGCGTGAGCGAGGGCCAAGTTCAAGGAGGGCGTGCCCACGAGCTACCCAAGGAGGCAAGCCGGACATGGGAGGGGCAGGCTGGACTCAGGGCGCCCACCTGGCTGGAGGATGCCTGTCACCTGAGGCCCAGGACAGAGCCCGGGCACCTTCAGGGGAGGGACAGGAGAGGCTAGATGGCCGTGGTGGCCGGCAGGGAGCGAGGCCGAGGGTTTCCAGGATCCCAGCGTGATGGGCAGGGCCCCAGGCATGAGGCCTGCTGGGAAGTGGGGTGGGCTGAGCACTGGGGACCTGGCAGGAGGAAGTGGGGACCCTTGCCCCCTTCGGCTCCTCCCTCCTCTCATTTCCTTCCCCTCTCCCATCCCCGCCCCCTCCCTGCCCCAGACAGGGGTTCAGGGCTGAACCCAGCGTGCCAGCTCGCCCCGGCCGCTGGGACCACCCCACCCTGCCCCTGCTCTGACTGCTGCTCCCACTTCCCCAGGCTGGGACGGGACACGAGATTGTTTCAAAAACATTTCCTTTGCAAAATAATCCTTCGAAATATGTTTTTGGAAACGGCTCCTGATCTGAACAGGAAGAAGTTAATTACAGTCCCTCCCCAGAGGGGCTCGTGGGAGGAAGCCTGGTGGTCAGAACCGTGAGTGAGCTTTGCTGCCACCCCCCACGCCCCCAGCCTCCCTGCCCACGGCGCTGCTGCCACCCCCCACCCCCGTCCTTGGCTCGGGAGGGCCCCTCAGCCCACAGATGGGGAGACGGGGGCCCAGGGAGGCCCAGGGACATGGCCAAGGCCACGGGTCTGAAGCAGAGCAGGGCGGAGCCCCCCACCCACCCCACCGCTGCCATGCAGTGTCCACGTAGAGCAAGTTTGGGCCTGTGTGGACGTGTGCCTGTGCGCACGTGTGTGCCTGCGTGTGCGTGTGCGTGTGCGAAGGCGAGTGAGCGTGTGGCACGGCGGGGCACGCTGCGGAAGGCATAGGTCTGCACCGTCGGCTCAGCTGGAGGTGGGCGTCCACGGGCCTGACCCCTCACCCCGCCTGGCCGCCTTTCCCGGGTGCAGAGGGGCCAGCTGGGCTAGGGTCACGGGAGGAAGAAGATGGGGCCCAAGCCCCCTGCAAAGGGGGGGCGCCTGGGCTCCCGTGGGCCTAGACCGCGGAGTGTCCTCTCAGCGTTTCTACGCCCGTCTCAGTGGGCTGGGACGCTCGTGGTCCCCCGGGGAGTTTGGGGCGTCTAAACCCCGACCTTCGGTTAGCCATCCAGCCGGGGTCTCACCAGCCCACATGGCACCACGGCTCCCCTGAGTGCAAACCCGAGGATGACCCAGCACGATGACCCCATGACGACCCCCACCCACCCTCTTGTCCTGCGTCCTCCCTCTGCCTTCGTTCCCAATGGCTGACGGAATAGATGACCACAGAGCAACAGCTTAACACGACGGGCTTCTTCTCATGCGGTTCCGCGGGTCGGGCGCGGGTCTCGCAGCTGGAACCGAGGTGTGGGCAGGGTGGCCTTCCTTCCGGAGGTGCTTGGGGAGAATCCGTTTCCTGGCCTTTTGGAAGTTTCTGGAAGCCAGTTGCATTCCTTGGCTCATGGCCTGGCCTCCATCTTCAGAGCCAGCTTCTGCTTCTGTCCATACCTCTCCTCCGACCCCTGTCTGCTTAGCAGGACCCTGTGGCTGCACGGAGCCCACGGTTGGCCCGGGACCCTCTCCCCATCCCGCCCTCCGAGCCCCTCTTGCCATGCAAGGTAACATCTCTGCAGGTCCCAAGGATTCGAGTGGGCCACCTGGGGGGCACTGTTCTGCCCGCCACATCCCCCCAAGTGTCTGTCCATCTGTTCAGCCATCTATTCACTTCTCTGGCCATCGATCCACCAATAAGTTGTTTATCCATCTGTCTTTCATCCACCTAGCCATCCTTTTGTGTACCCAGACACCAGTCATTTATCTGATCACTCATCCCTCCATCCACCCATCCACCCATCCACCCACCATCTACCCATCCACCCACCATCCACCCACCATCCACCATCCATACATCCACCCATCCATTCATCTATCCATCCATCCATCCACTCATCCATCCGTCTATCCACTCATATGCCCATCTGTCCATCTGTCTGTCCAAATGGGTCAGGATGCAAAGGGGAAGATTGGAGTATCTCAGGATTGGTGGAGAAACAGAGTGGATGGAGCCCTAAGTATCCTCAGACTCTGCTGGGCTCAGTCTCCCTTTTCCTTCCAGCTCCTTCCTAGATCATCAGCTGTCACCCCTCAGATGAACTGCTTCCTCTGCCACACCCACGTCCCCAGAACGGGGACTCTCCGAGGACGCGGACGGAGGCCCAGGCCCCGAGGAGTGGAATCAGACCCGGTCATCTGCAGGGCAGCACAGCCCCAGGGGCCGAGGGGACTCCCTGCCCAAACAGACCCCCTCGCGACCCCCACATATGCCTGTCGCCCCTCCCGGCAGGGCCAGCCCCAGGGCCCGGGAAAGGCTGTGGGAAAGGGCCTTTGCAGACCGCTCTCTGGCTCAGGGCGTCTTGTGGGGGCGTGTCGGTCACCCCAGGGCCCGGGACTGGGCCCTGGACTGAGCCCAGGATGATTCGATGGGGAAAAAATGCCCCCCGGAGGAGTATCACGTCAACCCCTGCTTATCAGTCTCTTCCTCCTAATCTCCCTGCCCGGACAGCGAGGGGGCTCTGGGCCGTCTGGCCCCTCCCCGTGGGCCCCAACCCGAGGGCAGGACCCTGGTCCCACTGACGCTCCCCTCCCTCCGAGTCCTCTGCGGTCTCACTGTGTCTGAGTCCGCGTCCCCGACCCCCTCCCGCCCACCTCCGAGCACATCCCTCCCTCCGTGGGGCTCCGCTCTGCACAGTGGTCCGACAGCCCCAGACTCCGTCCCCGCGGCCCTGTCCTCAGGGCCTTCCTCCCCGGTGGCCGCCCTCAGTCCAGGCAGTGACCCCCACGAGTGCCCCCCAATACCTGCATGCCCCGTGTGCCTGCGGGGGCGCCATGTGGCCAGGCCAGGGCGGGGCAGGGAGGGGTGAGTGTTTGGCAGGGCTGAGACAAGACGAATGAGGGACAGACGTCCCACCCGCCCTGGCCGCAGCTTGGTCGCTGTGGTCATCTGTGCCCAAAGCCTGTCCCTTGCCCGCCGGTGAACTCAGTGTCCCGCCAGCTCCCCAGAGCCCTCCAGCAGCGGTGCAGGCCAGAGCGGCTGCCGCCGGCCCCTGGCACGCGCCCGCTGGCGCGGCAGGCAGGAACGGGTGTGCCTGCCCGTGGCCCAGGGCCCCGAGGAGGGGCAGGAAGGGAGCGGGCCGGGCTGCCAGCATCCCGGGTCAAGCGGAGCCACGGCCCGCAGGGCCCAGAGCGGCGGGAGAACTCTGCTTTCCCGGTGCCTGCGCCCCTGGTCCTCCAGTGCCTCCCACAGGCCCCTGCACCCCGGCTTCCGGGACCCGGCCAGGTCCCCGCCGGTCACAGCTTGAGATGCCCTGCTCTAGGGGGGCCCACCTGCCAGCATTACACACCCAGTGGGGGAAAGTCAGGCCATGGGCAGATGTGCAGCATCCGGTTCTGAACCCTGACGCCAGGCCCCCCCATCTTCACGACCCCGACATACGACAGGCCTCCACGGCCTCGGCGTCCCCATCGGTAGTGTGAGCCCAGCGCCGCCCTCCCTTCAAGGTGGCGGGGTCTCTCGTGCCCCCCCCCACGCTCGCCTGTGCCTGGCACAGCTCTGGGCCCCGCTGCGAGACTCCATGGTGCTGCCCGAGAGTCCCAGCCCCGCGGTCCAAGGCCCGAAGTCCCATCATGTTCACCTCCACAACCCAGGGGAGTCACTGTCGCCTGAGACTCCTCCACTGGGCCCCTCAGGCCCAGGGCCCCAGGGGCAGCTTGAGCAGGAAGGGGAGAGCCGGGCCATCCTATGTCCCGCCCCAGCACCCCCGCAGCTCCCAGGGGAGGGTGAGGGCCCCCTGTCTTGCTGTCCTCGTCCACAGCTGCCTCTAACACCCTTGCTGCACCTGTGAGGCTCGTGGGGCCTCAGGGCTGGTGAACAGGGCGGGGCTGGGCCTCCCCCCTCCAGCGGGGGTGTGGGGGACTGGGTGGGGCGGGGGCCTGGCAGAGAGGGTCGCAGCCCCCGCCTCCGTCCCCTGTCGTGCACGCCCACGCGCACACACATGCCCGCCACACCCGTGGTGCCACCAACAACGTGCTGCGCCCGTGGGTGCCACTGCCGGGCTGAGTGCAGGAGGGCAGCAGACCCGGGCAGCCGGTGGACGCCCACCCACCCTTCCTCCGCCAGGCACCAGCCCCGCTCAGCCTGCAGCCCCTCAGCTGCCCGTGCGTGGCCAGGGGTAGGCTGTGGGTCTGCCCGGACCTCGGGCTGCCCAGATGGGCAGTGGGGGAGAGGCCCAGATCTCAAGGAGCAGCCCCCACATCCGCCGTGGGGCGACTCTGGTCTGTGCTCAGATGCCTTCCGCCCCTACCCCACTCCCCTTGTGGCTGGAGGGTGGGGGGGCATGGAGGCCCAGGGGACCATGCCAGAGGTCCCAGGGATTCACGGAGTGCAGGCCAGGCCTCCGTCCAGCCCACTCAGGCTGCGGCCAGAGTGAGGGCCGTGTCCTGTCTGTCTGTCCATTGTTCCAAGGCCACCAGGGCCTGGCCACCCAACCCCCACCGCAGGGAGGAGGAGCCGGTGGGCGGCGGGGGAGGGCCGGACCTGTTAACAAGCTTCTTCCCAGCCCCCATCCCGCCCTCTACTCCCCAGACCCTTCCCAGGCGGAAAATTCAATTAGTTTCGAGCAACTGCTTTGCTGAAGAGCCAGGGAAAGGGGCGGAGAAGAAAGGGGAGCCCTGGCGGCTGCTGTGTGCTGGGGGGCTGGGTGGGGGGCTGGGAGGCACATGGCCTGCTTCCTGGGCCCGTCTGCTCCCTGCACGAACCCAGCCCTTGTAGCCCTCAGCATCCCAGTGGGGTGCCCCCTTAGCCATCCTGAGTGAGCTCCAGGCTCTGGGTTCTCAGGATGGAGGCCTGGTGGGGAGGGCGCTTAAAAGTTGAGAGCGCCCCTCTGCAAAGTGCGTCATGCTCCCAGAGTAGGGGACCCCTGACCGGGTGAGTGCCCCGACCCCTCCTTCTCGCCCCGACCACGCACAGGGCCCCAGGACCTTCAGGGGAAGATCCCACTGTCCGTCTGCCTGCTTGTGGGAGGCCCCCACACCCCCACAGAGCAGGCTGGGGACAGGGTGCCCGTCTGCCCCGCCCTCCTCCTGGCACCCATCTGGTGCCCCTCAGGCTCTCCACCCCCAGTTCCGGGGTATCCCTGAGAGTAGAGGACGCACCCCAAGCCAGGCACACAGTGGGTGTTCGGGCCCTGGAGCCGCCTGAGGGCGAGGGTAGACGGGAGGGGGGGTAGCTCGCGGACCCACGGGGAGAGGGGTTGGGGCCACCTCTTCGAGCACCTCTCTGTCCCAGGGCCCAGACACTGCAGGGGGCAGCAGCTGCCTGGGAGCCCCTGCAGCAGGCAGGTACAGGTGCGGGGTGGGGAGGATCCCAGGCCTGCCCCGAAGGCAGCGGGTTTGGGGAGGCCGACCGGGGAGGGGCCGGTGCAGAGGAATGTGGGCCGGCTCCTCCTCTTTCCCAGGAAGGACAGGGCCAGATGGCAGCTGGGGGCCGGGAGAGTCCTCAGGAGCTGCAGGCACACGGCCTCTCAGGTTCCCGGCCCCCGCCCCGCCAGCTGTGTGCAGCTGGGGCCTCGCCCTGGAGAAACCCAACACCCACCGGCGGTGGCAGGGATGAGGAGGGGGACCCAGGCCAGCTCCCCGACACTGCTCATGGGCCTCCACCCACCCCCCACCCCACCGCCCCGCTCTGACCGGAGCCTCTGTGACTGACAGGGTTGAGGAGTGCCCAGCCTCGGGCCTGGCAGGTGACATCATCGTGGAGAAGGCCGAGGGCATGGTGTCGAGACTTGGGTGCCCGTGGGGACAGGACCAAGGGCTCCACCACCACCTGAGCTTCAGCGCCCCTCCCCCGCCCCAGATCGCACCTCCAGCTGGCCAAGCTCTGACAGCTCCTCACCACCCCCGGGGGCCGGGCTCTGCCCTCAGGCCGGGGGACCCAGAGCCGCCTTCTCCCTTCTCCCCACCCTGAGGCTCTTTGTACCCCCAGTGCCCAAGTCCAGCACCCCACTTTGCAGATGGGGAGACTGAGGCCTTGCCAAGGTGCCAGCTGCCCCTGCCCAGTTCCCGGGGGGGGGGGAGGGGACCGTGCAGGGGGGAAGCTGCCAGATGGCTATAATCCTGCGTCAACAGGGGCTTAGACTCCTGCCGGGCCCCCCGCCCGCCTGGGGCCTGCCCCAGCCTTTCCACACGTCAGCTCACGGGCGCTTTTCCCCTGGGCCAGAGTCAGGCCTGCTCTGGGCCCGGCACAGTCTCCCCACCCCACCCCGCCCCCAGCCAGACTTCCCCCATCCGAGCCTGGTCCCACCTCACGGGTGGTCCCGAAGGCCAGGCCTGAGCTGCCCCCGCCGCCCCATAAGTCTCGCAGAGGGCCGTCCTGGGGCCGGGCTGGGGGCCGGGCTGGGGGCCGCGGCAGGTCACTTGGGTGCATTTCCTGGACATGCTTGGGGCTGGAGAGACCCTGGTGTTCGCAGCAGCCAGTGTGGGGCGGGCGGGCGAGGCTGGGGCGCTGGCGGCCAGAGCCCGCAGAAGGGGATCCCCAGAAGAGCACCAGGGTGACCCCAGTGGCCTAGGCCAGGCCCGCGAGCGTCTCCCAGGGAAGACAGAGCTGACGTCTGAGCCGGAGGCGGAGTTGTGACGAGGGTCGGCAGGGTCGGCAGCCTTGGGGTGGAGGCTGTGGCCACGGTCCACCCACTACCTCCTCCCCAACCCCGTGCTCTGCCAGGCTCTGCTCCCGGGTCTGGGACTGACCACTTGGGGCCCCCGCCCCACGCTGCGGCTCCACGCTGCGGCCCTCAGGCCGGGCTCGGGTGACCTCCAGCCACAGTGCTGCATCTGCAGTCTCACCTGTCAGGCCTCGAGAGACCCCGTCCAGGGGGCCGCCTGGCTGGGTGACTCCTGGGCCCTCTCCAGCCTCGGCGCCCCCTCCAGGACCACGCACACGGGCCACAAGGACGAAGGCGCCAGGCGACCCCCAGGCCTCCGTCCACGGGCCCAGGCCCGGCTGTGGGGGTGCAGGGGAGCTGGGAGCTCATGCGTCCTGGCCCAGCGCCTGGCCCCTGCCCACCCCGCCAGCCCGACGCCACCCACCCCAGCCCCGCCTCCTTCTGGGTCCCTCGGGCCTCCTCAGGGCTGAGGGATGGCAGGGCCAGGCTGGGCCGCCTGCTAAGCTGGTTAACAAGCCCCCAGCCCCACTGGGGCGCAGTGCAGGGTGTTAACACAAGCTCCATTCTCCCAGGGCTCCGGGCCTCATGTTGCCATGGCGCCCTGGGTGGTCTTTTGGGCCACTGGCTAATCCTTTCTCTGGGCCTTTCATCTTGGCCGTCCCACCGCCAGGCTGGTCGCTGGTGACGGGGCTGTGCCCAACAAGCCCGGGTCCTCTGCTGAGGTCAGAGGAGGCCATAAATCCAGCCCCCGAGGCCCCCAGGCCCCTGCCCTCTGTCCTTGCCATTGTCCCCAAGTCCCCAGCCCCTCCCCTCTGGGAACTCCAGTGGTGGGAAGGGGGCATTTGCCAAGTGGTCAGCTTCCGTCCGGTGGGGTGGAGGGTCCCCCGACCTGGCCTTGGCCTGTCGTCCGCGGGTCGGCGGTCCCGTCCCATGTCCTCACCTCCACCGCACTCTGCAGCCCCCCAGCTGCGGCCGGCCTCCCCCCACCCCCGTCCTGGAACGCGCGGGGCCTGTCCCAGCTGTCTCCTGACGCTCCACTAGAAGGTCCCCTTTCCCCGAGGCCATAGGCCCCGCCCCTCCCAACCTGTGCCCGGCTCTCTTCCCATGGCCAGCTCCGCAGGGTCAGTGCCGCGGACGCGGCAGGTGGGCAGGGTTGGGGGTCCGCACGGAAGAGCGGGCGCGCTCAGCCCAGAGCCCCGAGGACACGCAGCAGTCGAGAGGCAGAGGAGGTCCCGAGTCTGGGCTGGGTCGATGTCACACTGCAAGTCACACACCAGAGACCGCCTGCCCTCTCCCCACCTTCGTCTGTCCCCAGAAGACGAATCCCGAGTCCTGTGATTCTGGGATTCCATCAGGCTGGCTTCCCACGGCTCCCCCTAACTCTCGCTCACATGCACCCCATGATGGGGAGCTCACCGCCTGAGTGGTGCAGACGGGGGTGAGGGTGAGGGGAGCACCTCCCTGCCTGGGTGTGCTCCCCGTTCTGGGCTCTGGCTCAGATGGGCCTCGCCAGGCCTCCTGGTCTTGCAGTCCATGAATGACAGAGCCTGGCTGCTGACCCCAAAGCCGTCCCTATACCGGCGAGAGGGTGACAGCCCAGCCTCACTGCTTCTCACTCAGAACCCTCACACGGCTGTGACAGCTTTCTGAGCCTCAGGCTGCCCAGGAGATGGACACACGCCGCGCTCCCACCCCCGGCCCCAGCCGGCCCTCCCCCCACTCCCCGCCCAGGGCCCTCGGCTGTCAGCGGCCACGTGGGCTGACGAGGGGGCTCAGACTCCTGCCCGGGGCCGGCCTGGCCAGGGGCAGCCCCGAAGGTGGGAGCAACTCGGAGGGGGCCTGTGCTATGCTGCGGGGGGCAGTGCCAAGATGGGGGTGACGGTGCTGGGCCCCCAGGAAGGTGGGCGACCGTGGGGGTGCAGTGAGGGAGGCCAGCCGAGGAGGCGGCACGGGGGCCTTGAAATCCCCCAGGCAGGGCTGGGAGAAGCCTGCCAGCCTCAGTTTCCTTATCTGTCACAGGGCCGAGGCAGGCCCTGCCTCACAGGGCAGCAAGCACGCCCCGTGGCCCCCGGTGTGGGGCGGGGTGGCCAGGGGCCCTGAGAAAAGGCAGAGAAGAGGAGGGGGAGGCAGGCCGGGGGCCTCTCTCCGCAGTGCGTGGGCGAGAGCGAGATTCCGGAACTCTCTGGGGAGCCCGAGAAGAGCCAACCTCGCAGCTGCCATTGGCTGTGCTCTGGGGGGCTGTGTCCGCCCCCACCCTGTGCTTCCTGCCCCCCTCCCCCCAGAGGCCCTTGGCTGACATGTCGGCACCTCATGCCGTGGGCGAGCCATCGCAGCCCAGAGAGGGCCGGACACTCGCCCGAGGCCCCGCAGCATGCCGGTGCCGGGCCGCCCAGGGAACGGGCGAGGAGGCGGACCAGGGGCGGTCCAGGCGGAGCCCTGCGTGAGTGGCCTGCGTCTCTGGCCTGCACAGGCCTTCCTGCTGCCCTGGCAGCGGCTCTTGGGGCGAACACCAGCTTCAGTGCTCCCCAAGTCCAGTTTTGGAGTGGAGGTGACAAAAGCCCTTGCCTGCAGCGCCCCTCCCTCTGTGTGGACTCCAGGAGATCGTGGGGGCCCCATGCGGGCCGCATGGTCTGCCGCTGTGTGGGCACCGTGGCCTGGAGCGGTACTGGTCGGCGGGTTGGAGCAGGCCGCCCCACGGGGGAGCAGGCCCAGCTTCCCGCCTGCAGGGGCCCGAGGCCCCCACCCACCAGCTCTGCCTCCCTCGTCCCCGGGCGCCCCAGCCTGAGCCCGCCAGCCCCGCTCACCCAGCCAAAACCAGGCGCCTTTGTCCAGAGGCTTCACCCTCCCTGGCTCGGTGTCCTGACTTGCAGAACACAATCCCCTTAGCACGTGGCTGTGCAGACGCACGCAGCAGCCCCACGGGGACGCAGACAGGCGGGAGGCCACAGTCTCCAGAGTGAGGGATCCGGGCTCCAACTCCAGCTCATAGTTTAAAAACATGCCCCGAGCGGAAACTGCCCCGGCCCACTGACTCGGCAGAGAACAGGACAAGCCGAGGGCTCTGCCACTCACGGCGCCGCAGGGAGCTGGACGTGACAGTGCCGATGACAAGGACGGCGTCCCGGCCTCGGACTGCACCCTCGCTGTGAGCCGGGCCTGTGTGCGCCAGCTCCTGCGAGTCTCACGGCCACCTTTGAAGCAAGCCTTCCAATCCCTCCCTTCGTACAGTGGAAGAAACTGAGGCACAGACAGGTCGTGACTCACCCGAGGCCACCCAGCTAAGGATTAGGACAGCCGAGATTTCCACCCCGGAAGTGTGGCTCCACAGGGCAGAGAAACACGCTGCATGACCTTGAGTAAAACATCCGGCCGCTCTCAGGCTCAGTTTCCCCAAACTCCCGGGCCTGGATGAGGTCCCACGTGGGAGCCGGGGACAGGTCTGGTGCAGTGAGAATTAGGAAGTGGCAGGTGGGCTGGGTGACCCAGGAGCGGGCTCAGGTGGCCCACAGGCTGTGGGGCCCCTGTCGCACTGACCCCCCTTCAGTCACTGAAAAATGGGGGCCCAATCCTGACCCACCCAAGAAGAACCAGTGGCTGAGGAGCGAAGGCCCCTTATTGGGGCAGTTTTCTAAGCACTCGGCTGAGCCGGTAGACCCCAGACAGGCCCCAGGGGGGCAGGCTGGTACTGGGGCCTGGACTAGCCCCGGGGTGGGGGGGCACAGGGGTCATGGGAAGGGGCCTCCGGGGAGGTCCCTGTGGACACACCTGAGCGGCTCAGCCTCCCAGGGGGACGTGGAAGATGGCATTGGAGCCGGCCCGGCCTGCGGAAGCCAGACGGCCACCTCGCCAGCCTCGCCATCGGCCCCGGGGGAGTGACGCTCCCTCTGGCTCCGTGGTGGCGAGGACGGACGAGGCAGGGGAACCGGCTGTGCGGGACACCCGAGCCCACTGACCAGGCCTCCCAGGAGGCGGCCGCCCGGGGCTGGGAGGCAGAGGCATGGCTGGTTCCCACCGTCTGCCCGCAGAGGGAGCAGGTCAGCAGGTGGCGGGCCAGCTGGGGCCTCTCCTGCCCCGACCCTCTTCTGCTGGGCAGGGGAGACCGGGCCAGGCAACCTCCGGGCCTCAGTTTCTGCATCCGTGACCAGCGACACTGTCTCTCTTCTCCCCAGACCACTGGGAGAAAGGCGGACGTGCAGGGCCATCACCCCACTTCCCACACGGGGGGGCTGGGACCCCGAGCAGGCTCCCAGGTGTGCAGCTGCAGGGCAGGTGCTCGGGGCCCGGGAAGCCAGCCCCTGCCCTGGCACGGGAGCCCACAGACCCGGCCGCAGCGCTGGCCCCCACCTTGGCGGGGAGCTCAGAGCCAGGCTTCCACGGATCGCGAGGCCGCGGAGGCCCAGCTGAGCCGCGTCTTGGCAGGGGCGACGGTGGGGCGGAAGGCGCCTTCTGACGGTGGGGCAATCGCGCGGGCCCCGTGCCGCGTCTCGCTGGCCCCGGGCCTGGTGGCCACCTGCCCAGTGCTCGTGCCCAGACCTGAGGCCTGAGAGAGGAATGTCCTGCTGGCGAGGGGCCCGGCGGGGTGCTGCGTGTTACGGACCTGCTTGCATGCGCCCCTCGGCCGTGCCCCGCCGGCCCTGTGTGGGGCAGGCGCCTGGCGCCCCCCGGGACCCGCGGGGGCCACAGAGGCCAGGCGCCTGTCTGTCCATTCATCCTGTGTGGGCGTGGCAACTGCAGGCCGCGCTCTTGGTGGGCAGGCCTGGCGCTGCCCGCTCTCCGAGTGGCCACCCCACGTCTGCCAACCCGACGTGCACGAGTCCGGGGTCCCACGTGGCCCCGAGGCTGCCATGGTGAAAACAGGGGCGCTGGCTTGGCCGTGAGGGGAGATGTGGCCTCCCCGATCCCTAGCATTTGGGGATGTACCAGGTTGAATGGTGGCCACAGAAGATAGGTCTAGTCCCAGCCCCCAGAACATGGAAAGAGGGTTTTATTTAGAGAAACGGCTTTGCAGATGTAATTGATCAGAGGGTCCTGAGATGGGATCATCCTGGATTTAGCATGAGCTCCGAATCCAGTGACCAGTGTCCTCTGAGAAGGGGAGAGGACACAGAAACGCTGAGGGAAGACAGCCAGGTGACGATGAAGGCCAAGATCGAGATGTATCCACGAGCCCAGGGACAGCGAGGGCGGTCGGCGGCCACCAGGACCTGGGAGAGAAGCCGAGAGCAGAATCTCCCTCTGAGCCTCAGAGGGCAGCCGACCCCACAGACACCTTGATCTCAGACTTCCAGGCGACAAATACCTGCTGTCTTAAGCCAAGGTCAGGGTTGTTCGCTACAGCGGCTCTAGCACACTGATGTGGGGGAAAGGGCATCCGAGGAGGCTCCTGTCCCAGAACCTGGGTGGGCAAGGGAGGGGCGAGGGCCCGGGAGAAGGGCCCGGCTGGGGGACTGCTTGGGCGAGCCTCCCCCCGACATCTGCCGCAGACACCCCTGACCCCGACAGGGGTCTCGACTCATTGCTGACTCTGTCTGCAGCCTGGCTGACCGCCCAGCACGGCTCCCTCTCGCTCGCAGACGGCGCTGCATAGGTGCTCCATGAGAGGGCCGAGGGCGGCGCCTTTGCGTCTTTCCCATGCTGGATGACGTCCCCATGTACTTTGTGACACCCTCCGGCCCTTGGCCCAGGTGTCACTTCATCCGTTTCCTCCTTGACTATCTGGGCAAAGTGGGTCCCCCCGCAGCTCAGCCTGGTCCCTTCTCTTCTCACGCTGACCCTGACGTTGAGCTTGACCTGTTTGCTGACCGTCTCCTGGCCCCGGGGCGAGTGTGAGCTTCAGAGGGCAGGGCTGGGTCTGTCTCGCGTTCTATCCCCTGGGTCCAGCACGGAACCTAGTGTCTCCATGATGCTTCCAGCTACAGGAGGGGGAGGTTTTGGTGGCTGCTCAGGATTGGCCCACGTGATCCCCGGTGGTCTGCCCAGTACCCACCTGTTGACAGCCTCGGTATGGGCTGCCCTTCACCCCCGGCCTCTCTTTCTGTGTCTGGAGGACGCACCCAGCCCAAAGCCCTCTGCTCCCAAAGTCAAGCTCAGTGGGACAGAGCAGCTGAACAGCCAGAGGCACCTTCTGGAGTCACAGTCCAGGGAGGGCTGGGGCTGTCACACCGCCAGTGCCCCGACGGGGAGCCAGGCCCCCTGGGTCCAGCTGCACCCTTCCAGGGCTGGCTGTGTGTCCCTGAGCAAGTCCTGCCTGTCTCGGGGTCTCCTGGGGACACAGGGCAGCAGGGATTCAGCCAGGCAGGTGCAGGGGACAGAGCCGCGTCCGTGCCTGCCCCGGCCATGGGCAGGAGGAGGGAGACGCTCCGCTCAGCCCGCTCCGGGGAGGGAGGCGGCTGGGGCCGCAGGGGAGGTCAGCGGCGGAGGCTCAGGGGGACCTGGGGAAGCTGACTCAGCCTGCAGAAGCCGCGCTGCTCTGGGCAGCACCTTCCTGAAGGGGGCCAACCTTCCGTCCGAAGTTGCCACCACCGGCCGGACGGGAAGCATGAACCCTGGCACAGCCCCGCCCAGCGCTCTGGCCCGGCCTCGGCCTCCCACCTTGGCCTGGCCACCTCCCTGGGGAACGAGGCCGAGGCCGGCCTGACCCGCCTCCCCCTTCCGCGTCTGCAGCTGTGCAGGAGGGAGGGCTGCAGGGGCCAGCTCCGGGCGTGTGTACACGCGGACGCAGTGTCCTCTGCACACAGCCACACTCCCGCCGGCTCGCACATGCGGACCTGCAGCTGCCACGCCCTTGCTCACCCGGTGCCCACACGGGCTCATCCACACGTGCGAGGCACATACACGTCTACACACACGTGTGTCCGGGCCCCTCTCTGCCACGCTGGGCACGACGGCCCCACAGAGCAGTTCCTCGGAACCCCAGCTGGGGTGGGTGATAGGGACAAACGCGGGCATTTCCAGGCCCGGGAAGGCTGAGACATCTCGCCCCCTTTCCACCAACAGCCAGACTCATTCGCACACGGGGCTTGCCGTGAGGACCTGAGATTGTTAGCCTGCTCCCTTGTCGCCACCAGCAGGGACCGGCCTACGGCTTCTCAGCCAAGCGCAAGCCTTGCAACCTGAGCAGGGGCTGAGGGAGGACACGGCAGAGGGGCGCAGTGAGGCTGAAGGAAGCCTCAGAGAGGGGGCTGGCCGGGGGCAGTGTCGGGGCTGCCATGCACAGGTGTGCAGCCACCAGGGACAAACTCCTGAAACCGGCCACGCTCTGCTCACCGAGCTGCAAAGGACGAGTGACTTCCCTGAGCAGTGGCACCAGGTGGCTGGCAAGGTGCCCACAGGTCAGAGGACCTGGCGTGTGCATGTCCCGCTGCACACGGGCTGCATGCTTCCCCGAGCGCCGAGCCCCGCGTCGGCCGGTGCACGCGTGCGTGTGTGTGTGAGCGCGTGCATGCATGTGTGTGTGGGTGTATGTGCATGTGTGTGCCTATGTGAGTGTGTGTGAATGTGTGCACGTATGTGAGTGTGTGAGTGAGCGTGTGCATATGCATGTGTGAGAGTGCGTGCGTGCATGTGTGCGTGGGGGTGTGTGCATGTGTGTGAGAGCGTGTGCGTGCATGTGTGTGTGAGCGTGTGCGTGCATGCGTGCATGTGTGTGTGAGCGTGTGCGTGCATGTGTGCATGAGTGTGTGAGCGTGTGTGTGCACACCTCAGTGCTCCCACCCCGGCTCCCGCCAGGCGGGGCCCTGTGGGCAGGGAGGCGCATCCCTGTCTGGCCCAGGATGCCTCGGTTCCCACGCCCATCACAATGGCCGCACCGCAGGGGGTTCCCCTGGGACGGAACCCGACCTTGGGCTATTGAGGACCTGAAAGCCATGGCCCCGCCCCAGCCGGCAGAGGGCCCCACCCGGGACACCCGATCCACCGCCACCCTCGCCTCAAGGGGACAATGTCCACCCAGGGTCCCCCACCCCACCGGCTAGACAAGGAGGGAAACTGGGTCACTGGTATAGAGTGACAGGAATAGCCGGTGGGGACAGGGCGGCTCCTGAGGATGCTCCAGGCCTGAGGATCTGCCAGGGTCCAGCCCTGCGGGGCAGGGCCCGGCCTTGGGGCCCCAGGGGGCCCTCAGGTGTGGGCAGCCGCTACGATGAGAGACCTACGGCCTGCCTAAGACTCCCAGGTGGAGCTGGGGGCAGAGCCAAGACTGGGGACCCTCTCTCCCCACACCCGGAGAGGTGCCCACAGGCCACGCGGCAGGCTAGGGTGTGGGGTCCAGCTCACCTGCTCCCTCCCCTTCTGGAGCAGCCACCGGCCGCCTGGCCACTGGCCTGGGAATGTCCAGTCCCTGCTCGGTGTCCTGGCTGGGGTGGCCAGGGAGAGCCGGGCCTGGCCAGGAGCTCCTTCTGGAGTCGAGACTCCGACCTGTGTCCCGAGGCCATCTACCATCCCCTTCCTGCCTCTGCCTCCGGCAGACCTGTGGGGGGGGGGCGGGGCCAGGGATTTCCCGGGGTGTGGGAGACACACAGGAGGGGCTTGCCCTCGGGGGTCTCCCTCCTCCCACCTGTGAAAGGAGACTTAGCATTGTAAGGCCCCTTCTTGGTAAACTTGTATCCAGCAAACTCTTAGCTCCATTTGGCTGCCGCCATTGTCCAGCACTTTCTGGACACCTCTCACCCGCAAGCAGGCGGCCAGGGAAGCTGGCTCAGAGAGGTGTGGGGACCCCCCGTCCAGGTGGAAGGTCCTCTCAGCCCTGCTCGGTCCAGGCCAGTCAGCTGCTCGGGAGGAGAAAGGCCCTGGGCTCTGCTGGTGACACCTAGCGCCCACCCGGCCAGGTCCTGCGGCTTCCTCTGGCGGCGGGGGGACCTATGGCGTCAGCAGGATTGCTCCGTAAACCTTCACGGTCGCTCCCCAGCGCCGAGCCCTGACCAGGTCCTCCCCCACCGGCGTGTGCCAGGGAGGGGTGCCCAGCAGACGGAAGGCACCGGCAGTCATCCGGGGCTTCTCTGCTCGTCCGAGGCTGGTGGTGGCCGCACCACGCCCAGGCGTGTTTCAGAACTGGGGGGGGGGGCGGCCGACCACCCCCACCCTGCCACTGTGTGACCCAGCCAGCTCACTTCCCTCTCTGATCCTCAGCTTCCTCATTTGCAAATTGAGACCGGGAGACACACCCTGCTAAGCCTGTGACCTTGAGCCCTGAGCCCCCAACTCCCGCCACTTTCCTGTCCTCCCCCCCACCCCCACCCCACCCCACCCCACTCCAATCCTACAACTGACAGAGCCGGCTGAGGGGCCCTTTCTGCGGGCCCTGGTCGGCGGCATCGAGTGGCACAGCCTCGGGGCTGTGGGAGGGGGTGGGAGCACTTATATTTGAGGGCTGGGTCTCTGGGGAGGTCCCCAGCATGGGGACGGGAGGGGGGGCTGGGGAACTCAACCTGGCAGGCGCAGCGGCAATTCCGGCTGCTGCTTCTGTCAATACGAGCCTTCCTGTTTTGGAGATTAAACCTTGGCTGAGCAAACAGCGTTCAAGGAGGCCCCTCCCTGCCTCCCCCCCCCATCCCACCCTCCTGAGGCTGGAACCACCTGGAGGCTGTGGGGTGGCGGGGTCCGGAGGGGGACCAACTCTGCCACCCCTGTACTCGCCAAGCCCTGCACCACAGTCCAGGCGCCTGGCCCTGCCCCAGCCCCCACTGACCCGGCTGAGGCCACCCCCGGAAGCCCCTGTGCAATCCTTCCGCTCCCTGCAAGCGAACTGTCCCCGCGGCCCTGCGAGCTACATCCTCTAACCTCATGTCACCTCCTGCAGGAAGAGCGGGCAGCCGCTCCTGGGGCCGCCCTGGCAGCACACGCCTACCTGCTCCAGACAACCAGGAGTGGCAGGAGAGCCGCCTCCAGGTGTCCCCCCAGCCCCCTGACATCGTGGACATTTAGCAAAATCTCTCTACCAGCCAATGAGCTGACCCTCAGGCCTGACAACCAAACATGTCTCTGAGCTTTGCCAAACAACCCCGGGACCCCTAACAGAGCCGGGGTTCGGACCCCCGGGCTAGTCCCTGAGATGCACGTACACAACGAAAGCGGAACTGCGGGAGGGGCAGAGCTTCTGGGGCCTGGTCCTCCCCTGCTTGCCGGCCTCGGCCCCGTCTCTGTCCGGTGCCCCTGCCTCCCCGCCCCTCCCCACCGGGGCCCGCCCACCCCTGAGCGACCTGGCCCTGCCCTCCTCCGAAAACCCTCCCCAGACGAAGCTCTACTGTTGGCAGCACCTCCCAAGGAAGGGAAGAGGGGGGACAGGGGCCGCTGTGGCCTCAGCCCCCTCCCTGCTTCCTCCTCCCTGGCCGCAGGACACAGGACACAGCGGGGAGGGACAGACAGACACGCGGGAAGCTCAGCGTTGGCTCTTTTTGCCGCGCTGGACCACAGAGCGACTGGGACCACATGCCTCCTGCTCACCAACCTCCTGTGGCTCCCCATCGCCCCCTAAGCCTGACCCCGAGCTCGAACCTCGGGCTGCTGCTCACCTGTGCAGCCTCGTCTCCCACTGCTCCTCTCCCCACAACCGTGACCTCTCCAGACACCCCCAGGGCCCACCCCTCCGCCCCCCA